>JZKD02S2059295.1:41921-52689 GCA_000966675.3 Picea glauca | reverse complement strand
TCACATTTCCTTGTTAAGGATAACACCAACAACATCATCAAATTTTAAAGTGTTTGAACCAGAGACAGAGTTACTTACAACTATGACCAAGCCATTCCATATTTCTGGAAATGAGCACAAGATTAGAAGATCCCTGACCTCATCATCAAAGTCCACTTTTACAAAACTTAGTTGATTAGTAACTGTATTAAATTCACCTAAATGATCTGAAACAAACCCACCTTCTGACATATTCATATTAAATGATATATTCATTAGAAATACCTTATTGGACATCAAGGGTTTTTCATACATTTTATCCAATGCATCCATCACCTCCTTCGTTGTATTTTATTTTGAAATATTGAAATCCACCGACATTTCCAAGCTCATGCGTATCTTTCCTGGTGCCTTTATGTCAATAAATTCCCATCCTTTTTCCTTCATGGTCATCAACTTCATTGATATTCCACCCAACGGTAGGAATAGATCCTTCTGATATAAATATTATTCCATCTTCATATTCCATAACTGGTATTTTTTGTCGTTAAACTTCTTGACCCTAAACATTCCATCTTCCGCCATTTCTCCCACTCGAACCAAGAACCCTCTTTTCCTACGAGTTACCTTTCACTTTGATACCAGTTGTTAGAAAAGCAAGATCGTGGATCAATAAAATAAAACAAATGCAGAAATAAAACCAAAAAGATACATAATACAATAGAGACACAGATATACGTGGTTCATCCAGTGTGGGATACGTCCACCAGAGAAATTGCCAAGTCCTTCCTTTATTATTATCCAACAAATGAAGGGATACAACCTACAACACACCCATTGTAACTTCTTGTTATTTCTCTCATAGTATCCTCTCTCAGAATACAATATTCACAATGATGCATAGCTGCAATAAATTTCCCTCATAAAATAGGGTTTCCTTCTAGGGAAAAAAACCCTAACATAACTTCTACCGCTAGATATGCAACCTTATAATGAACACTCCATATTTACAATGAAATTACAATATAAATTTACAAGGAAATCTTTCCTTTGGGGGATTTTCCCCTGAACCTCCATCATAGAACAATGTCCCTCGAACCCCTGCTAGGGGATTGCTTGCTCCTGGACCCCACAGAGGGGTTAACCCCCCTCTACACTCCCCTGCGTGGAGGAGTGTAAATTCTTCCGGTGTGTAAAGTCTTCATGGGGTATAAACATGGCTAAAAAAAAAGACCTATGATAAAAAAGATAATCAAGCTCCATAACTAATGCAGGAGCATATCTCCAAGCCAGCCATGTGCCATCCAGCCAGCCAACTCAACGCATTCAAGGTGCGCATTCAAGGAAGATAGGTGCCAACCCTCTCATATTTTGAATTTGAATGAAGGGCATTTAATATTGTAAGGTTGTTAGAGCCAAAAGGTCGTGCCTATACACAGGCTTTAGATGTAGATAACCTTTAATGGTTGTAAGGTTAAATCTAGCTCCGATCTGGACTAGAAAACCATTCATTGTAAATTCAATGTAATTGGATAGAGTAGGTAGCTTGGAGGGAAGAGGTCGAAGAGCCCCTCATGTAAAATATCTTGGATCTTGTTTTAGGTAGAGGTAGAGGTAGCAAGAGTTAGGAAGAGAAGAAAGAAGAGCTAAGACTCTGTTGCAGTCTGAGCTCAAACATATTGTAAAGAGGCATTTTCAGATTAATACAATCAGAGTAGTTTTTCCTGCATGTTATTTTGTGTATGTTGAATGTATTCATGTGTGTATTGATGATATGTTGTATATGTATGTTAGGTATGAATTTGCAGGGAAAGATAGGTTCTTCTATATGTTGGGTTCTTTGATTTCAGGTTCGGATTTATTTGAGGCTTCATGCCAAGAGGGAGTGACAGAACACTGCGGGTTCTGAATGTTAGTGCTTAGAGAGCACTTCCAATTCTGTGGAATTTGGAAAAAGATGTGCCAGGAGGGCACCCCAACTAAAATCATTGACCAGAGGAAGACCTCAAGGTTGTTGAACACCTTAGAGGTGAGACTGTGCAATGGAGGACACAGTTGAAGACATAATCTCTGAGGAGTTTTGTAGAGCTCTTCCAAGAGGGCATTGAGTAGGTGCATAGAGTGCACAGAGGAAATATGTTGAGTTCAGGAGGAAGATAGAACTACTCAGGGTTCTGTAGAGCTCTTCCAGGAGGGCATTGAGCACAGGCACAGAGTGCAGAGGAGGAACTCTACTATGAGTTCATAGAGAAACAGAATCACTAAGCATGCTAGACACTCTGCTAGGAGGGCATTGAGTAGGTGCTAGAGTGCATACAGAGAACTCTTTGAATTTAGAGACAGAGAAGAGAGCAAGGAGGGATCTTCACAAGGTTGTTGAACACCCTGAAGACTCAACAAGAATTTTCTTGAGCAAGAGAGTGACAGGAGGGCATCAGATTCTCCATCTAAGGGAGAAGAAAAAAAGGTTTAATCCCTTAGAGGTTGAAGCTACAGGAAAAGCTTAGAAGAGATAGCACCTTCGTGCATGCAAAGACTCTAAAAGGAGCGTAGAAGTCGAAGAACCCTTTGAGGATTCAAGGAGAGAAGCTCAAGAGGACTAGTGCTTCATGCATAGAGCCATAGCTACAGAAGTCACAGAGGCCAAGGAACTCTTTGGAGAGTTTAGAATCCCAAAATCTCAGGAGGGACAGTGTCTTTGAGAACACAGGCGAGACTCAAAGGTGTAGAGCTCACAGAAGAAAAGCAAAGGTCGAAGCCTTTTGGAATTTGGAAAATATTCCAAAGTTTGGGAAGAAAGCGCAAGCTCAACAGGAGGAGCACAACTGTCATCAGATCAGTTGAGAAGATCTGGACCATGGATTCGTGTCCAGGCAGCGTAGGAAGGGCGCAGCAAAAGAACAGGTCTGAGCTATCATATCTGGGTACATGGAGCAATAGCCATCGGATTTGTGGAAAGTTTCACAAGGTTTAAATCCTCACATGTAGAGCAGAGAATCCTAAAAAGTCCCAAAAGGGTGGAGGTATCGGGATTTCGGACTTCAAAAATTAAGAGGTTCAGAGGACAAAGGACCAGAAATTAGGACTGATGGGTCCTAAAGTCTCGAAGGTATCTGAGCCATCCATATAAGAAGGACAGGTGTCGCGAGATCCTTTCATATCGGGGATTCGGACATTGGGGAGAAGAGAAGGAATTCTTTCGGATTTTCTACTGGTGAAGTCTCGAAACGATCTGGACCATCCATCTATAGAGGACACATGGAGGAGATTGGGGAGTCCACCATGATTTCAGATACCATGGATTCAAGAGAATAGAGGATAAGTGTCATAGCGGTCGCAAAGTTATGAAACACAAAACCCTGAAAACTTCGAAAGAACAAGGAGGACACGTGGCAACAATCCAAGCATTAGGGAAATCCCTGAAAAGGACTACTTCAGTATTTTGGATACTGAAAGTATAAGAGGACAAGGCATTTTTGCACTAGGATTTGTGGAATTCCGAAACGCGAATTTTCGAAAGCATAGGAGTGTTGCCGGGTCACGAGGATAAGAGCCAGATTTCGGCATACCAGATATCGGGATTTTGGAAATCCTCAGAACATGAAATCTAGACTCTTAGGAATGGATATATTGAATGGATTAGGGCCGTTGATTTGAGAGTGGATCATAGTCGTTGATCCCGGCCAGAAGTGAAAGTACTGTATCGGTATTTTGGATACCGGGAAGTCTAGAGAGTAGGGACAAGAAGAGGAAACCTTGCATTGGGAAAGACCGAAACGCGAAAACCTGAAGTTTTTGAAGAATATCATGAGACATGGAGGATGGGTGTATTCATTGGAATTTCAGAGTTTAGAACTTCGGGAGTTCCGAAGACAAAGTATAGATCATTTCGACAATTAGAACTCTGAAATCGCGAAATGAGACATAGAGAAGAGTGAGGCTGTGGCCACACATGATATCGGGATTTTGGGATTCGACATTCTGGGGATTCCATAGACATAAGGTCAGAGCATTTTGGCATTGGAAAACCCAAAATCACGAAAGGATGAGGAAGCCAGGACACAAGTATTTTTGGCATTCCAAAAATCGGCTTTTCAGAAGTCTTGAGTACAGGAAGCCGGGTGCTTTGCGTCGATGAACCCCAAGAGGACTGTGGTCATATGAGGGGGGGATCATATGGACTAAGGGTATATCTAAGGATACTAACCCTGAGTGAATCCAATTTGGAAAATTGACATTTCAGAGACTGGGAGATCTAGGAGTCAAGGACTCTCGACATCAGGACTCAAGGAGTCCTGGGACCCGAAATTTTGTTTTTGGGAAAAGGTTGCAGTCGTGCTTGAAGATCGTGTGGAGGTGAAGGACCCATGGATAAAATAATTGAGGTTCCAGTAGGGAATCAAAAGAGTCACTTCAGCTCGAGGAGGTTTTTGAATGATCATACATGGACCTCAACCCGAGTGTTTGGGGTCTGTGTCAATTGTGGTATCAGAGCTTGACTCTGTTTGTATATTTCAGGCAAAGAGAGCAGAAAGGAAAACACTCTGATATACACAAGTTTGGTATTAGAGGCAACTTCCATAGACAGGAAAGGGAAGGAAAAGAGTTGGAACTCTGGGATGATTGTTTGCAGATAAACAACGGGAAGAATGACTACTGAAGGTCATGCATGCGGTGGGAAGAAGAACCACCAGGACAGGAGAACACTACAAGAGATAAAGAGCTCACCAAGATCAGAACAAGGATGGATGAGCTAGCATTGTGGATGTAGCAGAATGTTAAGTTGATATGGTTATATGAATGGCCCATGAAGACAAAGATAAAATGGCCAGTCAGGCCATTGATGGCCAAAAGACAATAGAGGCTGTTGAAAATATGGGTGAGGAAGGCTGAAAACCTCACCAGACTAGAGGAGAAAAGGGTTCAGGTGTGTTAACTAGAGGATGGGAGAAACCTCAATAGTGAGGATGACATCGGATCAATTGAAGATCTCAAGGACTGCCAAGAGGGAAGGACAAAAATTCCCAATTTCCAGGAGGGCAATGAGATGAGATCACTAGGGGATCTCATAGACTGTCAAGAGAACAGCCGGGGAATTTCACATTGTCAGGAGGTCAATGAAATGAGATCAATACAGGATCTCACAGACTGCTAGGAGGGCAACAGAAAAATCCCAATTTTCCAGGTGGGCATGGGTAATGAAATGAGGCTATGTAAAAGTCTCTTGAACTCAGAGGTGATTTCATATCAGCAAGGGATGTTGGTAAGTGGAGATTCATGTGGTTTTGTAGATCATGTGAATGAAGATGATGACAAGTTAAAAACTTGCACCTCCCAAGAGGAGGATCGGAGGACTGTTCTAATGGTTGGAGGAATTTGGATATTCCTACCAGGAGGCCCAGTTGAGGTGAGGATTTGTGTTACCGATGAAGGAGAAACAACAAGAGAAGAATAGCCATATGCAAATGTCCAAGGAGAAGTGGAGAAGATGTTAGAGGCTACCCAAGAAGAGGAAAATGAGCATTCCGAGGAATGGCTCAAGAGTTTCAGCCAGGGACCTGAGGAGACTGCAGCATTAAAGCTGACAGCGGAAAAAGAGTAGGTAGATAGATTGATCATTCCATGGGAGATGAAACTGGAAATGCTGGAGGATTGGTTGAACAATCCAAAGCTAATAGATGACTACCAAGAGCAGAAAGTCAAGCCGAATGCAGAAGATTAGCATTCTGAGGAATCTCTCAGAATTTTCAGCCAGGGAGCTGAAAAACTAATGAAGACTATCGTGTTGAGGCATGCAGTAGGAGATGAAAGGGAATTCCAGTCTGACAAGTAGCTATAAGAGGTTGAAATTAGAATAGCAGGGAATTTGGCAGAAGTTGAGTTGCCGAAAGAAGAAATTGAGCATCATCTTAGTAAGGAGATTGCAAAACTTGAATCTGTATCAGGGTGGCAAGTTGAGGCCACAAGAGATGGAGAATATGACATGGGAGATCATTATGTTATTCCCATTTGTAGAGAGAAATTGTAGCAGAGGGGACTACATGAACAAATCTAGCCATTTCAGCAGTTGGACGAGGTGATCGATGAGATCGGAAGGCTGATGTTGGAATCAGTAGAGACTTCCAACAAAGGGAAGCTAAGTAGAAGGGAGACAGTAGCAGTAGAGCAGTGGAAGCGACAGTAGCAGTAGAGCAGCAGAAGCAACAACAACAACAGAGAGATGGAGCAGGGAGACATCTCCAGAGAGTTGTTTGGGATCCAGGAGGATTTCAACAACTAGGGTGGAGAGCTCATGAGTAGAAGCTCATGAATTTTTGTAGCTGAGGAGTATGATGCAAGAGTATCTCTCCAAGCCAACCATGCACCAGCTAGCCAGCCAACTCAACACATTCAAGGTGCACATTCAAGGAAGAGAGGCACCAACCCTCTCATATTTGAATGAAGGGCATTTAATATTGTAAGGATGTTAGTGCCAAAAGGCCATGACTATATGTAGGCTTTAGATGTAGATAGCCTTTAATGGTTGTAAGGCAGAATCCAACTCCGCTCTGGAGTAGACAACCATTAATTGTAAATTCAAGGTAATTGGATAGAGTAGGTAGCTTGGAGGGAAGAGATCGAAGAGACCCTCAAGTAAAAGATCTTGGATATTGTTTTATATAGAGGTAGAGGTAGCAAGTATTAGGAAGAGAAGAAAGGAGAGCCGAGACTCTGTTACAATCTGAGCTCAAACACATTGTAAAGAGGCATTTTCAAATTAATACAATCAGAGAATTTTTTCCTGCATGTTATTTTGTGTATGTTGAATGTCTTCATGTGTGTATTGATGATATGTTGTAGATGTATGTTACGTATGCATTTGCAGGTACATATAGGTTCTACTATCTATTGGTTTCTTTGATTTCAGGTTTGGAGTTCTTTGAGGCTACATGCCAAGAGGGCGTGACAAAACACTGTGGGTTCTGATAGTTAGTGCTTAGAGAACACTTCCAATTCTGCAAAATTTGGACAAAGACATGCTAGCAGGGAACACCAACTGAAATCATTGACTCAGAGGAAGACCTCAAGGTTTTTGAACACCTTTGAGGTGAGACTGTGTAGTGGAGGAAATAGTAGAAGATAGAATCTCTGAGGAGTTCTGTAGAGCTCTACGAAGAGGGCATTGAGAAAGTGCATATAGTGCACAGAGGAACTCTATTGAGTTCAGGAGGAAGATAGAACTACTGAGGGTTCTGCAGATCTCTTTCAAGGGGGCATTAAGCACAGGCAGAGAGTGATGAGGAGGAACTCTGTTGTGAGTTCATAGAGAAATAGAATCACTAAGGATTTTGGACACTCTTCCAGGAGGGCATTGGGTAGGTACCAGAGCACATAGAGAGAACTCTTTGAGTTCAGAGATAGAGAAGAGACCAAGGAGGGATATTCAAAGGGTTGTTGAACACCTTGCAGACTCAACAAGAAGTTTCTTGAGAAAGAGAGTGCCAGGGGGGCATCATATTCTCCATCTAAGGGAGAAGAGAAAATGGTTAAACCATTAGAGGTTGAAGCTACATGAAAATCTAAGAAGATATAGCACATTTGTGCATGCAAAGACTCTGCAAGAAGCGCAGAAGTTGAAGAATACTTTGAGGATTCAAGGAGAGAAGCTCAGGAGTAGTAGTGCTTCATGCACAGAGCCATAACTGCAGGAGTCGCAGAGGCCAAGGAACTCTTTGTAGAGTTTAGAATCCCAAAATATTAGGAGGGATAGCTTCTTTGAGAATGCAGGAGAGACTCAAAGGTGTAGAGTTCGCAGAGGAAAAGAAAATGTCAAAGCCTTTTGGAATTTGGGAAATCTTCCAAAGTTTGGGAAGAAAGCGCAAGCTCAACAGGAGGAGCACAATTGTCATCAGATCAACCAAGAAGATCTTGACCATGGATTCATGTCTAGGAAGCATAGGAAGGGTGCAGCGAAAGAATAGGTCTGAGCCATTAGATCTGGGTACATGGACTGATAGCTGTCAGATCTGTGGAAAGCTCCACGAGGTTTAAATCCTCACACACAGAGCAGAGAATCTGAAAAATCCCGATAGGGTGGAGGTATCGAGATTTCAGACTTCAAAAATTCAGAGGTTTAGAGGACGAAGGACCGAAGATTAGGACTCATGGGTCCCAAAGTCCCAAAGGTATCTGAGCTATCCATCTAAGAAGGACAGGTGTCACAAGATCCTTTCATATCGGGGATTCAGACATTAGGGAGCAGAGAAGAAAGTATTTCATATTCACTGCTAGAAAAGTCCCAAAACAATCTAGACCATCCATCTGTGGAGGACACATGGAAGAGATTGGGGAGTCCACTGGGATTTTAGATACTGGGGATTCAAGAGAATAGAGGATAAGTGTCGTAGGGGTCATGAAGTTCTGTTAGCGATATTTGTTGTACAGGGGGGTAGAACGCAAAAGAAGGGTAAAAAACCCACTTGTCCAAAGTTTCGGGCGAAAACACACCCGTGGTAAGCAGCAAGAAAGACCGAGCGATCCAGATTTGCGCACCCAGATCGACGGCGCGTATGGGATTCTGGACCCCCCCTGCCTTCCGACCTTTAAGCAGGGGGGGGTCTGGAATCGAGGGTGCACCTCTCCAACGGTCCAAATGAGCGTGCCCGGATCAACGACGATGAAGACCATTCCGGACCCCCCCCCACCTTTCTACCTTTAAGCCGAGGGGGGGTGTCTGGAATCGTAGGTGCAGTTTCCAATAGCCACGGTCGAGGAGCCCAGATCAATGACTCAAACATAGCCCCAACCTTCTCAGCTGCCCTGTCTTTAACCCGCATGGGCCCTCCTCCCACCTTGTCATCTTTCTGACCGCCTTTCCCTTGTCTCCATGTATCACCGTTCACCTCTCTCTCACACTTCCAGATGGCCTTTCCCTCGTCTCATCATCCATTTATCACTCGCCACATATCCTTTTCCCTCCATGTCATCCTTCTGCTGCATTAAACTTGCCTCATCCATTCACCCGCTGTCTCTATCCCTAATGAGTCTTATCAATCCCCCGCCACCTCTCTCACCTCTCATCGTCCCTTTCTTCATCCTTGCGGTTGTGGCCCTGTCATTCTGTAATCTTACCCCACTTCCCGCGCTGGCCTCCATAATCGTCCCTTAAGCTATTCAGTTATTCCAGGTGGCAACGTGAGGGGTCTTCCATATCCCGAAGTGCTGAGTTGGCCAGGCCTTCCCCAATCTCGAGAAGTAATTATTGAAGCAGTTGATGGTGGTTAGACATCTTCTCCGCCATAATGGGAAAGTCCTGCATTGGGTTAAAGGCACGTCGATTCGTCGAATAAACTGTCAGAAGACTGATCGCATCTGCCATAAGTTGCATGATCATTCAAAGATTGCAGCTCCGTGTTGTCAGAAGCCATGTAGACACAAAGATTTCAATGCTATGTCTTGATCTTGTTGTTGTTGTTGTTTTGAGTATATGTAGGAATTTTTGCCATTTTTGTATCTATCGATGGTAGAGCTAAGCTCCCGACTGTAAAGTTTCAGCAAATAATCTGGTTTCCTGGTTATGCCTCTCTGTTTGAGAATTCTTGGTTTATAACAAACATTTCTCCCTTTTCCATCTTTGTTTCATCTCATGCCGGAGTGTCCACAGTCGAATGATTCGCGTGGATTGCTACATTTGTGTTGTGTTAAAGGATTTGTCGTGACATTTATGTATTCTTTGGTTCCCTGTGTTCGAATATAAAGTGACTTTGTGTTTGAATGCTTTCTCCTCCTGTCTGTTATGAACATGATGTTTATTATAGACCGTTGCACCCTTCTTGCATAAGTCTTCTACCTACTCACCCTTTTACTACGACTCATTGTTTGGAGTTTATCAAGACCTCACTCGTACATGCATTCTTGATATGGTTTCTGAGTTGACACAATGTTGTTTTGATTTTTCCTCCATTTGATCACCCTTTAAACAAATCGTGACATTAAACTAATGGGCTTCGGGCTCTGCTCCTGCTAGCAATCCAGGAGTGACTTTCGAACGCCAACATTTCTGGCGTCGTTGCCGGGGACGATGTTGAATATATTCCCTGGGTTTGAACGACAAAGATCAACTGATTTCTGAAGGTGCATCAAATATTAGAACCAGCTGATTGCTACTGTGCACCTGGCGACTCCACTGTGACGACTCCACTGGGGAGAACCTGTTCTATCAACTGTGGCTTCGAGAGGCAGACACACGAGGTCTAATCCACACTTGCCTTTAGCCACACCAGAAGAATACTTGGAAGCAGTGTGCAGAAAGGGAAAGAGATCTGCAGGAGAAGTTCCCATCGATGAAAAAGGTAATACGCCTTCCCCTTCTGTGAAAACTCCATTTTCTGATTTTCAGCTTCCTGGTCATACTTCCTCTGAGGTTTCTCGTTTTCTGAACTTTGGGAGTGTTCCTGCTGAGTTTTCTCCTCCTGGTCTAGTATCAGAGGGAGAGATCCTTGTCACTCCCCCCTCAGGAGGTTTCACTACTCCTCCTTTGATTACTGTTGTTGCACAGAGAAAATCACCTGCACATTCGGGCCCTTTAGGCTTTTCTCTGTTTTCCCCGTCCTCTCCTATGAGGACCCCGTTTCCTACCTCACCCGTTCATACTCTGTCTCCTCCAAGTTCTCCTCCACTCAACGTCCCTATGGCTGGTGCTAATCCCCCACAGAACAGAATGGATGCTATAGTCACTGCTAGATATGCTCCTTTGGTCTTGCCTCATCCCATGAACCCTCTCCCTGCTGGAGACTACTTGAAGTATATG
>JZKD02S2059295.1:24476-34853 GCA_000966675.3 Picea glauca | reverse complement strand
CCTGAATCGTAGGTGCAGTTTCCAACGGCCACGGTCGAGGAGCCTAGATCAACGGATCAGACGTAGCCCCAACCTTCTCAGCTGCCCTGTCTTTAACCCGCATGGGCCCTCCTCCCACCTTGTCATCTTTCTGACCGCCTTTCCCTTGTTGCCATGTATCACCATTCACCTCTCTCTCACACTTCCAGATGGCCTTTCCCTCGTCTCATCATCCATTTATCACTCACCACATATCCTTTTCCCTCCATGTCATCCTTCTGGCACATTAAAATTGCTTCGTCCATTCACCCGTTGTCTCTATCCCTAATGACTCCAGTCAATCCCTCGCCACCTCTCTCACCTCTCATCGTCCCTTTCTTCGTCCTTGTGGTTGTGGCCCTGTCATTCCGTAATCTTACCCCACTTCCTGCACTGGCCTCCATAACTGTCCCTTAAGCTATTCATTTATTCCAGGTGGCAACGTGAGGGGTCTTCCATATCCTGAAGTGCTGAGTTGGTCGGGCCTTCCCCAATCTCGAGAAGCAGTTATTGAAGCGGTTGATGGTGGTTAGACATCTTCTCCGCCATAATGGGAAAGTCCTGCATTGGGTTAAAGGCACGTCGATTCTCCAAATAAAATGTCAGAAGACTAATCATGTCTGCCATAAGTTGCACGATCATTCAAAGATTGCAGCTCTGTGTTGTCAAAAGCCATGCAGACGCAAAGCTTTCAATGCTACGTCTCGATCTTGTTGTTGTTGTTGTTTTGAGTATATGTAGGCATTTTTGCCATTTTTGTATCTATCGATGGTAGAGCTAAGCTCCTGACTGTAAAGTTTCAGCAAATACTCTGGTTTCCTGGTTATGCTTCTGTGTTTGAGAATTCTTGGTTTATAACAAACAGTTCTCCCTTTTCCATCTTTGTTTCATCTCATGCCAGAGTGTGCACAGTCGAATGATTCGCGTGGATTGCTACATTTGTGTTGTGATAAAGGATTTGTCGTGACATTTATGTATTCTCTGGTTCCCTGTGTTCGAATATAAAGTGACTTTGTGTTTGAATGCTTTCTCCTCCTGTCTGTTATGAACATGATGTTTATTATAGACCATTGCACCCTTCTTGCATAAGTCTTCTACCTACTCACCCTTTTACTATGAATCACTGTTTGGAGTTTATCAAGACCTCACTCGTTCATGCATGCCTAATCTAGTTTCTGAGTTGACACAATGTTGTTTTGATTTTTCCTCCATTTGATCACCCTTTAAACAAATCGTGACATTAAATTGATGGGCTTCGGGCTCTTCTCCTGCTAGCAATCTAGGAGTGACTTCCGAACGCCAACAAGTTCTGAAACCTGAAACCCAAAAAGATATGAAAGATCAGGGAATACATGTGGTAGGTCGTTGATTTGAGAGTGGATCATAGACGTTTATCCCAGCTAGCAGTGAAAGGACTGTATCGGTATTTAGGATACTGGGAAGTCTAGAGCGAAGGGACAGGAAGAGGAAACCTTGCATCGGGAAAGCATGAAAAGTGAAAACCCAAAGTTGCTGAAGAATAGCACGGGACGTGGAGGATGGGTGTATTCATCTTCATTTCAGAGTTCAGAATTTTAGGAGTTCCGAAGAAAAAGGATAGAGCATTTCAGCAATTAGAACTTCAAAATCGTGAAATGCGACATAGAGGAGAGTGAGGCTATGGCCACACTTGATATCAGGATTTTTTGATTCGACATTCCGAGGATCCTGTAGACATAAGGTTAGAGAATTTTGGCATCGGAAAACCTGAAATCGCGAAAGGAGGAGGAATCCAGGACAAGTATTTTCGGCATTCCGAAATTGACTTTTCGGAAGTCTTGAGGACAGGAAGCCAGGCGCTTTGCGTTGATGAACCCCAAGAGGACTGCGGTCATATGAGGGGGGGGTCATATGGACTAAGGGTATATCCCAGGAGACTAACCCCGAGTGAAGCCAATTCATAAAATCAGTATTTCGGAGACCGGGAGATCGAGGAGTCAAGGACTCTCAACATCAGGACTTAAGGACTCTCGACATCAAGACTAAAGGAATGCCGGGACCCAAAATTCTGTTTTTGGGAAAAGGTTGCGGTCGTTGTTCAACGTTGTGTGGAGGTGAAGGACCCGTGGATCGAATATTTGAGGTTTCAGTAGGGAATCAAAGGAGCCACTTCAACTCGAGGAGGTTTTTGAACGATCCTGTGTGTACCTCGACCCGAGGGTTTAGGGCCTACGTCAACAACCAACACCTGCCTCTATATGTAATAAAACTTTTGGATTATCACTTCTGATGATGGGAATCTCAACATTGACTGTTTAGAGAGGACTCTGGGTGCCTGGAACTTGCGATTCTGGGGCGAATGATGGAGTTTCATGTTGTTGATGGAATTTATTTTGAAGTTAGTGTGACCAAAATGGGTACCAACGGAGTGGTTGGTTGGCTCAAGGCTTCGGTGGTCAGGGTAATGGGTTCTTCTACATTCTCATAAGGTTCGAGGTTATCCAGCTAGATTGGTTCGAGGTATGTGGGTCGAGATTGAGAAATGGTCTCTTGTGGTGGTGATGGGTATTGATAAGTAATGACGGTTGATAATGCACTGGCATCAAGCTCAGGATCATCTATGATGTTGATCATAGCCTGGGAAGCTAGAGTGACTTATATGGTAAGATGTACAGCTGAGGATATTGGCTATGGATTTATCACTTTGGTCGGGGAAATCCCTGTTTGAGGTTTTGTTACCGAGATATCTCCTATAAATGCAACAAAAAGGATTTCATTCACATCCTTACCTGATAAAACAACATGTGTTGGGAGCTGCAGAAACACCGACAATGTCCTCTTCTTCCACTCCAGGGGTTCCTCGTCCTCTTCTTCTTATGATTCCATCGTCATTTGGACCTTATTCTTCTTTGTTGTTGGGTTGGAACTTGTCCCTACTCCTTTGTCATGCCCCATTTTCTTCAGGAGATCTAGTGGCAAGAGGTAATGCATACTAGACTTGCATGGGTTGTGCTTAACACCGAGTCATGACATGACTTCCTCATCGACGAATTCTTTGTCCATATAGAATGGTAATGACCTCATGTGGAAGTCCTCAGGATTCTCATGCATAATACAAACAAAATTATAGTGGTTATTTATCCCAAATGCAATGTTCCAGGTGTTGAGATTCAACAGTTCATGTGGTATGTTGATCCAGATTATTTTGAGAAAGACATGAAAACATAAATATAACCAAGATATAACAATGAAATACACAAAAATATAGAAGAGAACATAGAAATACAGTGAAACCCAACTTCTATTACTGAATAAGATAGAAAAATATTGTAGAACACAAACTGGCAAAATGGGGTAGCCTATCTCTGAAAAGAAGGAGATGTTGGTTGTGCTTCATTCGCAAGAAGATTTACATCACACTCCATTGCCTGATTAAAGGGCCTCCTTCACCTCAATTATATATGAGAGAGTGAGAGAGAACAATTCCCATGATGCATGAGGGATAAATTGGACTAAGTTTATAAAATTCCATAGGCATGTAAAACACTAGGACCTCCCGGGATGTCACTCATCCTAGTACTACTCTAGCATGAGTGCACTTAACTGCGGAGTTCTAATGGGATATGGTGCATTAACACTATGTTGTAGGCATGTACATATGACCACTAGGAAATAATTAGATGATGTCTATGATTAACAAATGAGGATGACATTACATTAAATTCCCCATGAAAAGGGTGAATATCATGGTTTATCATAACCACGGGCTCAAAATGGTGATTCCTTGGAAAAGGTGGATGGACCTTCAGATCCATACGGATCATTCCTCCCCACTTAGGAAGAAATGGTTCCCATTGCGTCAAGTTCCCTTAGGAGACAGGGAGACTTGTACTATATTTGAAGCTTTGTGTGTTGCTTTCCTTGTTGAAGAAGCTGTCATGCTTAGCTTGTTAAGGGTTGTCATGAACCTGTTGTTGGAGGGGTTGAATCCGTTTAACCAATCTAGCTGCATGATCTACCTGAGTGTGGGAGGAATTCATCGGTGAAGATGCAGAATGAAGAGTATAAAGTGTTCTTTTATAACCTTGCTTGACTGGGCATTGTGGAGGCACCCCCATAGATGCAACAAAAACATCTTGGCAATCTTCTACAATCTTATCGATCTACTTATGTTGGATATAAAGGTATTGGGATGAGGCTGCAATGGTTGCAGTGTCCTTTTGTTCACCTTCTGATAGGATTGTGAAGAGGTTAAACTTTACAGTATGAGAGATTACTTTATGGCATTGTTTTGGTGGGACAATAGTCAGAACTACCTCTGGTATATTTTATAGTGGACCCCCCAGACTAATAATGACGCTACGAAGTCGAGACAAAAAAAAAAATGACGCCTCCACATATATGGTTGGCCTAATAAAACATCATTTAATTATAGTGGGATAACATCACACATTACTTCATCCTTGAAGGGCTTGATGGCATAGTACATGCGACACTGCTGGGTGACACGAAGATCTTGACCCTGGTGAAGCCACACGATGTTGCATGGATGCGGGTGTGGAGTTTTTTTCAAATCCAACTGCTTGAAAACCCTTATTGAGATGATGTTATTTTGGATTCCTCTATCAACAATAAAATGAAATGGGGTCCCCTTCACCCACATCTATGAATGGAAGAGTTGCTCCCCCTCCTCAGGATCCTCTTCTGGTTGGATTCTTGTAGTTGTTACAGTAGCAGTGGGCTCTGCATCAATGATCTGTCTTATTTTATTATGTTTTGAATTAGGTTTCAAGTCAGGTTTTGACTCTTTTTCTTTGATCTTTGCCACCAATGTGCATATTGAGTGACATTCATCAGTGTTGTTCCAAGGGATTTTGTGGAACTCACACCACTTTCCAACGTCTTTCTTAGACTTCCCATTACCCTTCTTTTTCTACATCTGGGGTTGGCTCTCTTGAGTTTGTCATTCCTTGATCTATCCTTCATTATGTGAGTTAGATTTTCCTTTTACATTCCTCTCCCACTTACTCTGTTGCTTTAATTTCTTCTCAATTTTGAATGCATATCGATAAAAATCTCCCAGTGAGGATATGTCCAAGAAATCCATCTATGTTTGGAAGTACCTATGTAGAACACTGCGGTACTTCAAAACCAGGTGTTTCTCGGATACTTTGATACCTATATTTGAGCACAAGGTATGAAATGTATTGGTGTACTCCGGCACCGTCTGGTCTCTTTTCTGATAGAGAGTTGCCCATCTCATGTATTGGTCATCATAGTTTTCGATAGGGTAGAAATCCTCCTTTATCTCATCTACAAAGGCCTTCCAATTGGTTTCTCTCCCAAATAGTGTAGATTCATCTGCAGTGTGCCTCTCCCAGTAACCTTCCCACCAAGCTCTGACATGGGGAAGATCTTTAAGGAGCGCGAAGGTGATCTTTTCACTGTTAGAATTTTTTTGGATAGAGTAATAACCTTCTAGAAGATTCAACCATTTTTCTAGAACATATGCATCTATCTGGCCTTCAAATAAGGAGATATCAAAATTGACTTGTACATTGAAGGGTGTCACACTTAAGAAATGGGTTCATGTCAAATATGACTCAGTCACCGCCATCGGTAGTATTCGAGGGATCTGAGAAAAAAATTCCATTATCTCGTTCCTTTGCCACAAGAGAGATTCCTTGAGCAACATCTTGAAAGGATCTCCTGCTCTATCATCTCTCCTTTCTTCTGCCATGGGATATTTATTGGGCTAGCGATAGAGGTTTTCCTCAAGTGAAACTAGCTCGAGACCCAAATCTCTATACCCTGACCTCATCAGGGATCTCATTTAAGAAATAACAAGGAGAAGATTTCTTTGATACCACTGATCTGCATTATTTTGAGAAAGACATGAAGAAAAAAATATAACCAATATATAACAATGAAATACACAAAATTATAGAAGATAACGCAAAAATACTCTGAAACCCAACTACTATTACTAAATAAGATAGAAAAATATTGTAGAACACAAATTGGCAGAATAGGGTAGCCTATCTCTGAAAGGAAAGAGATGTTGGTTATGCTTCATTCGCAACAAGATTTACATCACATGCCATTTCCTTCTTAAAGGGCCTCCTTCACCTCAATTATATATGAGAGTGAGAGGAGAAAAATTGCCATGATGCATGTGTGATAAATTGGACTAAGTTTATAAAATTCCATAGGAATTTAAAACACTAGTACTTCCCTTGAGGCCACCTACCCCAGTACTACTATATCCTGAGTGCGCTTAACTATGGATTTCTAATGGGATCTGGTGCATTAACGCTATGTTGTAGGCATGTACATATGACCACTAGGAAATCATTACATGATGTATATGATTAACAAATGAATATGAATTTACATTCCATTCCCCATCAAAAGGGTAAATATCATGGTTTATCATAACCACAGGCTCAAAATGGTGATTCAGTGAAAAAGGTGGATGGCCCCTGAGATACATATGGATCATATGCATAACCACTGAGTTGCATGGATGAGTTTTTCGTACCACTTTAGGAACAGTGCATTGTTGAATTCCATATTCTCTGAATCTGAGATTGAGTGCCACATCTTAAACATCTTGGCTAGGCGACCCTTATTTTCATGTGACATTTGTCTTCTTGAGGGTGATAATTTTGTAGTAGTTTAGTTGGTTAGGATACTCGACTCTCACCTAAGAGACCCATATTCAATTCCCAGAAATGGAACCATTTTGTTGGCGTGTAAGTGATCAAACTAGGGTCCTCTTACAGTTTCCAACAAAAGGTACCGAAGTAATCTAGAGCGCTGGAATTTTCATCTTCCCGAGAGGGAAGAATTTTGATCCAAAGTGAAACCAAGACGAGAAAGAGAGGGAAGGGTAAGGAGAATACTTAGACAAATCTGTGAAGTATCAGGATTCATATCAATCTTGCATAAGCTAGATTAAACCTATAGCATATTTGAACGTTTCCTAACCAAGAATGAAGAAAATAGAGTTGCGAGGATATTCATTAGAAATATATAACCAATTAAGCGTATCATACATAAATATAACATACCATTCAATAAATTCAGAAGACTAAATAAACAAGTTATCTTCAAGAAAATTTGGGTCTCCCGCTATATTATCATATAACATGTTTCTTCTCAGAATACAAGATCAGATTAAGTTATGTATACAAATTGGTCATGCCAAAGCTAATAGAAAATTTTATGTACTACTGAGAGACAAGGTTATCTCATCACCTTTCTCTGTCAACGCTACAACATGACGTGAATCCATTACATTCTCAGTCTGGGTCCAAACTTTGAATGCATAACTTTATCTAAACTAACAATATGGACGATAACAACATTGACTCTAACAACAACAACAATCCCAACCCAACCCCTTTACAATCATATGGGTCCCCTATATATATAATCTGATCTAGGTTTGTTGGTTGAGAGCCCAAGAGTTCTCCCTTCTTCTTGATCTTGTTACAACTTCTTTCTTCAAAACTGATGTTGCGCTATCCTTCCAATTGCTTTCTATTTATTCTATTTAGTCCATTATCCATCTCCTAAGAAGCTTGCACAACTTATGTTCACCAAAATTAAGATGCAATATAACTTGTGCAACTTCTATTCATCAAAACGAAGGGCCCAATAGGATCCATGGTATTAAAATGTTGTGGAGGATCCACAAAATGAGATATGGTTCTCCGTGGGTCGACAGGATCACCCACTAGATCGCATGTTTCTTGAAGACTTTATTTCTCCCATTTATTTCAATTCTCTAGACATACAAATTCTTGTTTTTGATCATAAATATCATATATATATAAGATTCAAATATTTGATCGGAAGAAGTCTCACGAATTTCTTCAACTAGTGGCAGTGGAGACGGAGATGTGGACTGCTCTGGAAGTACTTATGAAGGACCCTCTTCAAACTTAACACTCCTTTGAATGAATAATGTATCTGAAGTAATATACAATAATATGAATCCCTTCACTCCCTCTATATATCCAACAAAATACACTCCTTACTTTGATATTATATAGCTTTCCTCCTATTGAAAGGGATCCTAGCCCATGGATGGGAACCAAAAATTATCAGGTGAGTGACTTCTTGTTTCTTCCCGCTCCGAGCCTCATATGGAGTGAATCCATTGATTTATGTATGAGGAAATCTATTCTGAATGTAGGTTACACAAGTGATAGCTTCATTCCATAACTTTGGAGG
Organism: Picea glauca; assembly: GCA_000966675.3. Lineage (NCBI taxonomy): Eukaryota > Viridiplantae > Streptophyta > Pinopsida > Pinales > Pinaceae > Picea > Picea glauca. The sequence goes on along the minus strand of JZKD02S2059295.1, from coordinate 26,615 downwards.
TAGTTCTCTAGCCTGCAACATACAATTGGCCATCTCTTTCAATGTCTTGTTCTTTCTCTTTGGTGCCCCATTCCGGTGTGGAGTATGCAGAACTATGTGTTGTAAATATATACCTAATTCTAAAAAAATATGCTCAACATACTTATTCACATAATACCCTCCACTATATTTACAAATATTATTAATCCTCTTCCTTGTTTGTTTCTCAACTAGATGCTTGAAATTTTTAAGACACTCAAAGTAGACCCATGTATATCTCAAAAGATTATCAACAAAATTAAGAACCTACTTAGTTTTACTTATAGATGGGTGTGGGAAAAGACCTGTAATGTCATTGTGAACCAAATATATAAGGGATGATTTCCTCCATGCTTTACCTTTGTTGACCTTCTCCTCAGGATTTTTTCCTAATATGTAGCCCTAGGAATATCGATCTCTTGTATCGAATGTGGGTTAATCCATCTACCATTCCACCCTTACTAAGATGATCTAAATATTTAAAATTCAGATGCCCAAACCACTCATGACACAACCTAGACTCTTCATGAGGAGATAGACAATCATATTTATGAGTGAAGTGAGAGAAGGTGTACAACCTGGAATGGTGATTAACCTCACCAACAACAATTTTTGAACCATATGACAAATCATAAATAATAACTGAGTTCGAAGTGAACTCCATATTATTCCATATACCTAAATGAGTGATTTGATAGATGGAGAGAATATTCACTGAAATCTCCGAACATGAAGTACATCCTGAAAGCATCCATGGTCTATATCAACTCTACCTCTACTACACACCTCAGTAGAAGAATCATATCCCATGAATATTGGTGGTTTGGAACAAGTATCCAAGTATCAGAGAAGTCCTTCTGATGAAGACATGTGATGGGTATCCCCTAGATCAAGAACCCGAGCATTGTGAGAAGATGAAATAGCAAGTAATGCATGACCAATACCTCTTTATGATGATCTGTTTCTCCTTGAATTATCTATAATACAATCCTCGAGGTGATGTTTCTCAAGTGTTTTTTCTATGATATTTATGATCATTTTCATGCAATAACTCTCAAGATAGAATTCCATGTTAAAATAGGAACAATTTGTGTTCGCCTTCTTTCCATTTTATTCCTTGGAACTCGAACTCTCATCAGTAGAACTGTTTTTACGTTCCTTCTTGTTCTATCGTTCTTTTTTACCCTTTTTCTTCTACTTATACTTCTTTGAACATCCTTGAGTTGTAAGCACATTGGGGTTAGAATTATTAAGTGCCCTTATTTGGATGAGGTTTGTTTTCTTATGGATAAGTGACTCCATGAAATCATATAGGGATGGAATCTTCCATGTAGGCCCCATAGATAACCTGGTAGTATGAAAAGAGGAAGTGTAGACATAATACTTTGGTCCTAGTTTTGTTAGAATTGAAAATATTAATTATTCATCTTTCTCATCAATTGCACAAGACTTAACATGAGAAAGAAAAGTTTTAAAATTATATAAGTAGTCATGTAGGGTGTCAAGATATCTTGGATTCAATTCATTTATATCATTCTTTAGCTAATGACCTCTTATATTGTCTTTCTTTCCTAGCAAATCCTTCAACTTTGTTCAAACATTGTTAGGATTCTTGCAAGTATCGACATGAAAGAGGAGATATGGAGAGATGATAAAGAACAATATCCAGTAGGATTAATCCATTCTATTGAAGTAATTTTATTTATCTATGGATAAATAAGGCTTGACCTTAGTCCCTGTGGTGATCCTATATAAACCCTTGCTTCGAAGTAGAATCTCTATCTTAGACTTCCACTCAAAATAGTTGAAGGGTGTCAAGATCACTGAAGAAGATGGTTGATCCATAGTTATCTATGGGATATCCAATCTGATATATAAAAGTTCAATAAAATTTAATAATCCCTCACAATAATGGATCTGGTACCATGTAGGATTAAACCACAATCTAAGACCTAATTGTGAGAAGGAGATACTACACTAGCTAATTGCAAAAGAGAGAGAGAGAGAGAGAGAGAGAGGAGAGAGAAAAATGAAATCAATATTCACACATAAGAGACTAAGGAACTAACTCTAATCACAATGTATTAATCCTTGGCAATGATTACAATATATAGGACTCCA
>JZKD02S2059273.1:11517-23783 GCA_000966675.3 Picea glauca | reverse complement strand
AATTTACCGAACAAAGCCACGTATAGGTTGACGTCACAGGAAAATGAAGAAGTCAAGAGACAGGTCCAGGACTTAATGGACAAAGGATTGATTTGAGAGAGCTTGAGTCCATGCGTTGGTCCAACAGTGCTAAGTCCAAAGAAGGATGGAGGTTGTAGAATGTGTACAAAATCAAAGGCAATCAATAATATTACCAACAGATACAGATTTCCATTACCAAGGATGGATGACTTGATTGATTGCTTGAGTGGAGCAATGTTTTTTTCAAAGATTGATTTGAAAAGCGGGTATCATCAAATTCAAATGAGAGAAGGTGATGAATGGAAGACAAAATTCAAGACGAATGAGGGGATGTATGAATGGCTTGTCATGCCATTTGGCTTAACGAATGTAACCAATACTTTCATGAGGTTGATGAATGAAGTCCTGAACGATTTCATACGGAAATTCATCATTGTATATCTCGATGATATATTAGTTTTCAGTAGGACAAAAGAAGAGCACTTAAAGCATTTAGCTGCAGTGATGAGGAGATTACAACAAGAGAAATTGCTGATCAATATGAAGAAATCATCATTTATGAGAACATAACTCATTTATTTGGGTTTTGTTATCTCTACAAATGAGTTGGATATGGATACGGAAAGGGTAAATGCAATTAAGAATTGGCCATCGCCGAAAAATGTGTTTGAAGTTCGAAGCTTCCATGGTTTGGAAAGTTTCTACAGGAAATTCATTCGAAATTTCAGTGGAATCAGCACACCAATGATGGATATGGTGAAGAAAATACACAAATATTTTCACTAGATGGAGGAAGCAGAGAAGAGCTCCAATCTGCTAAAGAAGAGGATCACTAAGCAACTAATTCTAGTTTTTCCATATTTTAGCAAGACATTACAGGTTAGGTGTGACATGAGTGGATTTTCAGTTGGAGAGGTCTTCAGCCAAGATGACGGGACGATCACATATTTTAGTGAGAAACTGAATGAAGCGAAGATTAAGTACTCAACATATGACAAATAATTCTATGCAGTCATACAAGCACTGAAGAAATGGAGACATTATTTGGTTCCTAAAGAGTTTGTTTTGTACAGTGATAATCATGATTTACAATTCGTGACTCAACAGGAGAAATTGAACCAAAAACTTGTTAAATGGGTTGAATTCATGCAAAATTTTACTTTTGTGACTAAGCATATTTCTAGAACTGCTAACAAAGTTGTTGATGCTTTGAGCAGGAAATGTTTGCTTATGCGGGAATTCAGAGTCAAGACTTTAGGTTTTGATAACCTCAAAGAAATGTATAGGGATGATCCAGATTTCAAGGAGGCATATGAGGCATCTAAGAATCCAATTCTCAGAGATAGAAGCCAATGGAATGAATACATGATCCAGGATGGATTATTGTTCAGGGGAAATCAGTTATGTATTCCAAAGTGCTCCATGAGAGAGAATCTACTGAAATAAAAACATAGTGGAGGATTGGTCAGACACTTCGGTCATGACAAGACGTTCTCAAAGCTGAATGGCTCATATTTTTGGCCAGGGATGAGGACAGGTGTCAAGAAATTTGTGGACAGGTGTAGAATTTGTTAGCACATGGAAGGAAAAAGGTAGAACACAGGGTTATATCAACCATTAGAAAGGTCGTGGGATACAGTGAGCATGGATTTTATATTAGGACTGCAAAGGACACAAAGAAGATGTGATTCAACCTTTGTGGTAGTCGACAGATTTTCAAAGATGGAAAATTTCATACCATGCCAGAAAACCAATGACGCAACTCATATTGCGAACCTGTTTTTCAAGGAAGTCGTCAGACTTCACGGCTTTCCAAGGAGTATCATGTCTAATCGANTGGAGCAATGTTTTTTTCAAAGATTGATTTGAAAAGCGGGTATCATCAAATTCAAATGAGAGAAGGTGATGAATGGAAGACAAAATTCAAGACGAATGAGGGGATGTATGAATGGCTTGTCATGCCATTTGGCTTAACGAATGTAACCAATACTTTCATGAGGTTGATGAATGAAGTCCTGAACGATTTCATACGGAAATTCATCATTGTATATCTCGATGATATATTAGTTTTCAGTAGGACAAAAGAAGAGCACTTAAAGCATTTAGCTGCAGTGATGAGGAGATTACAACAAGAGAAATTGCTGATCAATATGAAGAAATCATCATTTATGAGAACATAACTCATTCATTTGGGTTTTGTTATCTCTACAAATGAGTTAGATATGGATACGGAAAGGGTAAATGCAATTAAGAATTGGCCATCGCCGAAAAATATGTTTGAAGTTCGAAGCTTCCATGGTTTGGCAAGTTTCTACAGAAAATTCATTCGAAATTTCAGTGAAATTAGCACACCAATGATGGATATGGTGAAGAAAATACACAAATCTTTTCACTAGATGGAGGAAGCAGAGAAGAGCTCCAATCTGCTAAACAAGAGGATCACTAAGCAACTAATTCTGGTTTTTCCATATTTTAGCAAGACATTACAGGTTAGGTGTGACATGAGTGGATTTTCAATTGGAGAGGTCTTCAACCAAGATGACGGGATGATCACATATTTTAGTGAGAAACTGAATGAAGCGAAGATTAAGTACTCAACATATGACAAATAATTCTATGCAGTCATACAAGCACTGAAGAAATGGAGACATTATTTGGTTCCTAAAGAGTTTGTTTTGTACAGTGATAATCATGATTTACAATTCGTGACTCAACAGGAGAAATTGAACCAAAAACTTGTTAAATGGGTTGAATTCATGCAAAATTTTACTTTTGTGACTAAGCATATTTCTAGAACTGCTAACAAAGTTGTTGATGCTTTGAGCAGGAAATGTTTGCTTATGCGGGAATTCAGAGTCAAGACTTTAGGTTTTGATAACCTCAAAGAAATGTATAGGGATGATCCAGATTTCAAGGAGGCATATGAGGCATCTAAGAATCCAATTCTCAGAGATAGAAGCCAATGGAATGAATACATGATCCAGGATGGATTATTGTTCAGGGGAAATCAGTTATGTATTCCAAAGTGCTCCATGAGAGAGAATCTACTGAAATAAAAACATAGTGGAGGATTGGTCAGACACTTCGGTCATGACAAGACGTTCTCAAAGCTGAATGGCTCATATTTTTGGCCAGGGATGAGGACAGGTGTCAAGAAATTTGTGGACAGGTGTAGAATTTGTTAGCACATGGAAGGAAAAAGGTAGAACACAGGGTTATATCAACCATTAGAAAGGTCGTGGGATACAGTGAGCATGGATTTTATATTAGGACTGCAAAGGACACAAAGAAGATGTGATTCAACCTTTGTGGTAGTCGACAGATTTTCAAAGATGGAAAATTTCATACCATGCCAGAAAACCAATGACGCAACTCATATTGCGAACCTGTTTTTCAAGGAAGTCGTCAGACTTCACGGCTTTCCAAGGAGTATCATGTCTAATCGAGATACCAAGTTCGTAGGGCATTTCTGGAGGACCTTATGGGAAAATCTAGGGATAAGTTTGTCTTTTAGCTCAGGATATCATTCTCAAACAGATGGACAGACAGAAGTCATGAACAGAAGCTTGGGAGATTTGTTGAGGAGCTTAGTGACTAAACACCACAGTCAATGGGATCACATTCTACCACAGGCAGAATTTGCTTATAATGATTCACTCAATAGAAGCACAGGGTAGATTCCATTCTAGATTGTATATGGAATGTAGCCAAGGGGAGTTTCTGAATTGAAAGATTCAGAACAAGATGAATTCAGGAGTGTTAGTGCATGAGACTTTGTAGAAGGAATGAAGGAGATTCATAGCTGAATCAAGGAATGATTGCAGAGTTCGAGTTAAGAATACAAGTGGAGAGTAGATAAACATAGGCGAGAACTTGAATTTGAAGTTGGCGATCTGATTCTTGTACATCCGAGGAAGGAGAGGTTCCCAAGGGGAACATATAACAAATTGAATATGAAAAATATTGGACCATGCAAGGTCATAAGTTAATTTGGGGCAAACCCATATGAGATTGAATTACCTGATGGGATCAGAATCTCACCGATATTCAATGTTACAGATTTGTAACCTTACAGAGCTGAAGAAGAAGGAGTAGAGGAGGAACAAAAAGAGGTTCAATGGACAAAAAAAATGCCTGGAGATGAAAAGCCACATATGGAAAGCATAATTGGAAAGAGGATTAACCAAAAGATGAGGAGAAAATAGCAGTTTGAATACTTGGTCAAATGGAAGGGACATCCAGTTGAAGATGCTAGTTGGGAAGATGAAGTATAAATTCATAAGCATGGACAGACCATGCAAGAGCTCATGAACATGAGTTCATGAAAATTTTCAAGTGAGGGAGTATGATGCAGGAGTATCATAAGAAGCCAACCAAGCAAGCATAAAGGTGGAAGATAGCTGGAAAAGGGCAGCACACATTTTTCACATTTTGAATTTTTTTTGAAAAATTAATGAGCAAATAGTAATGTAGTAGGTAAAGGAAGTGTACTTGCATGCTGTAAACAGATCTTGAGCGATTTTCTCTCATCTATCGAGTGTAATAGACATTAAGTCTATTTAATGAATGTAGGTAGATTTGAATTAAGAGATTAGACATTTTTAGAAGCGTAGGAGGGAAAATGGATATAGACACCCTTACCCTTGTATTATTGTATCATTATAACAAAATAAKAAGAGAGATTTCATAAGTTGTTGAGTTGTAGCAGAGAGCAGTAGAGAAGAACCCATGTACAGGAGCACTTGTGTTAATACATGAATCTTTGACTCAATTTTCATGGTGTTATGATGCTTACTATTTACATTTGCTAAATGGTATGCTTACAATTGATTTATTTCTCTGTTTATGCATTTGTTTCAATGCTAGGTTGAATGTGTGATTTCATGTTAAGTATATAAAGTCTGATAGAGGAGATAAATGAGTTTCAATTGTTTCTCATCCTGAGAGTTCCTGCAAGGACTGCAGTGAAATGTCTGCAAGGTGTGCATTGAAAAGTGTCTGAGTTTTATCTCAGAAAGATCAGGAGAGATACCGTTGTTCTCATACCAGCAGAAGTGTAGGTGAAGCACAGAGGCATGCAAGGTGTGCGTAGGCTAGTTGAAACCTTAAAAGTTATCAACTAAGGTGAAGGTGGAAGGACTGTTGTTGCAAAGAGTGCACAGGGTNGTACTCAACATATGACAAATAATTCTATGCAGTCATACAAGCACTGAAGAAATGGAGACATTATTTGGTTCCTAAAGAGTTTGTTTTGTACAGTGATAATCATGATTTACAATTCGTGACTCAACAGGAGAAATTGAACCAAAAACTTGTTAAATGGGTTGAATTCATGCAAAATTTTACTTTTGTGACTAAGCATATTTCTAGAACTGCTAACAAAGTTGTTGATGCTTTGAGCAGGAAATGTTTGCTTATGCGGGAATTCAGAGTCAAGACTTTAGGTTTTGATAACCTCAAAGAAATGTATAGGGATGATCCAGATTTCAAGGAGGCATATGAGGCATCTAAGAATCCAATTCTCAGAGATAGAAGCCAATGGAATGAATACATGATCCAGGATGGATTATTGTTCAGGGGAAATCAGTTATGTATTCCAAAGTGCTCCATGAGAGAGAATCTACTGAAATAAAAACATAGTGGAGGATTGGTCAGACACTTCGGTCATGACAAGACGTTCTCAAAGCTGAATGGCTCATATTTTTGGCCAGGGATGAGGACAGGTGTCAAGAAATTTGTGGACAGGTGTAGAATTTGTTAGCACATGGAAGGAAAAAGGTAGAACACAGGGTTATATCAACCATTAGAAAGGTCGTGGGATACAGTGAGCATGGATTTTATATTAGGACTGCAAAGGACACAAAGAAGATGTGATTCAACCTTTGTGGTAGTCGACAGATTTTCAAAGATGGAAAATTTCATACCATGCCAGAAAACCAATGACGCAACTCATATTGCGAACCTGTTTTTCAAGGAAGTCGTCAGACTTCACGGCTTTCCAAGGAGTATCATGTCTAATCGATATACCAAGTTCGTAGGGCATTTCTGGAGGACCTTATGGGAAAATCTAGGGATAAGTTTGTCTTTTAGCTCAGCATATCATTCTCAAACAGATGGACAGACAGAAGTCATGAACAAAAGCTTGGGAGATTTGTTGAGGAGATTAGTGACTAAACACCACAGTTAATGGGATCACATTCTGCCACAGGCAGAATTTGCTTATAATGATTCACTCAATAGAAGCACAGGGTAGAGTCCATTCTAGATTGTATATGGAATGTAGCCAAGGGGATTTTCTGAATTGAAAGATTCAGAACAAGCTGAATTCAGGAGTGTTAGTGCATGAGACTTTGTAGAAGGAATGAAGGAGATTCATAGCTGAATCAAGGAGTGATTGCAGAGTTCGAGTTAAGAATACAAGTGGAGAGTAGATAAACATAGGCGAGAACTTCAATTTTAAGTTGGCGATCTGATTCTTGTACATCTGAGGAAGGAGAGGTTCCCAAGGGGAACATATAACAAATTGAAGATGAAAAATATTGGACCATGCAAGGTCATAAGTTAATTTGGGGCAAACCCATATGAGATTGAATTACCTGATGGGATCAGAATCTCACCGATAATCAATGTTACAGATTTGTACCCTTACAGAGCTGAAGAAGAAGGAGTAGAGGAGGAACAAAAAGAGGTTCAATGGACAAAAAAAATGCCTGTAGATGAAAAGCCGCATATGGAAAGCATAATTGGAAAGAGGATTAGCCAAAAGATGAGGAGAAAATAGCAGTTTGAATACTTGGTCAAATGGAAGGGACATCCAGTTGAAGATGCTAGTTGGGAAGATGAAGTAGAAATTCATAAGCATGGACAGACCATGCAAGAGCTCATGAACATGAGTTCATGAAAATTTTCAAGTGAGGGAGTATGATTTAGGAGCATCGTAAGAAGCGAACCAAGCAAGCATAAAGGCGGAAGATAGCTGGAAAAGGGCAGCACACATTTTTCACATTTTGAATTTTTTTTGAAAAATTAATGAGCAAATAGTAATGTAGTAGTTAAAGGAAGTGTACTTGCATGCTGTAAACAGATCTTGAGCGATTTTCTCTCATCTATCGAGTGTAATAGACATTAAGTCTATTTAATGAATGTAGGTAGATTTGAATTAAGAGATTAGACATTTTTAGAAGCGTAGGAGGGAAAATGGATATAGACACCCTTACCCTTGTATTATTGTATCATTATAACAAAATAAKAAGAGAGATTTCATAAGTTGTTGAGTTGTAGCAGAGAGCAGTAGAGAAGAACCCATGTACAGGAGCACTTGTGTTAATACATGAATCTTTGACTCAATTTTCATGGTGTTATGATGCTTACTATTTACATTTGCTAAATGGTATGCTTACAATTGATTTATTTCTCTGTTTATGCATTTGTTTCAATGCTAGGTTGAATGTGTGATTTCATGTTAAGTATATAAAGTYTGATAGAGGAGATAAATGAGTTTCAATTGTTTCTCATCCTGAGAGTTCCTGCAAGGASTGCAGTGAAATGTCYGCAAGGTGTGCRTTGAAAAGTGTCTGAGTTTTATCTCAGAAAGATCAGGAGAGATACCRTTGTTCTCATACCAGMAGAAGTGTAGGTGAAGCACAGAGGCATGCAAGGTGTGCGTAGGCTAGTTGAAACCTTAAAAGTTATCAACTAAGGTGAAGGTGGAAGGACTGTTGTTGCAAAGAGTGCACAGGGTCGAGGACTCAAATAACCAAGAAGTTATTTGAAAGTTTTCTGCAAGGAGTGTGAATAGGATTCCTCTTGGAGGCTTGAATTGCAAGTGAAAGCTCAGAAATGTTAGTACATTTGAAGTATTCAAAGGAAATCAGGGAGAAAAATCACTGTGCAAAAGTTAAGTTTAGTAGAAGGACACCAAGTTAGTTTGGCAAGAGATTCTTGAGGAGTGAATCAGACGGTCAGAATTCTCTGTGGAGAACTCGTGAAGTCGTGAGGACCATAGGATCTAGTAAAGTTGCAAGGTGGTTAGGATTTGGGAAAACCCATCACTTTGGTTTCAAGAATCAACATGGACCATTGATCGTGGTCAGTTGAGCGTTAGAGAATTTCAGAATTTCGAGTTTCCTAGGTCCAAAGTGTAAGCCAAAACCCTTGGTCACTCTAAATCCCATCGCGAAAGGGATTATCACATGTGAAGCTGAACGAGTGAGTTTCGATAGTTTGGGTATTCAGGGTTCGGTATTTCGAGAGTCCTAATGAAAAGGAGCCGAGACATAGTGGAGTGAAAATCTTGAAGTTGTGAAATGTGACAGGACATTGGCATGGAATTTCAGAATTTTTGCACTTCAGGGGACGGGAAGTAGAAGAGGCAGTGATATTTGGAATCGAGAGTTTCAAAATCCCAGTTCGCGAAAAGCCGAAAGATGCAAAGTTGTCAGATCATGGATGATCTCAGCCATAGATCACGTTGGAGGCGAGGTTTCAGGAATTCAGAGATTAGCATTTCGGGAGGTGAGGAACCTTTCTGCTATGGATCTCGCAAGTCACGAAATCCCAAAGAGTGAAAGGAAAATCTCCAGAAACATTGAAGGACAATTGTCATGGGCCCAATTGGGTTTCGGGGTTACGAGAGTCAAGAGACAGAATTGTATGTCAACGCAACTCCCAAAATCATGAAAAGGAAAATGCCGAAAGGTGGGTCCCAAGCTTTAGTCAGAAGGACACATGCGATGGAAGCCAAAAGAAGTTCTCAAGCTTCGAGAAAAATCCGAAAAGATCATTCATCTCACCAAAAAGGGGAAATTTCAGAAACCGAGAAATCATAAGGGAAGAGGAACGAGTGTTGGTCGATCACTCAAGTCCTGAAAAGCCAAAATAAGTGGCAACACGAGGCATGTGTTCAGTGCATTGGAGGAGTCAAACTTCGTTGATGTTTCAGGTTTTTTAGGTTGAAGAGACAAGAGGATCGACAATAGGATTTACGAAATCAAGAAATCCGAAATCTCAAAAGGGAAAATGCCCCGATCACATTTATTAGTCGATTGTGGAGTTAATGTCGGTGTTTGATCACATAGGCATAACTCAGAAGGACCTATGGAATACACCTTGTGTGTGTGTGGTATTCTCTGTGGGGGAAATCAAAGAGTCAATCTGACTCAGAGGAAGATTTGGAACGATCCTAAGACAGGGAGGTCTTGCAGAACCTACTGAGGCAGTCGGTGTTGCATCAGTTCTAAACTTAACTTGTTTGCACTTGTTCTTCTCCATAACTAAGAGTCAAGTAAGATAGCATGGGCATACTATCAAGTTTTAAAGACCCTACCTATTATATTAAAAAGAGACCCTGTGTCATACTCCTTAGGCTAATTCTTGACCCCCATGCTCACTGCACTCTCACCACCTCACATTGATCACATGGCCTCAACATAGATCTTTACTCATTAGCATTACTCGGCTCATTAGGATTTTTCTACTGTTCTTTTGTCAATTCCTATTCCTGTGGTTACACAAAGCTTGGTCAAATGACCTTTGTTACTCTTCGGCCTGATGTAGTGACCAACCATCGTGAACCTAGGACTCACATCGATGACAAGAGTGTCTTAAGAGAACATTGGTTGGAGTCCTTCAAAGGTAAGCATTATTCTATATTGGTTATTCTTCCTTTGCCCCACGTGGCTACACCATCGGGTAAAGATACGTATAATCTATCTCTGTCCTACCGAGCATTGAATATTTGGAAGGACTTATTATCTATTCTGTAGAGGCTTTTAAGTAGGAGTTTAGACTAATATAATAAAGACAGAGTTCGATTGAAACGGGGGCTCTATCGCTTCATAGTTTTTTTCTTTTCTTTTTGTTTTCTACCTCCATCTGATGTAACCAAAGAATTCTCTTCTTGAACCCTAAGGGTTTTAATCTTAGAAGGTTTCTATGGAAAAACATCATGGCCAAAATTTGTAACTCTGTTTTAACATTTGTTCTACAATGGTTCTTCGTCAAGGGAGGAAATTCGATTCTCCAATGTTTAATAGTCATTCTCTAAGGGTCAACATCCTACTATAATTTATGTAGGAATAGATCRTATTTCATTGCGTTGAACCTTTATGTTTCACCTCCCAACCTCCCTGTAAGGAGTCTTGGAATTCTGGGTTATCAAATGCAAATCCTTGTTGTAAAGTAATGTACATTTTCCTTTATTATTTGTACAGACTAGAGATCTCTACAGGGTTGTCCTAACTATGGTTCAATGCGTCTGAAACAATGATGGTTTCACTATGCATTATTAGTATTCAAAGTCTTTAAAGAATTACCCTGAGAGGATTTACCCCATACTCATCTAGAGATATATGGCCGTTAGGAAACATAAAAGGGTTTTCTTCTTATCTTTATCGACAGGGGTTTCCAGGCACCCCGATTCTGTGTTGACTCTCATGGTATTATTATCGTCGACTGTTAGTGCATAGTGGTAGAGGTGAATTCTCCTGGTTGTAATGGTTCTGTAATTTGTATAAATTTGGTAGTGTATAAACTCTATATATTTAATCATTTCAATTTTAACAGTTCCTTGTATTTCTTTCTGGTAATCATTGTTAATGAATTGTTTATAGCGATCTAATGATGGGACTCATGGTTTTTGCGAGGGTACCCGTCAGATTGACCTAGACCCACTTCTCCCTTCTAGTCTATGGATGTCTTCCTCAACTGCGCAGATGGAACGACCAACCCAGACCGCTAATTAAGTTATATTGGGAATCCTAGATAGGACATTTTTTAAGCATTGAATTTGTCTCTAAGTCGTTATTCGAAATTTTGGTAAATTATTTTACTCATTACTGTCTTTGTTTTCGGCAGGATTGTTGGTGCCTATCACCTCTCAAATTGGAGTTACACCCTGCACAAAAGGTACTCAGGTTCTAAAGTAGTTCTTTAAACAACACTTACAGGTTCTATTGCATGAATAGATTAGCATGCAATTATCATGGGTAGAACTGCCAGATTTCTATCGCAGTTGGTTTAACTATGTCTCCAGATTAAAGAAAATCCTTAACGGTTGAAACCTTGCCTCTATATAAACGAGAATATTAAGGAGTAATGGAAAGAAATTTCGCCATCATTCATAGACTGTGAAGTCATTTTTTTTTTGGATAAAACTAAATCTGTCAATTCCTTGTTTGGTATATTGGCTATGTTATTACTTACAATTATGGACGGATAGCGAATCTTGACTATTACCGAATATGTAAATACCTATAATTTAGATGATTCTTAGACAACATGTAATTTAATATATTTAAATTTCTCCTGTATTGTTTTAATTCCAGAAGACTTTGTTGTGACCAACCGAGAGATTTATTTTGTTTTATTTCATTTGCACCAACCTTATGTAAAGGCTAGAACGATTTTTTTTTTTTATTAAAGCTATGAAATTTTGAGCTTATCATTTAAATTCATTGGGCCTTCATTCCGATAGCATTTCGGTTCAGGACTATGTTTGCATTGATAGAATTTGTTCGTTTTCATGTACTAAATCTCTAGCACTTAATAAATGATCAGTTGAACTTAATCGTCTTCCATTTTGTCATTAGCACCATTTGATATACATATTGTAAGATTTTTGAAGTGAGCCTGGTCAGTCATATGGTTATATTTATACATATATAATTATATATGTATTTGCTTACAAAGTTATCTCCTATTAAATATAATTGTTTGCAACAGTAGTTTCAATATGATAGTGTTGGTTGTGGAGCTTGATTATCTTCATGATTCAGAGGTCTTATGTTTTTCATCCATGTTTATACCCCATGAAGACTTTACACCCCAGAATTATGTACACTCTTCCACGCGGGGGAGTGCAGAGGGGGGTTACCCCCTTTGTGGAGTCCGAAAGGGCTATCCCCCCGGCTGGGTGGTTTGGGGGGCAAGCGAGCCCCCGGGGGGGGTTCGGGGGTAGCATCCCCCAATGGGGGTTTGAGGTCGAATCCCCCGAAGGAAAAATTTCCTAGTAAATGTATGTTGTAATTTCATTCTAAATATGGACTGTTCATTATAAAGTCACAGATCTAACGGTAGAAATTATGTTAGGGTTTTTTTCCCTGGAAGGAAACCCTCTGTTATGAGGGAAATGTATTTCAGCTATGCATTATGGAGAGTATTGTATTCTGAGAGAGGATATTGTGAGAGAAATAAGAGGAAGTTACAATGGATTTGTTGTAGGTTGTATCCCTTCATTTGTTGGATAG
>JZKD02S2059240.1:35237-52696 GCA_000966675.3 Picea glauca | reverse complement strand
TAATTCAAAGACTCCACTGGAAAATGAGATCCCTTGAAAGAGGTATGAAAAGACATTATGGAAAAAAACAAGTACTTAAAATTGGATTTTTTCCAAGGCATTTTATTTTTTATTATAAGTTGCCTCTACTCCTTCCTTGAACATGCCAAACAATGTTTTCTTTACCTGCAACATTCTAATGATGATCATGAGAATCTTGTGATTGTATATCCTCGTCTTAAAGTTGTACATGCATATCCTCACTGTATCACTAATTTTGATAAAAAAAAATTCCATCTAAGCCATGTGATGACCATAACCAAGTTGATGAGCCTCATGAAACAAGGGTTGATATTCCATCTCTTGCACTTGATCCGAAACCCTCCAAGAGGATAGATACAGACCCTTAAATTTACCCCACATCCTTCATGAGTTTCCTCCAAAACACTATGAGTACCTACCTATGTTTGATGGGGAACATGATACCATCTCGACTGAAAAACACATCCAAGGGTTTGATCATTTTATAGATTTATTTAAGATTGACCATGATGATGTTTCTATGAGGGCCTTCTCTCTATCTTTGAAAGGAGAGACCAAAGACTGGTTTAAACATTTGCAGCCAGAGACAATTAGCTCATGGGAGGAATTGAAGGATGTCTTTTTAAAGTTTTGGGGAAGGAAGAAATCTTTGGATCTACAACTTATAGAGTTCTATGCCTTAAAAAAGAAGAGAAATGAAACTATTTCTATATTCAGTAGAAGGTTTTCCAGTATCTATTACAATTTGTCCAAAGAAATTCAACTCACTGAAGTTGCTACCATGCTCCATTATGCAACTACTATTCATCCAGATTTGTCTTTCCTGCTCATGGAAAGAATACCTAATTCCTTACAAAAAATGTTTAATGATGCTCAAGACATTCAACACAACATCCAAGCATGTAAAAAGATCCACAATGAGGGGTTGAAGACTCAAGAACATGAAAGTGAATATGAACATAAAATATTTGATTGGAATCTTGAGCACAGAATTGACAATATCATAGGTCCTCTTGAAGTTTCCAATGCTAATGATTTTGCTAAAAATTATATTCCACTTGTTTAAAGAGGAGGTGTTGATTTAGCTTCTGATCCATCCCATGATAAGTAGGGGGTTGATTGTTTTATGTATTAATTTGTAGACAGTGAAGAAGATGAATTTGCAAATCAGTTTGTTGAAGAGAAAATTGATGTTCCAAGTTTGTTCTTGTTGGATGATATCACATATATTGTTGATTTGCATATATATGATGAATATGATGATGATTATGAATATGATGTTCTCTACCAAAAAATGTTTCTTTTCAACAATGTAATGAGAGCAATCAACTTACATATCACAGTTACAAAGAAGAAAGTATTGAATCAGCTGAAAGGAATTCTTTACCTTTATGTTTTTCTTCTTTCAAATTGTTAAAATAAATTCTAATATAATAATTGAATCAAAGGAATGTGTGTTGATTCCAAATTGCATTGATTCGCTGAAAAAATTTGACAAGAAATTGCAGCAATCTTCTCATGTGTTTGATGACCCTGTTACTTGATATGTAGAAGGTCTTGTCAACACAAATTTGCATCCATTGGTTGAAAACAAATATGAAAATGAGTTTGTTCAACAATCCAAAGAAATTTCAGAATGTGCCTATGACAGCATTGAAAAAAATGATTAAGGTTTTGAATTAGGTGAAAGAACCTTTCCATTGTGTTTTTCCTCTTTCGAACTGTTGAAACAAAATGTCTATAATGTTTCAAATAAAAAATCCTATAGGCATAATGTTAAATATGAAGAAAGAAATGGATTTGCAAATGAAAACTATCTTCCATTATGTTTTTCTTCCTTTGAATTGTTGAAAGAAAATCATGAGATAAAAAAGGAAGTGGGGAAGTCTGATTGCATTCACAGTGGTGTTGTTTTACGCGAGAAAATTGTTATCATTGAGGAAGACCAAAAACATTCTCATGCATTTAATGATCGTGTTGTTGATTACATGGAAGTTTATCTCATTTCAGATTTACAGCCTGTGCTCAACTACCATCTTGGAAATAAAGATGATGGTAAATCAACATCATTGTTAGACATGGATTTCTTTCCACCAGGGGTTTCATTTCAGCCAACACTATCTTATGATTCAGAAGATTGTTATTTCCAGCAGTCTCACTAGATTTTTCAGTCTCTTAGTCGCAATCAGCATGTTAAATCACATAAAAACAAGAATGAAGTGGAAGGGGTGAAACATGATTGTCGTTTTTTTCATATTTTAGAGGATCCATTTGCAGTTTTGTTGGAGGCAGTGAACAATCCAAATGTTTTTAATTTTTTGAGATTTGGATTTATGGATGAATTTTTGAATGAATTAACAGTAAGAAGGATTTGGAACAGGCTTGTGAAAATTAAACAAACAGTGGATAAAATGCTTGCATGGTTGCATTGGCATTTTGATTTCACTTGATTGAGTATTCATTTCAGTAGTTTTAGAGTAGATAGGAGTGTGCAAATAAGATTTTTGGTCAAGCATTTTTCAGTTTGGATTCCCAATAGTGTGTACAGATAGATTTTAGCAGTGTATTTAGTGTTCAGTATCCAGTTGAGAGCAGTGTGCAGAGTTTGGTTTTCAGTAGACACTGGTGACAAGTCGGAGCAGGGTACACACACATGTTTTGGGAGCATCCCAATGGATTAGGCACATGGTCTATTTTTCTTTTCTACCTCACAGGGAGGATATCATCCCCAATAGGAGCCTATGTTATCACCTGCTAATTTGTATTAATTTTTCCCAAAGTGTCTTGTCCTTCTACTATTTTTCCACTCAGATATTCAAAATTTTCACCAGCTCTGTCAAGCTCCCATCACCTAAATCCATCACTCATCTGATCATCCAGAATAGTCATGTCCTCCATGAGTAAAACATTTGGCGAATATCCAAAACCTATACCCATCCTTAACGCTTATTTATATCCCTTAGTTTCATCACTTCATTCATTTTTACCCTTATTTGCATATTCCCATTGAAAATAAAAAATATTCCTTTTATTAACTACTCATATCCTATCCACAAGGTCATGTGTTAAGTCTCATAAGCCCAAAGTCCTTAGAAAATAGAAAAATGGTTTATTATTATTAATATAAATATTTTTATATTAAAATATTTATATTAATATTTAATACAATATTTAATTTATGGAATCACGTAAAATCATGGGCACGAATCTCAATTTATAATGTGGAAAATTCAAAGGTTGCATGAAGGGTGCACATACATATCGGGGATTGAAGTAGCGAGGAGGTTAATTATGTGAAGGTGGGCTGAGGAAAACTACCATGGTTTCTTTCGTGGACAAGTGTTTTTATGTGGAGCATATTGGGGGTAAAATCAGTTTGGATTAAACCACTCCATCCCAAGCATGATGTAATAAACATACCATTTATCATATGTTTAATGTGTGACATTTGTCCAAGAGTGCACTTCAACAACAATTATGGAATTTCTAATAAATGAAATTCCTCCTCACGGTGAAAAGGATTTTACAGAGGTAAGATTTTAGTTTTACGAATTAAAGAAATTAATCTTTATTTCTATGAAAAAAATTTAAATGGGAAGATGCAATTGAATGAATACTTGGATAATTCTTTATCCAAATATTTACAGAAGTAAAAGAATAATATAAAAGGTATTTTACCAAAGACGGTAAACTAGAAAAAACACATAGTAAATGTTTTTCCACACTGAAACGGTAATTACACAGTAAATGTTTTTCACGGGGAAATAGTAACAGTAAATGTTTTTTACAAGTGAAATGGTGAATTGGGAAAAGAAAGACATGGTTTTAAAGAACCACGGGCATGAATTAAATTATGGAAATTTAATTCTATAGGATAGAAAATATTTGGGAATTATTTTTATTTCAAATATATTATTCCCAAATTTTTAATGAGAATATGGATAAATGCAATTATATTGGAAGAGTATGAGTGAAATTTCAAGGAGAACGTGGTAGAGGAAGGAGCTAGAGCGTCAAAGGAATCTACAGGGATCATGGAACATTTTTTCTTAAAACTGTCATTTGTAATCATTGTACAAGCTTAAATGTCTCATTTCAGTTATTGTAACCGGTTGCACACTGAAGGAGTTCGAATTGTATAAGTATTAGAGGTTCTAAGTGTATTAATGTTGGCAGAAGTGCAAGGAAACAATTCTTCTTGTTCTAATCTCCATTGTAATTTTCTAGGACTGAATTGAATACATATGCAGAAGCTTTGAAGTCTCTATGAAAAGATTCTAATGGTGGTGATATGAGTTTTTTCTTCTCTAATCGTATGTATTTCCTTTGATTATATATTTTTCATTTTCATTGTATTCTTTTTGAATTGGACAGTTAAATCCCATAATTCATCTCTTGATGTTCTCGACTGAAACAATTTAAACTGTGTGTTTCTTCCTAACTAATTCAGAACTCATTTTATTAATTCTCTAATGTAGTTACTTATTTTTCCCCTTTCCTCTTACAGTCTGCAAATTTTAATTTACAACTCAGATTCATTGCCTCATTTAGCCTTTATCCTCTTAAGAGTTCTATTGGCTGACCATTATTTTCATTCACTTTTAGAATTTTGAATCCATAGCCCAAAGTGTCCCTCCCCTTCATAGCCAACAAATTTATAAAAAAAACCCAAAACAAACCAAATCTAGCCACCAATTTCCATAAAAATATCAAGCGACACGAGAGAGCCCTCTCTGAGTTGAGAAGGCTAGTGCCCAGCTCTGAAGTTGGTTTAAACAATTACCTCTGTCGTTTGTCTATAATCTAGACAAAATTTATAGAGTGCTAATAGAATCCAATCATGCTTACTCCCACATTATTCAAGAATATGTTTTGTCTCCCTTCTGCAAACACACCCCTTAAGGTAACCGATGAAGATTCCTTCCTAGCCTCTAAGAAAGGTGGTTCCAATATATTGAGATAATTTTTTCTACCTTCTACAAACATACCAAGTGACCTTTCAACAATTGATATAACTTTTCTACAAGATCCATACTAGGAATTTTCATGGTTGTTCACATGTGTAGTTGGGCGATAGTCAACTTCACACATACCCAGGTCATCAATTTATGCATTGTACTTTTAATTTCGGAATAATCTCATGTTTAATTAGGTGGAGGTGATATTATATGGACTTTTTTTATATTTGAGAAACTACTTAAGTACTAATTTTTTTTTTTTATGGCTGCATATCTAGTGTTTTCTATTATCTATTTCGATTTATTTGAAATTCTTCTTATTAAAGAGAGTGTAAATATACACAATGAACCAGTTCAATTCGGGTAGCCATTCCTAGGAAAACATAAAGCATGCCTCAATTTTTACATTGTTTGGAATAGTTTTTTTAGACATTTCATACACATGTTGGTTGCAGAAGAGACCAAGAGAATAACTGAGGAAGCTAAGGAATTTCTCAAGGGAAAGGGAATTTTCATTCAAGAGGAAAACCATACACACATTCAGTTGTATGGTTATCAACCAAATCCCCTTCTAATTCTTATGTTTTTCTGAGATAGATACTTTTTCGTGGAATTTTTTCAGTAGTATAAGGAGTGGTGGATTTGATTTAATAATAATAAAAAAAACAATTTATTACATTTCCTTTCCAAGTTAGCGACACAATGGTGAGGAATCTGACCCATGTGAAAGAAGTATAAAACAAATTAGTGTATTGAATATAAAATAAGAACAAACTCTAGGATATTTTGACCCTAAGGATCTATTTTTGCGACACTTATCATCCTAAGATACAATAATCTCTTCATGAGATTTTATGAGGAAATATGGTGACAATCACTCGACAGACAATGACATCAATGGATGGAGTGATGAATTGTTGAATGAAATAAATTTAAACACCAAAATCCAAAGCAAAGAAAGACAAAGGGGGAAAAGTACTACTAATGACCAATCTTTTTCTAATACCCAACTTCTAGTGGGGAAAATCCCCCTATTACTATACTGGGTCAAAGTATAGGCAGGGCATTGATCTCCCTTAAAATACAATCCTATTTATAAACTACCCCAAACAATATGACCTTAAAAGATAACAGAAGGAAAAGAGGGTGTACCTTAGGTCCTTTCAGTTGGTGTAGACCTCCTTCTCCTTTGTAGTTTTATGGACTGTTGGTCTCCTCCCAAAGATGACCTGCAAATAATTTAGACACAAAATACACAATATAGTATATCTCTATTTATCAATGTTACGGTTTAGATACAAATGTGAATGCATTAATCAAATAATCACAAAAACACATTATTTGGGACAAAAACATAATTATTTCATTCATAGGTGACGATTACAAAAGTTAGAACCTTCTCGTTGGCAAATGCTCCACAAACCTGGTCTGGGCTCCTCTTACTACTGCTCCAAGTGCATCATTCCCATAATACCTCTCACAGTCAACTAATATCTTGGGAATTAGGGAAGGGATTGTATAGGGAGAGGGATGGAGGGGGAATGTTGAGGCCAAATCTCAAAAATGGTTGCAAAGATTGGGATAAAAGGGGTAGGGATTTTGGTAGAGTTTCTTTGTTCTAATGCTTGATGTTGGAATGGAACCCCAAGACCTCATTTTGTATGACAAAATGATATTTATTATGTTTGGGGAAGGGATACAAAGGGTGAATTGGTTGGGAAACGTTTGATAGCCTGTAAACTCTGTTGAATTCCTTGCAAATTTTTATTTTTTGCAACTTTTGGCGGTAAACACGGGTTTTTTAGTATGCAGCTAGAGTATGTACATGGGTTGTCTAGTATGAAGCTAGCGTATGTACGTGGTAAGTAGTGCAGTAGGGCGCGTATATGCTCCAAAAAATGGTTTTTTAAAGAGAGATCCTCAACATGTCATGCATGCATAAATTGTGCAAAATTGCAAAATTGTGCAAGTAGAAAGACCAATGTTATGTATGCATAGGTAGAGAATTTTAGGGCTATAACACCAACTACCTAATATATCCTACTCTAGGAAAAGAGAAGAACAAAAATATATAAATGGAGAAGAGAGTAATGAATGATGTGTTGGAGGTGATGGAAGAGAGAACCAAATCATGTCAATATTGAACGCACACATGTAGTCTCATGGAAAAAGAGGAAATGAATCCCAAATAGAGACAATTAACAACATCTAAGAATCTCAGGAGACATTGATGATATATAGATTGACAATATAGAGCTATCTAATCGGGCATCCCAGAGATTTACGAAAATCAAAGAGATTACAAAAGACCTCACAAGATAACAACTAATGTTTTTTGAGTAGAAATCCTTGACATTGCAAAACAATCAATAAAAAAATCACACTAAGAAACTACACATAGAAATGGTGAGAATAAAAAAAATAAAGGTAGTTCACAAATCAAGGGAAGTGGTCGATGTCTCAAGATTTGGACCATATGCACTCATGAAACTACATTGTTCCACAAGAGACACTCTTTTTATTAAATTTCATACCAATAGTTGCATAACGTTAGATTGACAAAGAGAATAAGTGAGCATGAGGAGGCACTGACTCCCAAGCCACTATTTTCACAACTATTGGCCATACTTTGGGAAGAAAAAACTCCTCCAAGTAATCCGGGAACCTTAAAGACAATAAAAAAAGTTCTTCAATTTTTTAATGGATTCAAAGGATATGTTACCGAAAAAATTAACAGAAGAATCAAGATAATCAGACAAGAATGGGAGGTCAATAGGGTCCTACATAATATTTCACAAACGATTACAATTTTTACTAAATATTTTCAAATAGTTTTGCATCGTGATGAAGCCTACTGTATAAAAAAGATAAATACTTTCATCACATGAGTCACTATTGTGAATGACCATCAAATAAATCAACAAGGACTACCCTCAAATAAAAGAATAAATAAAATAAGGAAGGATGGGAAGCACAAGTAAATATGCTCTAAGACGCAATTTCTGCTTGAAAAAAAAATCAATGAAAGAAGAGGAGATTCTATTTTAAAATCATTTTTTATTGTTAAATAACAATAGGTCCAAGAAATTTTCAATAATTCAACTATAATTGCTAGAGAAGAACTTGATAGTCACTTAGCCACAATGAAGACCTTGTTAGCTAATTACTTCGACAATCTCAGGGAATTTCTTGATGAAGAATCGAAATAGTGGATTGTTGCATTTGTTAATGACAACAAAGACCTCTTCTCAACCATCGACAAAGTCCAAGTTCAATGCAAAGAAGTAGAGGAGGATATTTTCATAGTTTGAGTTAAGTAAGAAATAGTCATCACAACAATCAAGGACAATATTGATAACTGGGTCAAAAACATATTGGAACAGATTGTTAACCCAAAATAACCACCAGATACTTTTAAATAGATGTATAAATCAACAACTCTTATAAAGGAAGATACATACCAACAAAAGAAAAATTAGAGGAAAAAAACATCTCCTTCTTGGTAAGTACTCAAAAAACCATTATATCTTCTTTTTCTCTTCTTTTATTTTTTCACTTGGTAATACTTCATAATTACTTGTTCTATGTTTTGTTAAATCCTAACACCCATTTATAACTATATTTGTTTCATTTTTACAGGTATTTCTTTTATCGTAAGATCCATGGGAGCCTCAATCCCAGTTCATTTGGACAAACACCTTTACTTTTTACAGATATTGTTTAAAATACAATTAAATAATTTTTGACATTGTCGAAGAACTATTTTGGCATTTACAAAGATGATTGAAAAGAAAATTGTATATTTTTTTACATTGCCGAAGAATTGTTTTGGCATACATGGCTAGTGATTTTGCATACTTTGAGTTTTAAACATAATTTTCAAGTTTATGTTCATTCTTTATGATTTTTCAATGAAATATCATGTTTAATTCATATTTAGCCATTCACTTTCATCTTGTGAAATATTATTTTGAACCTTATGCTATGATTTGTAAATTTTATAGCATATTGAAAAAACCAAATAGAATAGTGTCTGGTCCTCTCAAACCTTTCTTTCCTTGTGAATGTTTATTTAAACAACCTGCTCCATTTTGTAGATTTTGTTTTAATTTTAACTATGATGAGAAATTATCCTGTTCAATTTAATCATTTTAAAAAATGTAGAAGGGTTAATCCTTCTCATCTTCTTTTTAATAATCGTTGAACATTATCAATACTCATTTAACATTTTTTAATAAATCAACCCTTCTAAGTACAATATTCTTTTCCATTCTTCATATTTACAAAAATACGTTTCTTTTTAAGTTCAAAGTTTCATAATTTCTCAGCTTTTCCGCTGTAACATACCTCCACTAATCCTAAACATCAATATAAAAGTGAATACAATGAATGCAAAATATATATATATATATATATATTAAAAAAAACATTTTCAAAGTAACTTGTCAATTATGAAATCAAATTGAACATCTCAACGTGTAATTAAGCAAGGTAACTATTCTTTTTAATATTCTTTTCCATTCTTCATATTTACAAAAATACGTTTCTTTTTAAGTTCAAAGTTTCAAAATTTCGCAGCTTTTTCACTGTAAAATATCACCACTACTCCGAAATATCACTATAAAAGAGAATAAAAAAAAATAAAAATATATATATATATATATATATATATATATATATATATATATATATATATATATATATATAAACATTTTCAGAGTAACTTGTCAATTATGAAATCAAATTGAACATCTCAACGTGTAATTAAGCAAGGTAACTAGACTAAAAGATATTCCAACATTAATTCTATTAATTATATTTATCGTAACAGTAGGATAATAAGTCTTCTCATCCTTCTACCTTACTTAATGTTGTGCAACTTGTGCATTATTTTAGTTATACGAAGCACAAGTCATAAGTTATATTCAAATAATTCATTATTAATTTCCCTTATATACCAATGTTTATGAAAATTATTTAATGAAAAGGATGATAAAATATCATTGTTATAGATCGGTGGGATCAACATTATCATGTAAACCATCATATAGAATCCTACTATAACATCAATGAAATCCATATTGTTTCCTTCCTTTATGCACTTAAATTTTATAATACATTATTTTAAGACTATATTTAAACAATATCAAGGATTCTATTTTTATTTTTATTCTTTAATTGTGCACGATTCGTTATAACTACTCATGTCCATGATACACCAAAAAAAAATCACATCTCGAAGATCGTTAAAGTGGAATTACAACGGGACTTAGCCATTGAAACCTCCAATGTCTACAAAAATTCTTTCCAGCTACCCCTTGTACTTAAAATAAAATTTCATCGATTATAATCTTGTTCTTACTCATCTCATCTATAGTCTATTAATCTGGTTGTTCTAATTGGGCGTTATGCATGCAAAATTTTTGACTTCCCGTTAGTTATCTAGGTCACCAACAATTTCGAACGTAAAAATTAATATTATTAATTGAAATCAATTCCTTCTCTGTAATACATAAAGTGAAGGTAAAGAGAAATGCATAAAGAAAGTGAAAGTAAGGTGAATATTGTAGCAAGGAATGAACAAGGTCTCTATGTACACAGGACACTACCACAACAAAGACTCTCACAAAATCACCCTTACAGGGATACAAAGACTCTCACAAAATCACCCTTACAGGGATTGAACCATCGACAAATTATTAAGGAAAAACAAGCATGCAACAAAAGGTGTATCCACSGGTATTTTAATTATCTGTGGTAAAGGAAAATTTAAAATTTCATTCCTCAAAGAGGAATCGATGCAACACATAAATTTAACTACCAAAATAATGTTTATGCTTCACAAAACAACTTTTTCATCACGCTAAGTGCGCAATAAGATTACTCTGTAAGCCAACTTTAAATTTCCTTCCAATTTTTCTACATAACTTATCAAATGGAGGAAAAGGGTATTTGTTAAGGCATAACCGGATCCAATAAATAGTGTTTCAATATGACTTTAAAATAAATAATGGTGAAAATAAAAGTCCCAACCTTCCAATCGAATACATAACTAGACAAAGCGCGTATATTTCTATTTCTTGTAAAATTGATTTTTAAAAATAAAATAATCTCCTTAATGCAGCATTTCATAAAACAAACGAATATATACAGTGGAGACAAGCATTTTCCTATAAAATTTCTGGTCCAATGGATTACCAATACATCTCGAATATGATTAACTTCAAATTATATACTAAATCAATTTACAACATTCAAAGACTATTCTTGCACAATAAAAATTCTTCCATATCAACCAATGAGTTACATATTAAATATTGTAACCCAAAGAAGGTGATTGTAATGTTGATATTTAATCGAAACTTGACAAACATCTTCTTACTTTCTCTTTCAACGACTTCATCGGTACCTCCCATCCAACGCTAGGTATCCTCTTCTTCCCCCTTATCCCTGCGAGCCGCAAAGGGGACACAAATAGAAACTTAGATCCAAAAACTAGGTCAATATATCCCTCGCAAGGAGAGGCTCCCACCTCTTGCACAATCTTGCAGCCCAACTCACACAATTAAACTTAGTTAATAGAAATTTTAATAGCATTTCATTCATCCAACAATAGGGTGTCTTTCTTTCTTCCTCAGCTTTCTTTTATAAAAAAAATTGGCTTGACACTTGTGTTCTCATGCAATATTAGCTAATTTGAGATCACATTTTAAAGATTATTCACCCCCTACACATGTCATACTTTCCCCAAGTTGCACATGTTTATAATTATCTTATGTAAAATAATTATGCATTTTCCCTCACATCCCCAATTAGTTTCTAGATTTTGTCCTAGTTGTCCTTTAGTTCTCCAATTTCTCTTTTATTGTGTCTCCTAACTAATTTACAATTGGAGTTTGATTAGGACTCTTCTCTTAGTTAGGATTTAGAGTTTGATTGAATTAGGATACTAAATCTATTTTGACAACTCATTGTCTCATGAATGAATTTCTTTTAATTTTAATTTTATTTTTATTAATTTCAAGAACACATTATGCACATGCCTTAATTTTTATTCCTATTCTCCATTTACTAGTGTTATTTAGTCTAAGTTCCCTTAACCTATTTTATAACTTTATTTACTAAAAACATCTAGAGACTTAAACTTTTGGTTATGTTTTCTCGTTTATAACTTAATAATAATTTGTATTCTCTTCCCTAACAAAGTCTAAGTATTAATTTTATTTTCTACAGTCTTCTGGATTTTTATTGACTCATAGATTTATTCATGTGACATTCCCTTCAACACGCACCTTCATGATACAAGGGTGCCACTCGCCATTGATTTTTTTTTGAACTTGTTTGACGCTTGGAGTCAATACTTCACTTGTTGACCTTGTGTGAGACTAAGAGCTTACTGAGGAATAAGGAATCTGGATTATTGCATGCCCCTCAAAAATCCTCATGAGAAACTGTATCAGTCTATCCTCATGACATCGTGAACCTTTCAGAGAAAGTTAAACGTTAACCTTCAGTGTCAGGTCACGATGAGAGTGTTAGTAGGTCGTGACAGGGATGTTGCCACACCTCTCCCTCATCTATCTGATATCTGTGTATGACTCCTTTACTCCACATGTGAGTTGGATTAGCAAGATCCACCATGCAAGCATCCATTAACAAATATACTATTAATAACTCATATACATGAAAATCCATAATTGAAATCATCATCATAACACGTGTGTAATAAAAAAAAGTACCCAAAATCAAATTCAATAGTCCACTCCTTAACTCAATCCGGAGTCCAAGGAATTTCGTTGATTTCATCAACATCCTCATCATGATACGTTTCCTACACACTCAGGAAGCCTCATCATAATACCTTTCAATGATATACATCAATAGCATATCAATTTTAATATTCAATCATAGCATAAACACATAAACCAAAATAGATAATTATAATGTACCATCTTTTAACTGGATCACTTGCTCGCAAGTGTCATCAAAGAATAATTCAGTGTATGAAATGTGATTAATGTAAATGGATGTTACATCTATTGTCTTTCATGTCTTCATTCATGTGCAAATGGTCTTCTCTCAGATTTGGTTAAAGAAACGAGCATAATAGTAACCAGTTTACAATATCCTATTCTCAATTTCAACTTTGTGTAGAAGGAATGTATGTTGTGCAAGGAATTGTGTCCTATTTTCTTTCCGCATAACCTAACTTGCACACACATTACATTATTTCATGCACATCCTAACTTCCACACACTTTGGATTTCTTCAACCAAATCCCAACATCTGTGCATGTTACATTCCTTCCTCTGCATATTCACTTCAACATACTTCCTTTTAATAATTTCCATGGAAGATGTTTTTACTTATTAAATGTAGATATTGAATTTTTAAATCAGTTATTTCTTAATATTTTAAAAATTAGTTCTATTAAAATTCAAAATTTCAAAAATATTTTATATTATTAATGTTTCGTATTAATATTGTGAAAAATACTATATATTACAATTTCTATAAATTAATTTATTGAGAATATACTAACTTATTTCTACATAGCTATTGCTATATTATAAATGCAATGTCTTGTGCAAAAAAGTTTAATAGATTTTATTTTTGTAGATCTGTGCCTACAAACAATCATTTTTACTAGCTTTTATTCACTGAGTTTAGTGAATTTTATGTGCAAAGATTTGACAACTTCACGAGTTTCCTTTTTTGTCCATACACATTCAATTCTAAACAACAAAATGCATTAATCCAAACATTTACTTCTTATATCATTTCTTACGTAAATTTTTGTTTCCCTCATCTTGCTTTTCCATCTTTCCATAAAGATGTTATGATCTTAGTATATTTTTTCAAATGCATATCATCCACTTGAATACAAATCAATAGAACAAAGATCATTTAAAATAAGATTATATATATACTTTTTATGTTGTCGAACAACTCATTTGGCACATATGGTTAGTGATTTTCCAAATTTTAAGTCTCAATCTAAATTTTCAAGTCTTTGTTTAGTCTTAATGATTTTTCAATGAAATATAATGTTAACTTCTTAGCACTTGTCCTGATTTAATTTCATTTTGCCAAATTATATTTTCACTTATATTCTATGATTTGTAAATTTTGTATAATATACTGAATACTCAATAGAATATAGATTTGTCCTTTCCCAGACATTTCTTTCCTTGTGATTGTTTACTTAAACGTGCTCCTTTGTTGGGTTTTATTTTAATTCTATGTACGATAAAAATTTATCCTACTCCATTTAATTTCTTAAAAAAAAGTAGGAGTATTTATCCTGCTCACCATATTTTCAATACTTAAACACCCATGGTGATAAAAAATACTAATTGAACATTTTCCAATACACCAACACAAACATGTGCACTATCATCTTTTCAACAATGCTAATTTATCATTGTCCAGTGCACCAACAGATCCCTATGCATTGTCTTATTTTTCATTCTTCTCCTTAGTTCTTTGTACATTGTATTTTTTGATTTTTGCTTAAAGAACCAATGATACAAATAAAAAGTTTTTGATATTCTATTATGAATTCCAACCTTCTACATGAGAAACATATGTTGTGCAGATAGCTAACGCAACCTTCCCCTCAGCGGACGGTCGCCTTCTCCAGGACCTTCAACAACTCGGCCCGAAGAGTCAATGCTCTTCCAACTCCCCTCGGGAGCCTTTGTTCCCACAGGTTACTCCTTCTCGGAACTGCGCTTGCGTATCGGGAGATCGGGTCTCGCAATATCGCGAAACTTGCGACATGCCTTCGGGCTATCGAACACCGAGATCCCGATTCCCGATGGTCAACAGTCAGCCTCGGGTTATCGCCACTCGTGATTCCGAAGAACTGCTTTTCCAACCTCCGAGCTCCGAACCCGCGATGCCACGTGCAATACTCCATGCAATCTCCATGGGACCCGTCGTGACTCACGCTCTCACTGTTTCTCCGTGCTCCCTTTAGCGCGGAAACCGTCGAAGTGCCGAAACCCCGACTCTACAGGATCTCGTGCTACCTGTCCGCGCTCAAATCGACGGTCTCATTTAAGTCGAGAAATAACGACTCGTGATCTCGTCATGCATGCAATACTCATGCTCGCCAACCCCGATATTCCGATGCACGACGGCCCCCTCCGGGTTCTTCCCATTCTTGAAGACTTCTATCTTCAAGAAGTTCAAGTCGTCGATTCTCTTCCTCTTGAAGAGTTCTCAGCTTTCCCACCTTTGTCTTGTGTAACTGAACCAAAGGTGATATCCCTCCTGAGATTTTGTTCCTCTGACTCCTTCAGAGAACTTTCACGCACTTCCGGTGCTTGACTTTTAACTGCCTCCAACTGCGCTTCAAGCCTCCCAACTTCTGTGCATTCACAATCGCAACGACCCCGACCTTCCTTTTCTCAAACTTGCTACTGAGACTCCAGTTCGACCTGCACTCACCGGCACGATCCAAACAACCCAATTCACTCTGGGAAAAATGAGAACAAGAGTTTAACTGTAGAGCCTCCTCAACACACTCTATGCAAAGTAATTCGACTGCACTCCATGCAGGAATCTCCCGGATCAAACAGAGAAACAATTGAACCTCATTCACTCATTCTCTCAGGTTTCGAACCTGATATGCAATCACATAAGCAGCATATAAAAGATAAGCATATAAAGAAGCAAGTAGGCAACAAAATAACATCAACAGCACAAAGAACGCAAACGCAGCCATGGAATTGAATCAAGAGCCCCTTCTATTAATTCAATCTATACATGGGGTTTCTTCACGAATTCTCTGCTCTGTTCTCTCTTGCTCTCTATGCTAATGCTGAATAATCTGAATGAGAATGATACAATGTACAAAGGAGGGTGCCTATACTCTGTTTTCCCTCTCGAAAGCTAAAACTGTCTAATCTACAGTTAATTTCTATCTACCGGCATTAAACTATTAAATGCCTTCCTATCTATAATATATTACAAGTGCGCCCGTCTTTAAATACTTTCATTTAAACGACGACGCAACAATCTTTTCAAAGTAGTTCAAAATTGTATGTGCTGGCGCTGTCCAGCTATTCCTTTTCCTCCATGCGCTGGCTCACTTGATCAAGATGTGGATGCTCCTGCATAATACTCCTCAGCTCAAAAGATTTCATGGGCTCCTGTCCATGAGCTATTGCACGGTGTGTCCATGCTTTTGTATAACTGCTTCTGTTTCCCAGCTGGCATCCTCCACTGGGTGATTCTTCCATTTCACCAGGTACTCAAAATATTGCTTCCTCCTGGTCTTCTTGCATGCTCGTTTCTCCAGTATGCACTCCATCTGTGGTTTCTGTGCAACTGGTAATTGTTTTTGCCACTGGATCACTGGTTCCTCAGTTCCAGTGCCTGCTTCTTTAGCCCTGTAGGGGTATAAATCTGAAATGTTGAAAATCGGAGATATTCCGATGCCCTCTGGCAACTCAACCTCATATGCATTCTCGCCAAATTTCCTCAGGATTCGGCACGACCCGATTTTCTTCATATTGAGATTGTTATACGTTCCCTTTGGGAACCTTTCTTTCCTCAAGTGCGCTAGAACCGGGTCTCCAACTTCAAACTGAAGTTGTCTTTTCCTCTGGTCGGCTTTGTGCTTATATTCCTGATTTGACCTCATCAGTCACTGCTTCACCTCTGTGTGAAGTTCCAGCATCGCCTCAGCGAATTCTTCATCCCTCGCGCTGCTACTCTCAGCTTGTTCTGACTCACTGAGTTCAGATACTCCTCTTGGCTGTGTCCCATACAAAATTTGGAATGGGCTCTTGCCTATACTCTGATTCACCGAATCGTTGTACGCGAATTCTGCCTGCGGTAGGATCTGATCCCAACTGGTGTGATGCTCAGTCACTAGGCTTCTCAACATGTCTCCAAGGCTCCTATTCACCACCTCGGTCTGTCCATCTGTTTGCGGATGGTATGCAGAACTGAATTCCAAATCAGTCCCCAGCTTCTTCCATAGCGTCCTCCAAAAATGACCTATGAATTTGGTATCCCGATCCGAGACTATGCTCTTCGGCAATCCATGCAATCGCACAATCTCTTTGAAAAAMAAATTTGCGATGTGKGTYGCATCGYTRSTCTTATGAMAYRGWATGAAATGTGCCATMTTYGAGAAYCTRTCYACCAYYACAAARATRGAATCCACKCCYCKYTGYRTYCTSGGYAAACCYAACACAAAVTCCATRCTRATGGCYTCCCATGGCCTYTCRKGTAYGGGMAAYGGYTGATAKAACCYTRTKTTMTKCTTTCGRCCYTTYGCRTGTTGACAWATYYTGCAYCKRTCAACAAATCKYTTYACWTCTGMDYGCATSCCYGGCCARWARTAHGATTCGCTCAGCTTGGYGAATGTTTTKTCATGYCYRAAATGACCYGCTAAGCCYCCRYTGTGYTTYTCYYKYASCAAATTCKCTCTCATAGAGCAATYYGGWATGCAYAAYTGRTTKC
>JZKD02S2059229.1:17290-34881 GCA_000966675.3 Picea glauca | reverse complement strand
TATATTTATATAAAATTGACAAAATAAAAAAAAAGATAATAAATATATAGCTAATTACCTTATGACGATATTCATTTGATCCGCCATCAATGTGACCATATTTCCTACAATGTTTTGTAGCTGTTGCTATTAAAATTCTTATGGAACGTCTGAGGCAACATTTTTTACAAGGGCAATAACATCTACCATCACCCTTTTCACCCTCTTTACTTTTTACCCCACCTCTAACAACATTCTGTGACATTTTTCCGCACAAAAATACCCTTTTAGAACCGTCGTTGTTATAGCAAGTTTGTCGCAACATATTTAAATTTTCAAATATTTATAGTCCAATTTTAGGTCACTATCGTCACAATTGTGACGATATTGACCTAAAAATATTTATTTTTCCACCTATTTATTTTAGGTCATTTTAATGGTCAATTTTAAGGTTAGGTGAGTCGTCGCTCTTGCGACGGACAAATTACAGTCGTCACTCTTGTGAAGAACATTGACCATAATATTTTATTCAAACTACATGCGTCGAGATAGTGACGAATATGGGGTGGATTTATAAAAATTGAACTTTTTCTCTTGCATGTTGTGACGAAAGAGTACTTTCGTCGCAAGTAGTCATCACAAATTTTCAATATGTAGTAGTGGGGGTTTCTACTGGATTGCAGTCTTCCATGCATAATCTTTTGATTATGTTTGTTTCATACTTTTACTGATAGAAAAAAATCTCTTTGGTTGATTTCTCAACCTCAATCCCCAAAAAAAATTTCATTATGAAAAGATCTGTCATCTCAAACTCAGATTGCATGGCATGTTTAAAACTGGTTAACTCAAGATTTCCAGTATATATCATGTCATCAACATATAAACATACAATCATAATTTTACCTTGCTGATATGTTTTGGTGTGTAGTGTTGGCTCATTTGGGCTTCTGTTGAAACCACTCTTGATTAGGTAAGTGTCAATTCTGTTGTACCAAGCTCTTGGAGATTTCTTTAAGACATACAAGGCTTTGACTTAAAATCCAGGTGGTTGATCCACATAGACCTCTTCTTCTAAGACACCATTCAAGAAATATTACTTGACATCCATCTGGTATACTTTCCATTTCTGTTGAGCTGCTATGAATAAGAGAGTCCTTATAGTGTCCAACCTTTCTACTGGAGAAAAAATTTCACCATAATCAATGCCTAGTTGTTGTGAGAATCCTTTGGCAACAAGTCTTTCTTTGTGTTTTTCAATATGCCCCTTTTCATTGAGTTTATTTTTGTAAACCCACTTGACACCAATACTTGTCTTATGTGTGGGCAGATCAACAAGATCCCATGTCTTGTGCTTCTCAATGAAGTCAATCTCTTGGTTCATGCTTGAACCCAATGTGGTTCTTTAGCTTCCTCTTTAAAGGATGTAGGTTGACATGACATTAATGCAAACATATTGTGATGATCAATATCATCCAACTACTGATGGATTTCTCTCAAGCTTCGAGTTCTCTGATTTTGAAGTTCAGAGGATGAATTTCTACTTGAAGAAGAGTTGTCCTGAGGACTTTCAGGTTGTGCTTGTACCTGCAATCTTGGAATGACATGATGATGTGTTTGTTATCTTGAATTTTCTATGTTTTTAGGAAGTGGCAACAATGGATTTTGACTGTCCATAAGACGATTTTTAGACTCACTCCATAACTGATTTTCAAGAAATTTGGCATCTATGCTGAGAATGCATATCTTTGAAATTGGATTGTAGAGTCTGTAGGTTTTGGGTGTCTCATTGTAGACAACAACAATTCATTTCTCACTTCTATCATCAAGTTTCTTCCTTAATTCAGAAGGTATGTGAGAGAATGCAATACATCCAAATGTCCTAAGATGAGAAACATTTATCTTTGTCCCACTCCATGCTTCTTGAGGGACCTTCATATTGAGACTAGTGGTTGGAGATCTACTCAGGAGATAAACTAAGCATGCTACTGCTTCAGCCCAAAATAGTTTTGACAGACATTTGTCTCTGAGAAGTCTTCTTTCCATGTTCATTATAGTTTGATTTTTCCTCTCAGCCACTCCATTTTGTTGTGGAGTATACCTGGTTGTAGTTTGCATGATTATTCCTTGGGATTTGCAGAAATTTGAAAATTCTTTTGAACAATATTCTCCTCCTCCATCTGACCTGAGAATCTTCACATATTTCCCACTTTGTTTTTCAGCTTCAGCCTTGAACTCTTTGAACTTTGCAAAACTTTCAGACTTGTGTCTGAGGAAATATATCCATATTTTCCTACTAAAGTCACCAATAAACGTTAGAAAATAAACGCTACCACCTATTGAATTTGTTTGCATTGGTACACAGAGGTCAGCGTGAGCCAACTATAGGTGTTGTTTGGCTTGAGTGGAGGACCGTGGAAATCTTGTTCTCTTATGTTTTCCAAGAATGCAAGACTCACATGGAGGATTTTTCTCTTTGAAGATAGGTAGACCTTTGACCATGGAGTGATTTTGTAGAAGGCTTAGACTCTGAAATGGTATATGTCCAAATCTTGCATGCCAAACCATAGTTTCATTGGGCGTGGATGCACTTTGTGCATAATATTGGATCAAATTTGCAGTTCTAAGGGTCAGGGGAAACATTTTATTCCTAGTCATGTGGATTTCAAAAATCAATTTCATGTTGGGGGGTTTTTTCATATATCGTACATGAAACTTCTTCAAAAAGTACCTTATAGCCATTTTCAACTAGTTGTCCTACATTTAACAAATTATGTTTCAAATCTGGAACGTGATAGACATTGTTTATGTCTTTATTTACATTTTGTTTAGTAAGAATATGTACAGTTCCTTTTCCTTGAACTTTGACTAAAGAGTCATATCCAATTGTAATATTAGATGAATCAAAAGAATCAATGCATGAAAGTAAATCTTTGTTACCTGTCATGTGATTGTTGCATCCACTGTCCAACAACCAAAGATCTTTGTGTTGTTCTTCAATATTGTGGCATGAGAGAAACATTCTATTTGAGGTTTCTCCTTCATGATTTGAGACATGTGCTCTACCTGAGTGTTGATATGTTTGCTTCTTCCAGAATTCAGATCCATATTGCCCATACTTTTTGTAGTAGTAGCATTGTATGCTTGCTTTATCATTTGATCTTCTCCCTCTACCTCTTTGAGGGTGGAAATTCTGATTTTGGTTTTGATGTCTGTGACCTTCACTTGAGTGATTGTTACATGGACTTATCCCTGTTCCTCAGTGATCTATGCCTCTGTTGAAAGAGAATTGATTCTTGAAGGCATTGGCTATTGACTCATCTTCGAGATGTAGTCTGGTCACATGTGTCAACAAAGAACCCATTAGTTCATCTATTGAATAATTTGACAGATCCTTGGATTCAAGGATGGCTGTAACAACCATTTCAAATTTATTTGGTAGACTTCTGAGGAATTTCTCAACGATCCCTTGATCAGGGATGTCTTCACCAGTCAATCTCTTATGGCTTACAATTCCCATGAATCTGGTCATAAATTGGTCCACGTTTTAGACTCTATCATTTTTAAAGTCTCAAAATGCATCCTCAAGGTCTGCAACTTCACTATTTTGACCCTGTCATTTCCTTGGTAAGCTATTTGTAGAATGTCCCGGGCCTTTTTTGAAGTAACAACGCCTGTGATTTTTGAGAAAATCGAGTCATCCACTGAGTTATGAATCCAAAATTTTGTCTTATTCTCTCTATTCCTTTGTTCTTCCTAAGAAACTCTCTCTTGATTGGTCATGGAAACTAGGGCTGATGGACTTGGTTCCACGTAGCCAAGATCCACTAGATCCCAACACTGTTATGCTTGTAAGAAGGATCTCATTATAAGAGACAAAAAATTATAGTTCTTTCCAAGAAGAATCGACCCTTGTGTTGGTCCTAAATTGTTAGAGGTGGCCATCTTGAAAAGAAATAGAATAGAAAGAAAATGTTATGGATTTTCGTGCTTTACCTGTTTCTCGCACGTAAAACCATGTCTGCGAAGTTCTCTACGTGACTTCGAGCTGAAACACACAGGGTAGACCACTTCTTTAGCTCTGATATGGCTGAAACTGACTATCCGAGCATGAGATCTACAGAGTCATAGTTCTGAACTTTGTTCTTTATTGAATTTAGACCCTCTAAATGGTGGAATTGGGTTATCTGAGTGTACTCAAGAGCCCCAAAAAATAAAGTTCATCTTCTCATGTGATCGGGAGCTAAAAAACTAGGTACTCCGGGACTTCGGGCTTCAGGCGTTTTGACGTGTGAAGGCCTCAGTTCCTATGAATAGTTGAATGGTCGAATAGTCGAATTAAAGATCAACAGTCCTCGTTGATCGAAGATCAATGACTCAAAATTACTTCAGGAGTTCGAGATTCGGGCCTTCTAAATGGACAATACTAACAATCCTCCGAAGTGTTGAATTGCCGAACTCGTGGAGTGTGGGATCTTCCTCCATGTGTCCTCTTAATTGGACGACTGAGATTTACTTCAGAAATCTGGCTTTCAGGAGTTTCCTTCTGCTAATACGTGTTGACTTCTAGAGTGTTAACTTTCTGGAGTGTTAGATCGGTCAACACATGTCCTCAACCTTCAACAGTCCAGATGGACTCTAAGACTCTAGCCAGTTCTCGCTCCAATGCTTCACTTTGCAAAACCCTTCAGAGTGTTAATCCTCCGAAGTGAGAGATCTAGCACTGCATGTCCTCATTGATGAACGAATCAGATGAAATCCGACCTTCGGGATTTCTTTCTCCACACTACTCACCCTTCCTCCAGAGCTCTCAACCTTCGAAGTGATAGATATCGTGCCACGTGTCCTTTTGCAATGGATGGTTGCAATGAACTTCAGTGAATGGTCTGTATCTACTATGGCTCTACGGAGCTTTGGGGGTTCGAGAGTTCTTGAGTCAACAAACCTTCATTCTTCCAGAGTGCTGATGTTCTATACCTCCAGATGTAATGCCACACATCCACTAAAATCGATGGTCTGGGTGCTCTCCGAGACTCTGGGCCTTTGATAGTCCTCGTCTCTAGAGAAACTTACTTCGTTCCTTCGGAGTTCGAGATCGCCGAATACGGGGATCGTCTGACATGTTTCTCCTAGATCCAATGTCTAAGATTAAATTCAGGCAACCATCCCTTCGGCGACTGCAGCTCCTCAACAGTCCTTAGACCTTTGAAGTGCTCTAGTGCCGAAGTGTGGGATCGTGTGACACGTGTCCCCTCTGGATCCAACGATCTATATCTACTTCGACTCTCTGGGATGATTCACCTTTGGACTGTAGGATCTGCTGAAACAAGTCCTATCTGATGAATGGTTCAGATTGACTATGACTCCCTGTTGCTTCGATGATTTTGCGACCAACTTGTATGGAAACTACCAGAATGTTGTTGGTCTGGAATTCTAGATCTTTCGCCACCTGTCCCTCCTGATGATGGATGGTCCCAGTTTACTTTAGGACTTCAGAATATTTTAACTCCTTTGCAACCTTTGCACGCAATACGTTGAATATGTAAAGTCTGAAGAACTTCGACGGTTAAACTGTGCACACATTTTCTTGCTCTAACGACTGTTCTTTCTCTTACCCATATCTAACAGTTGAAAATTGTTTTCCTCTTCTACGAACTACAGACTTCTCTCTAAGGTTTTTGAAGAGGACTACTTCCCACGCTCTTGTCTGTGAGAAAATGTTTTCTTTGTTATCTTCCTCCTAGGATCAAGCTGCTCTCGAGGCTCTGTGAAGAGGATTACATCCGCTCTGATACCATGAAAAACTAATAAGTAAAGAATATAATATAGAGAAGAGAGGTTGGGAACAAGAATGTGTAGAGAGCATTCGTATTAGATGAAAGGATGAACCTTATAGGTGAGAAACATTACAATTGAATCAAGAAAAAAAACAACAAATCCTAACGACTGATACAGATGTCCAGAACAACAATCAATGTACAGTCACATACTGTTGAGGTTACAGTTATAACTAACAATTCCATTACCCTGAGCTTGTGTCTACTTTTCCATGGCCTTTTATTACCCTGGCCATTTGATTAATTATTTCGTTTGTCTCATATTGGTTGATTGATTATTTCGTTTGTGTCTCAGATTTGTTTATCAAGATTATTTTTCTTATGTCTTAGATTTGCAGATTTGTTCAGAGATAGTTTAGTCTAGGCGTATATTTTGCTCAAAAATGTCGTTACCAAATGTTTAGTATTTGAGAGGGGTTACATTTCTATCATCCAATGAGTCTCATCGCTGCAGAAGGTCAATTTGAATTTATGGAAAAAATAGTTCATATTTGCAATAGAATAGTGTAACAACAATAGTCATCAATTCCAAACGATAGATAGTTCACAAAATTGGATGATATTCATGATGATAGTTCACAAAATTGGATGATATTCATGAATTTTCAATATCAAAGAGTAACTTAAAATTAGTCAACTTAACATTTTATGTATGTGACCCATGCAAAGATACTTTCATACAAAACAATAGCTTACAACAATGGCCAAAATTTCCAATAAAAATCACCATGTCATTATGAGAGTAATAATTTCATATGGCCACCCGAGGTGTAGGACAATCGGTGACAAAGTGTGTTGTTAAGACGCTCTGTGATGTTAAAGTCACCGGTTCGAAACCTGTGGGGACAAAAAACCCAACCATGTTAAGGGTTGGTGTGGCTCATGCCAGGTGCGATCCATGGGTGATTTTGACGGATTAGATGCCCCTGAGTCCTGGTTTCTTAGCCACAGGTTAGTCCCACATGTTACAGACAAACTAACAAACAAACAAAAAATACTTTCATATGGCCAAAATTTTCAATATAAATCTCCATGTCATTTAACAATACTCTCCTTTTAGTTCATGAAATTCAAAAAATCATGTTATTAAACATTACTCTCATATTGGTAGACAATATAGGATATATAAATTAAGAGCCCAAGTATTTATATAAATGAGTAAAATAAATATAGGATTATGCCTATTTAAAGATGAAGTCATTTTTATTGAGTATAAATGGGAATATTGTTGTATTGGAGCTTAGTTCATTGAGAGGTTGTCCTTCAAAGAGGCAAGTGAACAAGAATTTATGTTTTCCTAAAATGATCATTGTAAGGTGTTGCTCTATCTTAAGGTATTTTGATATATGAAGTATTCAAGCATTTCTTACCCAAAAGAAATAGAAAAGGCATGCAAATAGAAAAGATACTTGAATAACACAAGATAGAAAGAATAAAGATGATGTATAATACCCAAATAACCAGAGTACAAAATAAACAACACTTGAAGAAACCAATGAACGAGTGAGTGCAAGCTAATGACGGTCTCTCATGATGTGTTAGTGGAAATGCAAACGTGGAAAACAACAATTTGTTAACTTGGAGGGATTATTCAAGGTACTTTTACAGTGAATTTGAATATGGTGTAAGAAGATGAAACATAGGAAATTGAATTAGCTTTCTGGAAATACAACTTTTATTCATAGACATTATGACTAACTAGGTCAAATTTGATTTTTTCTAAAAGTGGTATCTTATTTTTCCAACAAAATATAAGGTATATGTTTTTGTTCATGCAAGTGTTGAGTGTCTTAATGATGGAATTCCGTTCCAAAAACTTGTATACTTGTAGAACTTGTTTTTCTTATGCCGTGTATTTTTTGGAAAATTTTAATATTAGTTTAATATTTTTTTTAAATTATCAAAGTCAACATATGCCTGAAATTACAATTTCTTTTGTTTGTGTTGGATAAAAGGGTCTTAAAATGATCAAAACAATTTTATTTTTTTTAGATCGTAGGTATCGATCTCATATTGTGCAGCATATAACTCATTTGCTAAATGGTTAAGATGAGAAAACATTATATAAGAAATAAAAGAGGTATGTAGTCTAGGATTTTGATACATGTGAAGACAAAAATATACTAAAAATAGTAAACAATAATAATAAAAATATATATATTTATATATTTGAAATCTGCATAGCCGATTCGATCTATGTCTATAATTTCTTCAACAACTGAATTATTTATTCAATAGAAAAATAACATCAAAGACAAAGATATAGAGAGGTATTCAAAAAATTGGAGGTTTTTATGAATTTGTAGATCGAACCACTAGGTTTGTCATCCTGAACCTAAGTCTGAGCCAACCAAGTCAGCATGCACCTTGTCAATCCCGCCCAAAAATTTTTAATTCAAATAAGTGTGCACGTGCTCTAGGAGCGCGCACTCACTCCAAGAATTCATGCGCACTCCTAAAAATCATTTTCTTCCTTCTCTATCTTTGTCCTTCCTCTCCTACATCTACCTCCCCACCCCTCTCTATCTCACTCTTACTCTCCCTCTCTAATCCCCTTGTCCGACTCCCTCACTCTCCCTCACACTCTTATACATGGTAAGACCTAGACATGACAAGATTTAGACATCACAAGGCATGGAAACACCTAGAGCTAGAAATTAACTTGACATGCCCTTAGACTCTCACACCCACTCCCTCTCTATACCCAATTTTCCACTCTCCCTCTCTCTCTATCTCTTTTTCTTGCTTTACCCCTTTGTCCCTCACTCTCCTCTCTCTTCCACCTCTATTCCACCCTTTCTCTCTCTCATTGTTGTTAGTCTTAGTATCACTCTCTCTACCCCTCTTTCTCTCTCTATTCCCCCTCTCCATCTCCCTCTGTATTTCCCCCTTCCTCTCATTCTCTCGCTACCCCCCTTCTATGTCTCCCTCTTTGCTTCTCTTCCTCTCACTATCCCTCTATCTACCTCCCCTCTCTTTCTGCCTCTCGTCCCTCTCACACTCTGTCTCTACCCTTCCTCTTTGTATTTTCTCTGCCCCCTCCTCCCTCTTTGTCTCTACTCCTCCTCTTTGTCTTGTTATCTCCCCCTCACACACTCTCACACACTTGTTGAGGAAAATATAGGAATAACCTTACCCAAACATTTTCATATCTTGCTAGGCTAAGTAGATATGGTTGGGAATGTTACCTAGAGTTTATAACCTTTAATTCAAAACAATATCTTAATCCACAGGTAATATGCACTAGGGTGATTTTATATGTTATATGTAACTGTGAAAAATAAAGAAAGAAAATATACACATAAGTGTGTACAGGAAAAAAAACAAGAATAAAATAAAATCTGAACAATATCATTAAGATATGCATGTGAAACTGAAATCAGAAATATGATTTTTATATTAGCTTCATTATACGATACAAAGCATAACTCTCTTTACAAACCTTGCAAGGGTGGGACCAAAGTCAAAATTAGAAGTCTCCGATGAGCACCATACAAAAAGACTCTGACAACAAAAGAAAACTTAAGCTAAAGATCTAGATCATCTTTCCATAAAAATATTGTCACTTGACTCTACAAAATATTCTTTATCAGTCATGAAATCTAATCCATAAAAAAACAAGAGCACACAGACTACCAAATATAGGTCATACACTCATACACCTTTAGAAACAAGTTGTTGAAAGATGTGATTCAGTTTTGAATCCTACTTCCTTCAATAAGACCATGGTTTCATCAAGATGGTTTAGATTTCTAATAAACTCAGAATGAAGGAAGAAAATAATTATCTCTCAATTATAGAGAAGACCTTATATAAGAAGTTATCCTTTTGGTATCTCCCCCTTTGTATCTTCTTTTGATTGAGATTTTATTCTTTCTCAATAGGTTATGGTAGTTCAACTATCTTTCTTTTGTTAAGATTAATTATCTTAACTAATTAGTTGAGACGAATAAATAATAATATATAAATAAGGGTCTATTTAAATAACAACTAAATAGGTGGGACCCCTTGTCATTCCAATTTTCACTTCTTTAATAATCATCAAAACATGAAATATAATACCCCAAAAATTTAACTCAAATATTTGCCTTGTAACTCCCATCCTCATATCAATAGTCAAATATTTTAATATAAAAAATAAAACATGACTATATCCAAAAATAACATCATATCCATGCTGTCCAAAACAAATCTATCTAAATGTGTATTTGTTTTCCAAACATTCTATCATACCAATTAAAACTATCCCCAAAAGAAAATAGCGTTAAAACATTAAAAAACATATTTTCTATGAGAGGTGGTTTGACTCTTTTCACTACTAATCTCTTTTGATATTTTTGTTGTCTTTCCTTCTATAGTAACCTTAGGATGATCGGATCCTTGAGGATGAATTTGACTGATGATATGGGAGAAATTTTCCTTGAGGTGAAAAAGAGAGGACATTGATCCAGAGGAATTTCCGGAAGAGTTAGGGGAATTGGATACTTTTTTCCCTTTATCAATATCTACTTCGGGAATGGTAGTTTTGAGCCTTGTGCTTGCAAGTGAAGATTGAGATGGTGAAGAAATGTGATTAGCTTGGGAATTTGGGTTAAATGGCGGTGGAGGAGGGGAAAATGGAAACAATACTGTAGGCCAATGATTTGAAAATGGGCGAGTACTTTACTCTATGCAAGTTTTCAATTGAGAATCGTTTTTTGATGAATTAGTTGCATAAGGATTAAAGGGGATATGAATCCATGATTAACCATTCTTTTAAACAATAATACATAACATACATGAACTCAAATGGAATAAATAACATGAAAATACAAGAGAGAGACAACTGATGTTGGTAACAGAGTTCACCCTTCCCGGGCTACGTCTCCAGACCTGCTTCAATTGGAATACAGATCACTTTCATTCCTTCTTCAAAATATGTTGGGACCTTCGCATAAGTGATTACATAAGATATTCTTTCTCCTCCACTAAGGATTCAAGAAGACCACTCACACTCATATCTCTCCATACATCAAGAAGGATAATTCCTTACATGAATAAGTCTCTCAATGCTTAGGAGTAGTAGCACTATGGCTCTCTAACTCCACTCATTCATTCTCCATTACTCTCCTCCCTTTCAAATGGATCACATAAGGAATTATATAGTTTTTCCTCACTCCCTATTAAGAAATAACATTAACTCCTAGATCCACAATAATAGGATCTAATTATGAAAGAGGAAAAACAAGATCCATGAATGTAGGATCTCAAACTATCTTTAAGCACATAATGGAAAAAGTCTCAAAACCACCCAAGACTCTTCATCCATGTCCTTGATTCTCTCAACCTATAATTGAGAATAATGGAAAATTGGTGTGAGGTGGTTTCTCACATAAAAACCAATTTCCAAAATGATAATTTAATGATAAATACATGATTCTAACTTCTCTCACAGGTATTAATCATTTTACATCAAAAGTGAATAATATATGAGTTTTCCAAAAACTCATAAAGCTTAATTAAACGCATGAGCATCTCATAAAAGCATAAGAATGCATGAGACCCTTTTTCCCACAAAGCATTAATAAAATGCATGAGAAAATAAAACTCAAAACATATAAGTTCACCACCTTCACCACCTTCACCACTCTGCAAATCAATTTGGTGAACACAGTAAAGTCCTTCCATGTGTGGAAATCTGTCCAGATCACGCCTCCCCACAAAGAACCTTTTGGTCTCCAAAAGTATCAACTTTATCTGTATGCAAATTTCCTCAAAAGGTGCATTCTTTCAAGACTCCTTCACACGTACTTCAGAATTAGCATGCAAAGCCAACACTTTCAACTGTTGCAAATTTTTTTTTTGGAAAGGCACATCCCTTCTCTGCTTCACCTCTATTCTTCAGAGTTGAAATTTCGAAGCCCACCTGCATAATCTTGCAACTTGTAGCAGATGATACATGCACTACAATATTTGACATACCTTACTTTCCAAGAGTTTATAACTACACTCTTGGTCGAGTTTACAATGAATCGCCAAAATGGTTTAGGAAAATTGCCTCATACAACTGATTACAATGATGATTACAAAATGAAGCCACTTAAGGCTTAAGGCGCAAAATAACTCCTCTCACTCTCCTCACTCAAGAGTGGCTAAACATCCATTACAATGCTTCATAATCATTAATTTCAATAGTTAAGGAAACATGCCTCAAATGTGCACTAGTGGTGGAACTTTATGGTTTCCAATCTCCACTACAAAAAGTGCAATTTATATCAAGTTTCAAGGCAATTCTCATGCGAAATCTGATGTCAAAATATGCACAAATGGGAAACTTCTATGGTTATATGTACCCATTACAAAATTGTGCATCATAGCCAAAAATAGGTACCAATGGTGAGAAAACACTATTACATGATGATATGTGCAAGCTCAAATTAATGTGCACTAGTGGTGATAGTTCCCAATCCCCACTACAATCAAACATGCATATGGAAACCTTATAAAAATGGATTTCAAAGTTGATCATGCCTCGTTGCACGAGATTCTTCAAATTGACTTCTCACACATAAAAATCAATATATCCCTCTAAAGCACATATAGCGAAAACAGTGAATACCAATTTGTGGTGGCCATAGGAAAATCTTGATGCTTGTGTGCTTTCATAACTCTGATCCAAT
The DNA here is from genome assembly GCA_000966675.3 of Picea glauca. NCBI lineage: Eukaryota > Viridiplantae > Streptophyta > Pinopsida > Pinales > Pinaceae > Picea > Picea glauca. Next base: position 22,409 of record JZKD02S2059229.1, on the reverse strand, counting down.
TGGTTTAGACATAGTAGCCACTACCATAATTAGAATGTGGATGGCCAGCCCAAAGCTGATGTCCCCCTCAATTATTTTGGCACATTCATAACCAATTGGTTTCACTTGGCATAAGAGAGTGTATTATGCCAAACAAATATGAAGTAGTGTTCCAGGTCCCCATGGCACATGAGCAACCAAAATTCATTCTCGTATCAACAATCTAGTTGAAACAAACAATGGCTTGGATATAGCCTTCACATTTTATTGGAAAGTGTTGCTCTCCTTCATTGTCAATGTGATTTCAGAAGATGTCAATTGTCAAACATGACATCTTAGCCAATATGAGTTTTGAACATCTGAGATTCGTTTTCTATGTCAGGCATTCTTCATAGTGACTCATGGAAAGCATGACATTGCTTCTCGATGTCTCAAGTCTTTTTGTTCCTCAAGTTAAGGTCGAGCCTCTTTGTTAAGGTCAAGCTTCTTTGTTGGAATTCGACTCAAATTATAAAGGAGAAAAAATTGGGTCAAAACCTCCACATTCCAATGAAATCTCTAGTCGTGATTATCAGTTATGGAGAACTCAATAGAGACTACAATGGAGTCCTTCACGGAAGGGTTCTTGAAAACCCTCGCCAAAATTATCGCCAACGACCATTTCTACGTCATTATTCAACCCACACAACTTGAACACATATTCGTTTGCATTGAAGATACACAATAAACACCTGTAACCAAGTTCAAGTGCTCGAAACGGTCTTCGATATTGTTGCGGAGTTTGAACATAAACTGCTCGTCATATTTTGGTTGAGATTCTGAGCAATATCTCGATGGTAAGATTTCGATCCTGAAATTTGATCTTCTTTTCCTCGTCACACCCTTACAAGATATCAAAAGAGGCTTCGATCCTACAAATAGACGAAACATGATTTGTGCCATCGAGRTGGCAAGATGGYCGCTATAGAAGAGATGTGTGATCTCATATTTGCTCCCGTCGTTGTGTTAGACGAATAAGTTGAGCGATTTGCTCCATGATTTGCTCCACGATTTGCTCCTTTGATTGAGAAAATCACTCCTTTGATTAGTTTAGTTAACTGTCAATTAGTTGGTTTCTTGTTTTCATCAMTGAGTGAGYTGTTAGTCGCTTCGTTATTTAYGAAGMATTTYCATGCATGYAATTCCTWTATATATCAATTCAATAATGAGATCCGGTGTGGTGTTTTGTGCTATTCTGTTCTGCGGTTCTTGGTAAATTCGTTTTCTGTTTTCTCTGCTCTATCAATTCGTTTTTCTGTAGTTGCAGATTTGTTTTCAGAGGCCCTGTTGTCCTTTAAGCCGTGGCTACCAACCCATTAACTGATACCCATTAATGGCCATTAACTGATACCCTCGATCACACCAGCTTGCAAGTTTTTTCCCTCTGTTCCATGCAACCTAAATGATCATAGATAAATCACCAATCTGGAAGCTTGCCTTGCATCTATTGCAGAGTTGAACCCCACCAACGTCGTTGCAGTCATTGACGATGAGGTCGATAATCGGAAGTCTGATGGACATGAGCGTGGGTCTTTCCCACCACAAGCTCGAATCTCCGAGTCGCGTTCATGGCGCCAAGAATCTTATGGCGTTTAGCTTGGGCTCCACGCCCATTGTTATTACATCCGATCCGGAGGTTGCCAGAGATATGCCCCTCAAGCAATCAAAAAAACATTTGTTGTTTGGGAGGGCCATTGGATTCGTACCCAATGGGGACTACTGGAGGCTGCTGCGGAGAATTTCTTCTGCTCATCTATTTGCCCTGCGAAGAATCGCTGCCCATGAAGTTGGCCGCCAGGCCGACGCTGCCGGAATGCTTGTTGATATTCAAAACGAGTATCAGTATAACGGGGTTGTTAGGCTTAGACCACACCTGCAAGGTGTTGCGCTGGACAATATCATGGGAGGGCTTTGGTTCGAGAGATGCCAAGGCTCTTGCAAGTCATGGCTAAAATGACGACCACTGTTTTTCGAATTTGTATAGGCCATATTCGTCGATCCAATGAACTGGAATGAAGTGAAAACAACTTTCTCCACAGGCTTGGATTTTTCGCGCAATCTCATAACATTCAAGACCCTATTGACGGTTGGCTCAATCATCTCATTTCTCGGCTTGAACCCGAAATCCATGGGAGTGGCAACATGGAAAATTCCCTCAAAACATTTATTTTAAAACGCCATCAAGATTGGCTCTATGAAAAGACAGTCCCGTGTCTGTCTTCCAGGAGATCATATATGCACAATAGATCCATTAGAAATAATATAATGATATTATGAAGAGTGTATTCATATTGGAACTCCTTATCATCTCTACAGCTGAAACAACGTGACAGATCTACATTTAAACAAGTTGCAGAACCGTCTTGAACAATGTGGCTCTGCAACATACGCGTACAAAAATCTCACACAAGCCAACGATCATCACACACCGTTTCATTTTTCATCATGGTCGGAAAACAGAACAAGATGATAGATGCAGAATTATAGTGATGGCAGAAAGAAACACCGATAATGGAAGCAATGTAGACTTCCCCAAACTTGTAGATCGTTTGCACGTCCATCGTCCATCCTCCCATTATATTCCTACTAATTGCCTTTCGATCTTATGGAGGAAACGATTCCTGTATGCAGACCATATTCTGGGACCGAGGAGGATCCATTTGGATCATATCCCTCCTACTGAATCTGAAATTTAAAACCAACAAAATTCAATTTTGCAGATAAAATATCCATTGCTTACCAAGCCAATACCAAGCACTTTCTTCTTGTAACATTTTTTCTTCAATGTCTGATGGAGCTTCCTTTTTCGGAGGCTCTTTAATCATATGCCAACTTGACTGGTAGTGAATTTCAGGGGGCAATTTCAAGCACCTCTTCTCCCAATGGCCACTGATGTTGCAGTAACTGCAGAAATTCATTCGCTTTCCATTCAATTTTGTGTTCCCGACAGGAGGAATGGGAAGGTGTGTTTTTTGCTTGGTCTCACTTTTTGTAACCCCGTCTCTTTTCTTAACCCAAATTTTTTTTGTTTTATGCATAATCATTTTTCTTATATGTAAGAAAAGAATTGAAATGTCATTTATATTTTCCTGAGTGGTTCTTAAGATGGTTTGATTCCTTTCTTGGAATTTGATGGTAAAGAGATTGTTTTTGCTTGAAAAACCTTTGAGCATTCTCCATTCTCTTCCTTGCCATAACCCAAACCTGAAAATCATGGTCTTTGTACCACCTCTAATGTCTTAGTGACTCGTTGGCCATGAATGCCAAGTCCACCTCCTTTGTATCCCATCTTCGTGAGGAGCTTTATGTCCACATTAGTTTCATATTGAGACATAATTGAACATGAAGAAACATCATATACTTCGGTTTGAGTTTGTGCATCCACGATAGAAGACTCTTTTTCCTCCATTCGTTCACCATGCTGCAATTTATCCAAGAGATCATCTTTGGCTTGCAATTCGAGCTGCAATTCTTCAATAATTTCATTGAGGACTTCTCCATGAAGCTGAGATCTTTCTTGAAGCTCTTTCTTCTCTTCTTCTGCAACCTTCAAAAGTCTCCTCAACTCTGAGTTTTTAGCTTGAATGTTGTGATTTATCTCTTCTAATTCTTGAAGTCTTTCTGCTCGCTTCGCTCCTTTTCCAATCCTGCAAAATAGTCAACCTAGCTGTGATACCACATGATTTGAAAATGGGCGAGTACTTTACTCTACGCAAGTTTTCAATCGAGAATTGTTTTCTGATGAATTAGTTGCATAAGGATTAAAGGGCATATGAATTCATGATTAACCATGCTTTTAAACAATAATACATAACATGCATGAACTCAAATGGAATAAAGAACATGAAAAGACAATAAAGAGATAACCGATGTTGGTAAGGGAGTTCACCCCTCCTGGGCTACATTGTCAGACCCACTTCAATTGGAATATGGATCGCTTTCATTCCTTATTCAAAATATACTAGGACCTTCACATAAGTGATTACATAAGATATGCCTTCTCCTCCGGTGAAGATTCAAGAAGACTACTCACACTCATATCTCTCCTTACATCAAGAAGGATAATTCCTTACATGAATAAGTCTCTCAATGCTTACGAGTAGTAGCCCTATGTTTCTCTAACTCCACTCATTCACTCTCCATTAATCTCCTTTCAAAGGGCTCACATAAGGCATTATATAGTTTTTCCTCACTCCCTCTTAAGAAAGAGCATTAACTCCTAGATCCACAATAATAGTATCTAATTACAAAAGAGGAAAAACAAGATCCATGAATATAGGATCTCAAACTATCTTCAAACACATAATGGGAAAAGTCTCAAAACCACCGAAGACTCTTCATCCATGTCCTTGATTCTCTGAACCTATAATTGAGAATAATGGAAAATTGGTGTGGGGTGGTTTCTCACATAAAAGCTGATTTCCAAAATGACAATTTAATGATAAATACGTGAGTCTAACTTCCCTCACAAGTATTAATCATTTTACATCAAAAGTGAATAATATATGAGTTTTCCAAAAGCTCATAAAGCATAATTAAATGCACAAGTATCTCATAAAAGCATAAGATTGTATGAGACCCTTTTTCCCACAAAGCATTAATAAAATGCATGAGAAAATAAACTCAAAACATACAAGTTCACCACCTTCACCACTCTGCAAATCAACTTGGTGAACATAGTAAATTCCTTCCATGTGTGGAAATCCGTCTGGATCAACCAACCATTGTGATGTGCAACGGGCTCATGGACGATCTCTTACCAGCCATCATTGGTAGGTGGTTCTGGCTTCATAGAAACATGAGGGGGGACACGAATACTACAAAAATTTTGGTCTGGATGGTAAGGAGGCCTTTCATGCATAGGTTGTAGAATCCCTTGGCCAACTAGATTAAAAAATACAGCTTGGAAAAGATGGCTTAGTTCTTGCAGATCAATGTCAAAATGTATTGAGAATCACGGCCTTATATGGCATCTTTTGCAATTGTTTCCTCTGTTGGATCATGTTGTCATTGATGCCAATGGTTTGATTGATTGATGTCAAGTGATTGATTGATGTCAAAGGATTGATTGATTGATGATTGATGTAATATAATATGTATT
>JZKD02S2059229.1:0-11521 GCA_000966675.3 Picea glauca | reverse complement strand
AAATAAGGAAAGTGGGGCCAAGTGACCTAGAAGATGTTTTTAAGGAAGCTACTTGGAGAGTATAAATAAGAGGAAAGGCTCTCTCATTTTAATCACACTTGAGTATATTGAATATCTACATACGTCTGAGGTAACCAAGGATATATAAGCCGAAATTTTGAGGAAAGGTGAAGAAAAGAAGGCCGAAATGCAAGGAAGGATAAATTCTTTTGATTGTGCTTTCTAAGGTATGTTATTTACAGGTCATCTCACCATTTTTGCTATAACTGTTTTTATATAATGATTTAGATCGTTAAATTGATATTCCAATTAGAAAACATTTACAAGTATCTGTGGTAAAAAATTCAGCTTCTGGGTTGTTGTATTTTGGGAGTTACACTCCGTGGAAAATAGGGTTTGTGGCTAGTCCTGAAACTAGTCAAAAACAGGTGTTTCGGGTAAAAACGTCATAAATTCTTCATAACATATCCAAATTTAGAGAGACCAAATGTGTTGGTTAGGGTACACGATGTATTATGTTTTGTAATAGTTTTAGAGAAATTCAACAAAAAATTTGTGCGATCCACGCTCTATAAGGTCGCTCTCTAGAATAAGCCAGAATTCAACAAGGTATGTCATTTTTGCTATAACGCCTTTTTTGAGACATTCCAAGTAGTTCCACCTGGAAGAATTGTATAAAACACACTGAAGAACATTGTGTATTAGTTTCATATCTTTATTCATTACAGGTACAAAGTTATGATTATTTCTAGTTGGGGTTGTTGACTAATCCAAACCTAGTCATGGTTGAGACAAGCAGTTGATGAGTTGGCATATACATGAGGTGTATAGTTGATGATGTTGGTACATATTGATGAGTCATTTTTATGATTATTTGACACATGATTGGTATATACTTTGTACATGGTTGGATGTACTTGTTTATGGTACAAGTTTATTACAGGTTGTTTCATGGCACAGGTTGGTGCATGGTTGATGCACTTGTTTATGTTGACATATTGATATTTGTTGAGGATTGTTGCCTCATCTCATTTGGTGCTAACAATGTAAGATAAGTCTTTCATATAGAGTTGGTTCTCTTGTAGAGTTGTACTCTATTCATTTTTTGTTGAAAAACCCCTGGATTGAAGTCCATAATAAAAAGAAAAATTGTACATACATCTTGTGTTCTTTGTGTTCCTTGTGGAGATGATTTGTTGATGATTTGTTGCTGATATATGTTGCTGATATGTATTCACATCTAACTGATTATAAATGACAACAATGAGTAATGAGCAAATGTTGAATGTTAACTAAGGAGTTTTTGTGTAAGAGGGAAGTTTTGGGAAAAAGATCCCCACACTCATTCACCCCCCCCCTCTAAGTGTGGTAGGTGTGTCCAACATCCTCTACCTCTATTTGCACCTCTGCCATTGTTTCCCCTGCTAAAGAAGCTCATCTTGAAGCAATATTCCAATCAAAATGTGAACAATTTTAACAATCCATTCACTAATACTGTACCTAAATAAAATCAAGATGTTGGATCTATAATTCACAACATAAGCATATGCAATCCATACATTAACACAACTTCACCACATTCAATTTAATAATTAACTGCAATTGAACAGGGAATGATAAGGTCATTGGGAATACAAGAGGCTTTATAATGAATGAAAAATGTTAGCATGGGCGGGAACCAACAAATGAATAGTGTTCAAGAAAAATGCAAAGTTCTTTTCCTTTCAAAAAAAATATCTCCATATTAAAATTTTCAACTAAAATCATTATCCAATCCTCTTTAATCATTTTCCTTTAAAAATTAAATTCAAGATAACCAAACATGGGATGTATTAAATGTTATTCGGAAGGTGGCGGGTGTATAATGAGAGAAAAATGAAACAATGAACGGGAATAATAGAGATTATTGTTCTGTTACAAGAAATAACATTTATTAACTTTAAAATCAATATTGCCAATATCCACCAAATCATTTAAGTATCCATCGTTTTCCATGCACATTCATTTCCAAAACTTCCACCAAATTGTTTTTGTGCCATAACACTCTTTTAAACTTTAACACACAGAATCCATAACCTGGAAAAAATATTCTCAAATTGCGCAGTATAAAACCCAAGGAAAATTTATATGTTAATCAAACTTGCAAATTTCATTTCTCTTTTTAAGAACTATCATAACGTTTTGTAGGAGATTGTTTACAAAACAATTTAACTCAGTCATAATCATACAAAATTATTCAAAACATCATGAGAGGAAGATAAATATAAAGATATCATCTTTTTGTTATATCACAACCTCCAATAATAGTTGCAAGCAAACTGGGTCGAAACCCCATGCAAACCTGGTGGGCATTGTTTCCATAGCATTACTTTTAAACAAAAAATCAGTGAAATCATCTCATAGATAAATAACAAATGAGTCAAGATTTTGTGGGCGATATATATATTTCTGACTATTGGTTCGAATAGTTAAACAAAAATTTTGAAATTGGATTTTATTTTATTCACTTTCCTGTGCATTGAAAGAGGAAACGAGACCTGGAGTAGGAATATAGGCGTAGGGTTTGAAATGTGGGCCGTGGGAAAAGAAAAACCTCGGTTAATACTTCCACTGGTTTTTCTCCTTTTCAGTTAGTGCATGGTGTGTATTTGATCCTTCCGATCAAATTAGAAATCCCTTCCCTCAAGCTTGAAATTCATCTCCTACATGACACATCCAATATTGAAGAATAGCTTGTGCACCTAGAGCATCTAGATGAGCAGCGTTGAGATTCCTCTACGACTATCGAAGTGAATAAATGATGTATTAAGGTTCAATATGATAGGTATGTTTCTCCTCGACAATACACTTAGGGTGACTTGGTCCTCCTGTATGACCAAGCCAAAGAACCATTGGGGGCAGACAAGTTCAACCCTATGTGGCACGATCCTTATATCATGGGACGTGTTTTAGAGAAAGGATCCTATGAATTGGAGGATTATGAAGGGAATATTCTAGATGAGCCCATAAATTGGCTCTAAGTTAAAATATATTACTCTTTATCCCTCAAGATTGGGCGTGACTCTTTGTATACTAGTGCATCTTAGTGTATATACACCTTTTCCTTTACATCACCAGCTTACTTATCGAGTTTTCCCTTGGTTGGAAGATGTCAACAGAGTCTTCAATTTACTTAGGATTCGTAGACAGTTCCAGTCATCATACACAGAACATGGCTTCCGCTGCTTGTGTCATTTACTCTCCCAAGGGTCAACTGGTCTCTTCAGGTGGCATTTGTATGGATCCATCAACGAATAATGTGGCTGAGTATAACGTCGTTATATAGCTTTTATGTGATGCCATTTCACATGGTGTTCGGTATTTAGAGGTTCACCTAGACTCCTAGTTAGTAGTATGTTAGTTATATGACATTTACTGTGTGCAAGACCCTACTCTACTTTGACAATTCCTATGGGTACAACTTTTGGAATGATACTTTGATTTTATTACTTATAATCACATAACTAGAAGTTCTAATTATCTATCCGATGCATATGATAATCATGTTTTATATTGGCATTTGTCACATAACTAAAATAAATAAAACACATTCATCAATGTACACATTGTAACATATATAAGTAAAGCCAAAGACCAATGTTTTTATATTTCATCTCTCCTAAAAATATGGTGTCATAGTACAAAATGGGGCTCACACCCTCAAAATACATATATGGCCCATAGATATAATTCCCATGAAATCTATTCCTATGGCGTTGGATACGTATCATGATAGCACACTACGACGTTTGTGAGATGTCAGAAGAGTCACACCGATGCACGGGGCACACCCACCACCTTCCACTGCATAACCACTGGAAGATCGTCCACCTAAACCATAGGAATCTTGTGCGTCAATCGAGACAGGTTCCCCTGCACATTTTGTAGCACTCTCTCTTCATATTCTCCTGCATGATCATCTCCCCGGTTCCTCCACCGATGTCATGGGAATCCATTTGGTCATTGTGGACCCACATATGCATTACAAAGCATGTTGTTAATACTTGATACCATACAAAAATATTTGTGTTTTTATACTTTTTGAAAAAACACAAAAAAAATGAAATATATAAAAAACATTCATACCTATATCACCGTAGGTGGAGCCTAGTGGAAAAGGAAAATTTGGATCTCCTCTGTAGTCAATCCTAGCATAAGGGTAGTCTTATATGGCTATCACTTGCCGACTCCACCAGAAGAAGAACTCATTGTTGTAGGGGTTGGAACCCTACCACCTCCTAATAGCCTCATCACGTCGATCCACCATGACATGGTTGGATTGTGTGGTTTGTGTGGAATGATCTCTACTCTAGGGATTAAGACTGGAACCCGCTCAAAGAAAAAACTACACAATATGGATGTAAACCCGAATTTTCTCTTCCTCCCTTGTTTGCAATCTGTCAGCTCACTCTTCATGTTAACCAATAGTGATGTACACCAGTCATAACCCGTGGGTCATAAACACTCCACTACATAAAAGATGAGTGGCATTGATGCCTGGTGCAATGAGGTTGACCCAGGGATCCGTGTAAGGACAGGGACGATGATCTTCAATATTAGGTTCTCGATCGCCCTGATGAGGAGTTGGCTCCCTAATTGTTTTGTTCCTGCAACACAATTAGTGGAAATGTAATCCTATATGTTCATACCACCCCCACCCCCTCGATATTTCAGATTCACCACCTCTCCCTGACGAGACAATCCTATGATAAAATAGATTTCATATACTTCAATCCTCAATGGTTTTCCATCAAAATTGAAGGCCTATGTCTCCGGATCCCAAAAGTTTACTAGCATTTGGAGTAACCTCACTTGAGCCCTCATTCCTTTGAGATCCCAAAATTTGTAAATTCCCCATATTTTTACAGCTAGTTGGGCCCCTGCATCTCTTTCCATTGCTGCATCTATATCTTCATGTTCCCTCTCTCTTTATTCAAGCTCCACCCTACAAAAGGAAAATCATTTTTTGAGTTAAATTCATTAAAAAAAATTGTTTTCAGACTTGTACGCGGGTTGTAATGTTAACAGTCGCGTGTAGGGCCACATATACCCGAGCATGCTTTGTTTTACCCACGTACATGTCTCCATATACAAGGCCCGATAAACTATATCTTGTGTACACCCTAATTTATATGGTACGCCCTCAAATACTCAGTAAATGAGGACTAAATTTAAAACTTAAACCACTAGAAATGAAGAGGAGGGAAAGAGAACTTACTTGGTCTAGATGGTTCTTAATTCTGTTGATCGTAGCTCCCATAATAAACACTTGAATATCGTGGGAAAATTGGTCTAAAATGCACTATGTGGGTAAAAAACTCAAATGGTATGGTAAAATTGGTTATTTTTACTATTAGTAGAAAATTTGTATCCACTTTATATAGTTTATGCTAATTTTTTGACCTAGTGGACTAATATTGCAGTGGAAGGAGTTGGTTTTGGTGGTTTTGTCCAGGGATTTTTGTAGTTTCTAGCATCATTCCACCTATTCGTGAATTCGGCAGGTATTTTCTTTTACCAACATATAGAATAGGTTGTCACTCCATTTTTGCATATTTGCATTATCCTATGACTGTGATCTGTATGCCTTAGGTACAAACCCATTTACTAGTGAGACAAAACCTTCTTACTACTACTAGAAGTGTCTTTATTGAGTGGTAGAGGCTTACCAAAGATGGGTGCCCTAGTTAGAACCTTTGTGCCATTTGGTGCCCATGCATAAGTTATTCCATAAGGTCGAGAGTCCCTTATAGTTCCAATATGACTTTGCGTTCGAACCTCATACTCTTACTCACAAGCATTCTGACTTGTACCTATGGGACTCCCCGTGAGTCTTAGTTAAGATCTTTTCCGACTCTAAAAAAGAGAAAATATTTCTGATTGAACTTGTCTCTTTCACACTTGTTGAATCGCTTTTAAAGGACGTCTATTTGGTGTAATTTTAAGCCTTTTTTGGACCAAGTAGAATAATTTCAAAAAAAGTAATACTCTAGTCACCTTGGCTAGAAGAGTTCTCCCAGGTATTGTTATATACTTTTTTGGGCCTAGGGGACTAAATTTACGAAAAAGGACATTCTTTGGAGTTAAGTTGTAATTGCATTCCATTATCTTTCTTGCAGTATTGAGCCTATTGTCGGTTCCCTCTTTCTCATTATAATCCTATTACCTCAACAATTTGCATCACTAGCCAAGCAGAGCCTTGTTTATATATTCCTTTGTAGCTTGACACCCTGTACCCTAAGAGGAAACATTCCCCCGAGTGTCCATCCCCCACATGCACTTCCTTGCACTGATCATAGGTATGTTCCATTGTTTGGATCTAGTTGCTTACTCATGACAGTCGTTTCCTCTATTGTATCATAGAATTTATTTTCCTATGAAAAAACAAAAAAGATGGGAGGGAAACGAATATTATCTTATATTGGTAGCATTCATGTCTCCTTTGAACAAAGCACAAACTTTTGAGTCCATTTTCATCTAAATTTTGGATTTAGTATGACCTTAGGAGGTTGAGCTCGTTACTTAGAGTTTACTCCTCTGATTGGTTATTCTTCCAATACCTATGGATTAGTTCATTGATGCCTCCTGCATCACAAATCTTTATCATCAAATTCTATGTTTCCTGAGTTATCCATATGTCTCATGAACTTTTTCAAAGGAAGTCTATAATCTTGTGTCAGGCATTTATCAAAACTCTTGACTTTTCATGTCATCCATACCCTCAGTGTGTCTCAGAATCACATGAAGTTGTAGTCCTACCATGCACCCTGGTCCTACTTTTCCTCATTGGTCATTGACTAGGGGTTTTCCCTTGTGTTTGACGACAATAAATCTATTCACACATTAGGATTCATGTAATGTCTTAGATGAAATTAACCTTAGAGGTGGTTTCCTCGCCTTTATTGACAGTTTTACTTATTGGATGTTATTCAAAGAGTCTCTTTCACGCACTACTTGCATCTAGTGCATGTGAGAGATGCACAGGGTTGTTGTTTTGTGAACATCCTCTTCATCCAAGTTCCTCCAAATCATCAAGCTATTGATTTGTACCTTGTGATGACTGATGAAAGATGCCTTAATGATCTCCTTTCAACGAGTCTCCTTCCATCGACTTCAACTCATTTATTCTGGAAAGGAGACCTAGAGTCCTATGAGTACCTAGAGGCTTGCATTCATTAGTGGGAGGTTCTCCCACCATCGATAGTTGGGAATATATCAATGCCTCCTGATCGATGGATTATTCAAGAGTTTGACCTCAACACCTTTATTCACACTTGTGAGAATGTACTCGGTGCCTTGATACCTACTTTAATTATTGGTAGGTTGTCTTGCATTTTTTAATGATACACATTAATGATCGGTAATCACATGAAGTTTCATTGTGTTCGACTTCAATCCCTCTATTCACATGATGTAGAATTTCATCTTTGGCGGATAGTGTAGAAGACATTCAGTTTATAGTAGTGGCTTTCATGAGTTGTTGTTATTGTTCATTGGACCAGTACCTATATGACTTCAGTGATCATGGGATATCATATTGTACTACATTGTATAAAGATATCTTCAAATTGATTTTGAAACTTTTTTTCACTAGGCCTTGTTCGTGACTATGACAACCTATGGCATGTGTCTACTTTGTATTTCCTATTCATGGCCATGAGAAAATAATTGGTATATTTCCACATGGATCTGTAGTGTAATTCAGATTGGCATCCATGTGTGCAAATTCATTATGGATTGTAATATTCTCACACTAGCATATTTGGGTCATTTTGTGATGACTGTTTCGATGCTCTTGTGACGTTATGTTGTTGACATTGCGACGAATCAGGAGTCTTTGAAATGTCATTTTATGTCACGTGGAAATTGCGACGAACTTGAACAAATGTTGCAAGAGTGACAACATAGGCAATTGCGAAAAAAAAAGAAATATCGTCGCCAATATGACAATATAGGAAAACTGTGTGAAACAAAAATTTCGTCTCAATTGCTATGCCCATTGCGACAAAAAAATTAGTGGTTTATATAGAAAAACTGTCGCAATAAGTTAATCGGTCGTCGCACTGGTGATGACAACTTTTCGTTGTTTACATAGCAAAATCGTCGCATCAATTGAAGTTGTCATCGCGTGTGCGACGATAACTTTTCATTGTTTATATAACAAAACCGTTGCATCAATTGAAGCTGTCTTTGCATGTGTGATGACAAATTTTCGTTTTTATATAGAAAAATTGTCGCAACAATTGAAGTTGTCATCACACATGCGACAAGAACTTTTCGTTTTTATATAGCAAAAATGTCGCAACAATTGAAGTTGTCATCGCACGTGAGACAAAAACTTTTCATTTTTATATAGCACAACTGTTGCAACAATTGAAGTTGTCGTCGCATAGGTGATGAAATTTTTTTCGTTTTTATATAGAAAAATTGTCGCAACAATTGAAGTTGTTGTCGCACGTGCGACAATAACTTTTCATTTTTATACAACAAAACTGTCACAATAATTGAAGTTTTCGTCGCACGTGTGACAACAACTTTTCATTTTTATATAGCACAATTTTCGTAACAATTGAAGTTGTCGTCGCACAGGCGACGACAACTTTTCGTTTTTATATAGCACAACTGTCGCAACAATTGAAGTTGTCGTCGCACAGGGGACGACATATTTTCATTTTTTATACAACAAAACTGTCGCACCAATTAAGGTTGGCATTGTAATTACGACGACCAATATTTATTTATATATATATATATATATTATTTTAGGCTGCAATTTTGATATTAATATTAATATTACCATAATAATTTTTTAATTGACATGTGCTCCATTACTAATAATTTAACATACAATTAATGAAGTCGAGGCGCTAGGATTTCTCGGAGCCACTAAACCTAGAATTTGATGCCCTCTCTGTCAAATCCATGAAGAATCTGCTGACCATATGCTCCTCAATTTCCCCTTTGCAAAAGAAGTATGGTGGCATGCCCTGCTAGGAGGGATCCCTTCTGACCAACTCCCTCCTGACATACCAGCTTTGCTAAAAACCTGGGCCACCCTCTGTCCTTTCCCTCTCAAGTCCAACCCTCAAATCAAGTGTTTTTGGATGTCCCTCCCTAAATTCATCCTTTTTAAAATTTGTCTTGAAAGAAACTCGAGAATCTTCAAAAATCTGACGGCTTCGCTCGACATCATTTATGTGAAAGCCAAAGCCCTATTGGGAGACGACCTCTCCTACCTTTGGCCTTGCACTAAATCCCTTTCTCTCAACTCCCATGATAAATATTGGATCCATAGTCTCGCTCCTGACCTCAAATCCCCCCCTCCTCTCACTAAGGATCATGAAATCTAGTGAACTACGGGAAATAGACTACTCTTGGGGGCTTGGAGTCGAATCCAATAATATAACAGAATCTCTAAGCCTTTGTCAAGGACTTATCCAAGCCTAGAAGCTAGAAATCAAAGAAATAACGGTGATAGGTGACTCCTGAATTTTAATCCAAGCTATGGTCACCAACACTTTGCCTACCCAAATGAATCTGTGCCACATTCTCAAGAAAATCATGCAAATCTCTCCCTCCTTCCAAAAAATTGACTTCTTTCATGTGCTTTGTCATCTCAATGTCGAAGCCGACCAAGATGCCAAAGCCACCACCCACTTGAGTAGGGGTCAACTCTCCCTAAATGGAACTTTAGTTTTCATCCCTCGCCCTTAGAGACACCCGAAGAGCGCTTAGCTGGGCCTCCCAGGGTAACTGTTCTTCATTCCCTCCCGATGTCATACTTGTGGAAACCCTCCTCCACCTCCCTTGTTTGTCCCTTCTCCCGTGCGACGGTACTTATCTGCACCGTTCACGTCCCCTCCCCTACCCCTCCCTGTCCTTCGCCTCACATCCCTCCTACACCTCTGCACAGATATCTTATCCCTCCCGCATGGCACTCGTGTGAGCCTCCTCTCCTCCCATGGTGATGCACGAACGAGATACCATTAAATTCAGGAAGGTGGTGAACTGCTCCTGCTCATCTTGCCTTCCCAATTTTGTCTGGTTTCTCTCCTGGCTTGATCTCCCAGTCTTTCCCCCAGTTAGTCTCTACCCATTTTCCTCAGCCAGGACTCCCTCTTAGTCTTTCTCCATTTCTCTCACAATGGAGTCCATTTCCAACTCAGCCACCCCCCCCCTAATCCCTCTCCCTCCCTCGAACTCGAAATTCGTAGGCTGAAATGCACTCTTAGCGCACATAGAGGATTCCTGCTCTGTCTTGACGGGGAAGGAGGTTGGAGGTTCAAAATGATGGGCGGAGATCTAATCCATATAAGGGAGGAATCAATAGAAGTTCTCACCTACACAACTCAGCAAGCTAACAGAAAAATTACTGATCTAGAACCAAGAATTGAAAAGCTGGAAATTCAAGTTGCAGAACAGAGCTTCCAGACAAATGCAGGGGGGAAGGCGACCATGAGCACAAGCTCCTCCATCCTAGGTTGGAAGGTTTAATCCTGAATTCCTCTTTCCTGGAATTAGTTCTTTTTGGATCTCTGGTTCTCTTCTTTGTAAGTTGTAGTATAGGCCCTTATGCAACTCAGACAATCGCGTTGTAAGCCAGTTCTTATTCTGAGTTTAGTTATATTTTGGACTCTCGGTTGCTATGGGAATTCTAGGACTTTATAGCATGGCAACCCCTCTTGTAATCTCGAAGCTCCTGCACTGATCGCAGGGCTGAATTATGTAAGTTTTCTCTACAGTGGTTATACCACTGGTTTTAATATATAAACCCCTTTCTTGTGTAAAAAAAAATATATTACCATAATAGACTTAAGACTATTCTATTATATGAAATTTCACAATCATTCACATGATAAGTTTCAAAGGCATAGTTAAAATATGTTTCTCTCTTTCATATGGTAGCTAACAACAAGAGAAAATATGTATTATACCATGTCACACATAACACTATTTCACACTTGCTATATGATCATTTCATACCTTCTCATTATGAAGAGTTGCATACAACCCACTCAAAGCTATCATTCAAAGTAAACAACATAGCATAACCTTCAAGATGAAGACAACTAGTTAAAAATGGTATTATCCAAAGCATAACAAGTACAATTTCATGTTCAACAATTAAACACATCCATGCATTCATATCAATAGACATGCATTCGAATTAATGGACATATACACTCCTATTCATGAATAATAACTTCACTTTGCATAAATAAGAGGTCTACTCATTCAATGCATACATGACACTCAAGGGTGGTTACGACTAAGTCTTGTTAACAATACAAATATACCACCAAATATTATTGGTTTAGCATCAATCAAACTCATTCATAGTATCCCTAAGACAAATTCCTCTTACCAGACATCTACAACACCGTGGATGAAAGGTATCTTCACTTTTAAACATGACAATCCTTAGGAACAAGGCTAATACATTTAAACCCATATACACTAAATAAAGGTAAGGATCATCAAT
>JZKD02S2059218.1:42655-52696 GCA_000966675.3 Picea glauca | reverse complement strand
CAATCCTCACTCCGGGGTGTCATGCCTCAGAAGTTGCTTTACTCATTGATTTTGAAAACTAATGTTTTGCTCAGTTTGAAGCAATGCAACATTTGGATTAAAGGATCCAATTTATGAAATCGTTCCACGGGAGTAGATGGACAATGTGGTCACATATTCCATGCCTAAAAAATCTTGTAGCATCTCACAGAACTCAAAAATGTTGCTCCGTTAGGTTTTTATGCCCTGAGGAGGAATTGGCCAAGAGTCCCTGAAATGGTTTCGGATGTGACTTGCAACTGGGCATAAAACAAAAAATGAGATTTGGATTGAGGAACAGTCGACTTCGATGGATTACTGAGATATGATTTCAGCTAGAGCACCCCTCACTCTCAGGTGCCATGCCTCGAAAGTTGCTTTACTCATTGATTTTGCGAATGAGTGTTTGGCTCAGTTTGAAGCAATGCAGCATTTGGATTAAGGGGTCCAATTTATGAAATTTTCCCTCGTGAGTAGATCGATAATGTGGTGACCTATTCCATGCCTAAACAAGCTTCCAACATCTCACGAAACTCAAAAATGTTTCTCCGTTAGGTTTTTATGCCCTAAAGAGGAATTGTCAAGAGTCCCCGAAATGGTTTGGGATGCGACTTGCAACTGGGCATAGAACGAAAACCAAGACTCGGATTGAGGAACCGTCGACTCTGATGGATTGTTGGGATATGATTTCAGCTAGAGCACACCTCACTCTTGGGTGCCATGCCACGGAAGTTTCTTTACTTATTGATTTCGAGAACTAGTGTTTTGAAATGGTTTGGGATATGACTTGCAACTCAGTATATAACGAAAACTGAGACTCGGATTGAGGAATCGTCGTTTCCGTTGGATTCCTGACATAAGATTTCAGCTATATCACCCCTCACTCCCAGGTCCAATCCCTCATAAGTTTTTTTTTTCAACGATTTCGCTAACTAGTGCTTTGCTCAGTAAAAAGCAATGCAAAATTTGGATTTAGGGGTCCAATTTAGGAAACCATGCCTCAGGAGTGGATGGATAATGTGGTCACCTATTCCATGCCTAAATAAGCATGCATCATCTCATGGAACTAAAAAATGTTGCTCCGTAGGGCATTTATGCCCTAAGAAGGAATTGGCCAAGAGTCCCCGAAATAGTTTGGGATGCCACTTGCAACTAGGCATAAAAGGAAAACTGAGACTCAGATTGAGTAACCGTCGACTTTGATGGATTACTAAGATAGGATTTCAGCTAGAGCACCCCTCACTCTTGGGTGTCATGCCTCGTATGTTGCTTTACTCATTGATTTTGAGAATGAGTGTTTGACTCAGTTTGAAGCAATGCAACATTTGGATTAAGGGGTCCAATTTATGAAACTATCCATCGTGAGAAAATTGATAATGTGGTCACCTATTCCATGCCTAAAGAAGCTTGCAGCATCTCACAGAACTCAAAAATATTACTCTGTTAGGTTTTTATGCCCTGAAGAGGAATTGCCAAGAGTCCCCGAAATGGTTTGGGATGCGACTTGCAACTGGGCATAAAACGAAAACCGAGACTTGTATTGAGGAATTGTCGACTCTGATGGATTACTGGGATAGGATTTCAGCTAGATCACCCCTCACTCCCAAGTGCCATGCCTCGAAAGTTTCTTTATTCATTGATTTCTGGAACTAGTGTTTTGCTCAGTTTGAAGCAATCCAACATTTGGATTAAGGGGTCCAATTTATGAAACCGTGCCTCGGGAGCGGATGGAAAACATTGTCACCTAGTCCATGCCTAAAAAATCTTGTTCATCTCACAGAACCCAAAAATGCTACTCCGTTAGGTTTTTATACCCTGAGGAGGAATTGGCCAAGAGTCCCTGAAATGGTTTGGGATGCAACTTGCATCTGGGCATAAAACGAAAACCGAGACTCATATTGAGGAACCGTCGACTTCGATGGATTACTGGGATTTGGTCAAAGAGATTGGTGAAATTTGCATGTGAAGGGGATTTTGATCAATATGTATTACTATAAGTTGGTCAAATATTGTACCTAATAGTTTCCAATTATCCATCTACATATTGTTAAAGGTAGTGTACTGATAAGCTCCAAAAAATATCCTTTTATTTCATTAATAAAAGTGTTTACAGTTTGTAGACATGCAATATTAATAAGTATAAGATAGCCAAAGACAGAGGAAACAATATAATTAACAAACTGGAGATAATAAGCCAAACACCAGGAACAGAGCATTTTTCTACATACAACTTTTCATAATGCCTGATTGTTCACACTAGGAAAGGTCTTTCTTGAAGATATAGAAGTTGCATTTGCAAAAAAATATGTCTGCTAAAAAATGACAATGTTCAAATAGACTTGGACTCTCAAATCAAATGCTCTATAATATGAAAACATCCATATGAAAACAAAGGTCAGATGGGAAAAGGGAATACTTTAAATACCAACTCCCAAGTTCAAAATCCTAGACTGTAGTTATACCCTCGTCCATGTTATTCATGCCGATATGAAATTTATTCTAGCTTATAATTGCAATTTACATCATCTTCACCAATAGTCCTAATAGTAATAAACATAGTGCAAGTTCCAAAAATGTCAAAAAAATTTACTGATCTGCTTGACCAATCAATTCTTTTGTCAAAGATACTCTTTTTCCAATGTGACTACCTCCACTACCTTTTGTGCAACAAATGAAAGAGATGTCTTAATCTAATTATTACAATTTATCTCATGTACTAAATCTCATCATCATGATTCTCATTGATCTCAGTGTCACCATTAGGTCACTAGGGTCATGGTCATCATATTGTGTCATTTCCCTCATAAAACTACTAAAGTCAGGAGTAGTAAAAGGAAATCTCTCTCAAGTTTGGTTTTAAGTCATAATTTTTTTTAAGATTGATGTAATTGGTTCTAAAAAGTTTCAAAGTTGTTTCAAATGTTCCTAAGCTACTCAAGTTCAAAAGGAATGGTGAGATTGGTGGGCCACCCCACCATTTTGAAAAGGTGACATTTAAAATCTGGAAAGAGCATTTCAATACCATTCTCTCACTCATTTCTCTCAAATAAGAGCTCCCACATATTTAGCAATCATATATCTTCATTTTCAGAGCAAAGTTCCTCAAAAAAGAGAAAACCCTGGCAATTTGTTGCTCATTCCAGCATTTTTGTTGCGCTTTCAACAAGTTCACTGTGTTTTGACCTTTTACATTGCTTCCGCTCACTCATTTCCTGATATTACAATTTCCATTACTCCCTAAAAGTACCCCCTACACCCTTAAATTTTCTCAAGAATTTAGGAAACCCCTAACCCATCATTCCACTTCATTTTCCAAAAATCTTTGAAGGCACATTTTCCAGAAATGATCTTTTTAGTCATTTTTTTTCCAAACATATTGTGACCACTAAGAGATGAATATTGAGAAACGGGAGGAGCTTGTGTTCCTAAGATTCCAAATTACAATAACCTATTTCATATTTTACACAGGTATTATAGAATGAGAGATACATTCACATATTCACAGCCTATTTTTCTGATTGTGCAAAGTCCTATTTTAGACATACTTTTACAGAGAATATTGTGAACAAATGGGAAAGTATTTTTGAAAACTGGAGGAGGTTTTTGTTCAAAACATACCAAATAAAACATGCCTCTCTCAGTTTTGTAAAATTTCTTATGGCTAGAGATATATATCTCCATATTTTACCCCTATATTTTCATTGCGCTTCTAGAGAATTCGTTGTGCTTTTGGACAGTTCAACTTCAAGTCAATTTTTCAGGGGTTTGGAGCAGATGTTTGGAGTTCTTGATGACTCCATTGTGTCTTATACTTTTTAATATTTCAAACCATACCATTTTCAGAAGCTAAATCATCCAGGAAGGCCTCCAAAAGTACCCTCAAAGATCACGCTACGTTTCTGTAAAATTCATTGTGTTTTTACCAGGAAATTTTACCAACAGGATAAATTTTCAATTTCCTTGGTCCAATTTGAATTCCATAGATGTGGTTGACCTTATGAGGTGTCTAGATGATGTAATAAAATGTATATTAACTTTTCATAAAGATTTTAATGTAATTAAAGGGTCATTAAAGTCAGTCAAACAGTTAGAGTAAAAAGGGAAAACAGTTTTTGACTTCCTAGTCTTTAGTTTAGTTGGATATTTTCTTTTGATTTGCTCCTATCATGAAGAATTAAACCCTTGAAAGAGGGGACAGTTTTTTTGATCTATATGTATCATTTATTTTGTCATTTTGAGTATTGGACATCAGAGAGAAGAAGAATTGTAGTTTGTATTTCGCCATTTTTCAAGAAATCAAAGGAACAGTTGCAACTATAATATAGGAATTCTTGTGCAGTAAGTTTTTGATGTTGTTTTTATTTTATCATGGTTTTGTATGAATGATATGCATGCCTTATTTCCATCTCTCCTTTCATCAGTGATTTTTCTTTAATTTTATAAACAAAATTCTTCTTGGAAAGCTTTGTTTTGTTGGAAAAATCATTTTGTGTAATTCTCTTCTAGATTGGTGAATTCATGGTGCACATTCTCACCAGGACCTCTCTGCATATTCTAACCCTACACTACATAGACTTAAAACCCCAATCAAGCCTTCAAAATTCTCATATATATCCTTTGTTTTCATGTGTGATCTGTCTCCTACAAAAAAAGTATGAACTTTGTTGTTCACCTCAACCCAGAAATTGTCATTTCTAAACAATTTACAAATGAATTATAAAAATTTCTCTTAAATTCACAATTGTCATAAAGTCAAAAAGAGTATTGTTGTGAGAAATCATGACTTCCATGAGAACCTGCGCCTTCCTCCTTCTTGTATGTTTCCATTCCTACATGAATCTTGGCCTTCCTATCCAACTTGGCCAACCCACTCTACAAACTTTTGTCCTCATTCCAAATAGGATGATGTGACATATTTAAAATAAATAAAAAAATTCAAATCACAATATTTTTCGTCAATGTGCACTTTCGCCAAAATTATGTTCTAGTGCTTGCGGACTTGACAATGGCTTGGGCATTAGTTTGCCTCATACAATACAATCGATGACTTGCACATTATAGGTATTTTTTTCCCTTTCTTTTAAAACTTGTGTATCTGGGAGACCATCTTCATGTTTAGTCTTCTTGGATGAAGGTGTCTTGGTCCTTCAGTAAATGATCCTCTACTTATGTAGATAATATATAGTCTAATATTGAAACCATCAAGCAACAATGTATTCCAATATTGAAACCATCAAGTAAAGTTAATGGGATAATAGCAAAGGCATGGGATAATATATTCAGTAAAGTTAATCAATGTAGTCCAAGATTGAAACCATCAAGCAAAAAAGGCATCCTCACTAACAAGCTTGAGAGTTGAAAATTAATGAACATGAAAATGTGACAAAGTACTCATCAAGATCACTTCTTTACTACATAACAGAACGCTAAAGCTCTGAGACAAATCCAAATCCTCCTTGCTCCATGTTTTAGATATCAAATCATGTTTCTTCCTTCTCTGATATTTGTTTAATTGTCGAATACTTTTGACAACGATTTTCCTCTAAATGTACTTATTGCATTTTCAAATTGAGAGCTCAAATTTGCCAAAGCATAGGGCTGAAAAATGTTCAAGAATTCTTTCAAGTTATTAATTCTCTAATTTACCCACTGGGATATAGAGACAAACATAGCATCCTTTGCTCCCAAAATATGCAACAAGAAATTTAATGCTTGAAGCAAACTCAAAATGCAGAGTATCAAACTTAAGCACACCTCAACAGAGCATGTGATTGTCAAAGGCAGACATAAAATGATTCAAGGCAAGAGTTACCAAAGTTATTCAAGTTCTCAAGAAGGTTTCCAACACTTAACTAGTTGTGTGTTCCAACAAACCAAGTGAGATATTATTGATATGGACAACAAACCCAAGAAGGTTAGAAGAGAACAACCTATACTTTAAACATATTATTAAAGACTTAATACTAATGGAAATTTCCACAACCAATGGCCATTTCATCTAAAATAATAAAAGGGGGGGCTCAAGCTAGATTGATGTCTGATTGGATAGGTTTCAATTCTTTGAAAAAAATATGTAGTAAGAGTTTTGGGGCTATAGCGGAATTCTTACAAGGTGCAAGGTCAGACCATTGGCCCATCTCGCTGCAATGGGATAACAAAGGAACACCAAAATAAATAGCATTCAAATTTGAGCAATTATGGTTTTCACACCCCAACTTGCAAGAAAGAATTTCCGAATGGTGGAATGAGGGAGGAAACATCCAAGGAACTAAAATGTAAATTCTTTAGTAAAAAATAAAGTATCTCGAAACCAAACGCAGAAAATGGAATGCAAAGGAATTCAAAAATATCTTCTAAAATAAATGGTATCTTAAGAAGAAAATGGCCATCCTACAGAGACAAATCATGAAGGAGGGCATGTCAATGGAGGGCACTCATTTATCAATCATCACTACAAGAAGGAATTTACATAAAAAAAAATAGGAAGAATGCTTCTCGAAGCATAAATATATAGTAAGATGGCTCACAAATGGTGACAAGAACATGGATTTCTTCCATCGCACCACCATGAATAGGTGGAACCAGAATAAAATTTTCTTCCTAATAGATGCACAAAGAAACATAGTAGACGACCACACAGATATAGAAAAAGAGCTCATGACATTTGGTGCGCCCTCCCTCTACATGTGGTGCACCCCCCTTCACTTAGTATCCTCACCTTTTGTTATTTATACAAGCTCTCTCCCATTGCAATCTAGTTGGAGTTTTGGGGATTGTTGCTTGTAGTTGTATACTATTGTAATACTTTTCATTTGGAATAAAGAGACTTTGGAGGTAAACAAGGTGTGTTATACATGTGTGTGGATGCTTGATGTCAATTTGTGCTTAATCCATGAGGTAATATTTTCCTAATTTCTTCTTTGGATTTGTTATCTTGTCCTCTGAAAGGATGCTATCATCTTGTAGGATAGGATTTATCTAGCTTGCTATTAATCCTATTGTTCATTTATATTTAGAGATTTTGATGTGTATGCATGTTTTGGTTAACTAACATACTCTTCAAGTTTCTTGTGTAGGTGACACCATTTTGTTAACAAGTTTATTTGCAAGATTTTAAAGCTTACAGGTTCTCATAGCTTGGAGTGGTGATGAAACTTGCTTGTCTCTTCACAACTTTAAGGATCTAAAGACTCGGTCCCTCCTTAGCTCATCTAAAGACACCATTTCCCAAGGGTTCCAAGGCTACAAATTTTCTCCCTTCACTCTTTCTCAAAGAAAATCTAAAATTTTTGGTTACTTTGTTGGAAATGCAAGTAGGTTAGATCTATCTTTATTTAAAATTATGAATATCTAAGTGTACATGCATAAGATAAACTAGATATACGTGTTTACTTTCAAGTTTCATCTAAATACTTAGATCTAGCATAGGAAAAGTCTCCTTTTAGCATGCTTTCTTTCAAAAAATTTATAAGTTAAAGGATAGGTTTTTTCCTAAAGATTTTAATTCCATATTCGGAAATTAGAGTGCCTTTATATTTCTGTTTTAAAACAACAGAAAAAGACCCTAAGGAGATAAGATCTTTAGATTTCTCTTCTTAGTTCATTTTGCTCAATTTTTACATTAGTTTACTTAGTCAATTTTGGGGCTTTCCTACTAATAAACCAAGACACTTCCAAAGTATTTTTGGGCCTATTCTATCCTTGTTTTCTTTCTGTTTTTTGCAAGTTTGTGAACAGACAAGAGGAATTTATGTCCGTTTTGGGCGGATTAGGAGCATCCGGGACCCCGGGGGCACCCCCTTTCTACAATAAACATTTCTAAAATATTGTAAAGACTTTTGACCCCCATAATGAATGGTCACAAGTCACTCCCATAAATATTTGTGCAAGTTCTTTAATAAAATCAGTGGGGCTACAAGCTCTCACTCTTCATCCTCCTTGGGGGAACAATGTTTTGGGTGTTTGTCTCAAATTTTCAACTTTAGCTTAGATTCAACTTTCATAACTAAAGATAAGATAAATTAATCTTTCATTTCATCACAAAGCACTGCAATCTTCACATAGATTAGATTTCATTTTGGAAAGTAATATTTTAAATTGCTAGTTAGTTTTGTTTTCAGCTTGCAATTTCAAAGTTGGCAACTAAACCATCCCCTCAGCTCCTCGAAAGAGTCCTGGTCAGTGTGGATTAGTAATTAGCATAACATTTCAATTTCAATTAGTAAATAAACAAATTCCCCTCAGCTCTCAATGCGGTTCCTGACCCTTCCAGTTGTAAGCTAGTCTCGATCTGCTGGAAGTAAGTTTCATACACGTTGGGCTAGTCAGTGGTTGATAGATTAATTAAGACAATCTCTAAGTAGTATCATTTTTCTAAGACCTCTAACCTGGGTGGTGTGTGTCAAATCACCTAGCAACTCGCCTTGTTGGATCTGCGACACACCCGTTCGACAGGTTTTAGACTGGTGAATGATACATAAAGAGGCTCAAACCATTTCATTAACTCAACATCAATTTATCCTAATAAAACACATGAACTACATTTCCCATGATTCACTTTAAGGCACTGGTCTCATTTTACACTCAACAAAGTCAGAGGCTTCATTTTTTGGTTATCTTCTTTGAAGCAATTTTAAATTTACTTGCATATAACAACCGTACCTGAGTATCCTTTTATGCAAGTATATGCTTGATGTTATATCATGGATGAATAATTGGTTTATGTGTATTTCAATTTATGGTTGATTGTTGAATGAAGAATAAACTCCTAGATTTAATTTCTTGTACTTAGCTTAGTTTCAAGCCTTAGTATATTTGTCAGGGACTACCCCCCTTGGCTTTGCTAAGAGTTGGCCTAGATGAACGAGTTGAGGATTAGGTGACAGCACCTTAACTCTCACTTTCCCATAAGGACACACCGAGTGGATTGAAGATTTCTTCCACGTCTCCCAGGTGTGTATAAGGTGGAAACAAGGACAAAAGGCATCCACTATCTATACCACCAACATATACCCAATATGGTCTTTGAGGAGCATAAATATTTCCTCATGAACAAGATATCACCATTATAAGTGGAACTTAGAGTTGTTAAATACATGGTTGGAGGTAAAGTACGAGGTCCATACAACTTTGCAACCGACTTATTTCATGCTTTCTAACATACAATAGATAAAGAGGTTTGTCAAGTGGTGGAAGACTCAAGAAGATATGGATGAGTCCTCAAAGATCTTAATGTCACTTTTATAACACTTGTTCTCAAAGAAAGTGAAGCAACCTTTGCATACAAATTAAAGCCCATCTCTCTATGCAACATCCTCTAGAATATCATCACCAAGGTATTTTCCAACTAATTGAATTCCATCATGAACACGATCATCTCCTAAGTGCAAGGAGATAACCGAAAGTAGGAAAATTATATATGAAATCATAATGGAACATAAGATCATTCACACCCTTAAAACCAATAAAAAACCATATATGATGGCTAAGATTGACATTTCTAAATATTTTGATAGATTAAATTGGACATTTGTGATTAAAATGCTTAAATCATTTGGCTTCTTAGGTTCTTGGATCAACTACATCAAAAACCTAATGTTCTTTGCCTTATTTTCTATCCTCTACAACATAGTCCCCTCTACCCCCTTCTACCCCTCAAGAAACATTCCCAAGGTGATCCTATTTAACCCTTCCTATTCATCCTCATAGCTRAARGTCTTGGACCTTGCTTAAAAGTAGCCACTAATTGAGGCTCACTTAAAGGATTGAATATCTCACCTCATAGTGATACCCTCCCACATCGCCAACTCATTGGCTACACTATTCTTTGAGGATCCACCACTTATAAGGAATCCAAATATTTCAAAAACATTATGGACACCTTTCTCCTAACATCAGGGGGTGGCTGGGTCATATAAAAAATGGAAAATCTCAAGTATTTTTTTTAACACCCATAGAAGCATCCAAACCAACATCCTTTGAATCCTAGGGATTAATAGGGGTTAAGGGATTAGCATTAGGGTT
>JZKD02S2059218.1:30034-42645 GCA_000966675.3 Picea glauca | reverse complement strand
TGATTTCCTTTCTCGGTTGACACCTGATGATGATACCCCAGTAGATGATTCCTTTCCTGATGAATATCTATTTGCAGTTTCTGCTCACTCACCTTGGTATGCAGATATCGCTAACTACTTGGTTGTAGGAAAGTTACCACCACACCTATCCCACTGAGAGAAAAGAAGAATCATTCAACAAAGTGCTCGGTATAGTTGGATAAGTGGGTGTATTTTCCATACAGGACCTGATCAAGAAATCCGGAGGTGCATTAGAGAAGATGAGGTTTATGATTTACTAAAAGCTTGTCATGATGGCCCTTGTGGAGGGCATTTTGCTAATAAGAGGACAACACATAAAATTCTCAGGATGGGGTACTATTGGCCCTCACTTTTCAAAGATGCAAAGAAATATGTCCGGGCCCGTGATAGCTGCCAAAAAGTGGGCCAACCTAATCATAGATATGAAATTCCATTAAACCCCCAAATAGTACTTGAACCATTTGAAAGATGGGCCTTGGACTTTGTAGGACCCATTAACCCCCCATCCAATCAAAAAGTTTACATAGTGGTCTGCACAGACTATATGACCAAATGGGTGGAGGCTAAAACACTCCATAGAGTGATCGAAGAAGCAGTTATAGATTTCTTATTTGAAGACATCTTCATCAAATTTGGAGTGCCAAGAGAATTAGTTACAGATGGAGGACCTCCTTTCACTTCTCATGGTTTTAAAGCCACCCTTCAAAAATATCATATTCAACATAGAATGACTATAGCATACCACCCCCAAGTCAATGGATAGGTGGAAAGAAAAAATAAAGTAATAGAAGCCATTCTCACAAAAACAGTGAAGGAAAACAGAAAGGACTGGTCTTACAGGCTCCCTGAAGCATTATGGGCCTACAGAACTACTTGGAGAAATACTACAGGATTCTCTCCCTATGAATTAGTCTATGGAAAGAGTGTTGTCTTTCCTGTGGAATTTGAAATNAGATGGGCCTTAGACTTTGTAGGACCCATTAACCCCCCATCCAATCAAAAAGTTTACATAGTGGTCTGCACAGACTATATGACCAAATGGGTGGAGGCTAAATCACTCCATAGAGTGACCGAAGAAGCAGTTATAGATTTCTTATTTGAAGGCATCTTCATCAGATTTGGAGTGCCAAGAGAATTAGTTACAGATGGAGGACCTCCTTTCACTTCTCATGGTTTTAAAGCCACCTGTCAAAAATATCATATTCAAAATAGAATGAATATAGCATACCACCCCCAAGCCAATGGACAGGTGGAAAGCACAAATAAAGTAATAGAAGCCATTCTCACAAAAACAATGAAGGAAAACAGAAAGGACTGGTCTTACAGGCTCTCTGAAGCATTATGGGCATACAGAACTACCTAGAGAAATACTACAGGATTCTCTCCCTATGAATTAGTCTATGGAAAGAGTGTTGTCTTTCCTGTGGAATTTGAAATCAAAACCTTAAGGACTGCTTTAGCTGTCAACCTTGATTTGACCGATGCACAGACAGCCGAGTTGCAGCAGCTTAATGAATTGGATGAAAAAATACTAGATGCCATTCATCAGACAACTATGATTCAACAGCAAAGATCAAAATGGCATGACAAAACTATCAAGCAAAAGCAGTTCCAAAAAGGTAATTGGGCCCTACTGTATGACTCTCGGTTTAAAGAATTTCAAGGGAAACTACGTACAAGATGGCTTGGACCCTATGAAGTAGATATTTTTTTCCCCAATGGAACAGTAAGGCTCCTCACAATCGATGACTCTAAAACACCGTTACTTGTAAATGGTCATCGGCTCCGTTTGTACCAGCGCCCTATTTCCACAGAATATTTCAAGGCCACATGTGTGGCAGATTCTCATTACCTCTTTTTAGAGGGGGCTCCTACCCCTCATTGCAATTAATTCTTTTTTAAGTTAATTTCTTTAGTATTAGATTAGATTTCATTTACTAATAATCCCTGTCAAGAAATACCATTTTAAAATTGATTTTTGCAAATCCCCGATCAAAGCACAGGCCCACTAAGGAAGGATGATCCTACTTTTAAAAGAGGCAAGCTTTCCCATTGCTAAAACACCACTGTCAAAAACTCTTTTCTCTTTCTTCATTGTTGAAACACCACTGTCAACAACCTTTCACATTTTCCCCATTGCTGAAACACCATTATCAACAAATTTTCGCCATTTTTCCATTACCAAAACACCACTGTTCAACAATTCTTCATTGACGAAACAACACCATCCAGCAATTGTTTCGCCCTTCTTCCCATTGCTGAAACACCACTGTCAGCAACCTTTCTCGCCATTTTCTCCCATTGCTAAAACATCATTGTTCAGCAGTTCTTCACATTTCTTTATTGATGAAACAACACTGTCCAACAATTGTTTCGCCCTTCTTTCTATTGCTGAAACACCACTTCCTCAGCAATATTCTACAGCATCACTCTTCAGCAAACATTTCTCTATTCTTCCTACGGCTGAAACACCAACTTTTCGGCATTTTCTGTCAATAAGATTTTGCGCTCTCATACTACATTTTGTCCTTCCAATCAACAAATCCTTGATACAATTCATTTAACAAATCAAAAGTCTCTGCCACGGCCACTGTAGAACTATTACGGACAGGCATTATATTTTGTTAAAGAACGAATCAAAAGGTAAAGACGAGGTATATAAATTCTATGTATTATAGTTAAGCTATAGTTAATGAGAAGATTCCAAATCATTATTACCACTTGCGTAAAATCATTATTAGCTGCACTTGAACGGGGGGGAGGAAATATCAAACTTTTATACCATCATTTCACATGAATTCACCACCGCCATTCCTATTTACCATCCTTTTGTTTGTTTCACCACCATTCGCATGCCTTCACTTGAAAAACTTACTCTGGTACTCGACTCTTTGACGGTGTATTTTACTGAGCTGTTAGCTATGGGAGGCTCTGTTATATGGTACGAACCCACCACGACAACCCTGTTAGAACTGTATCCAGAAGTCTGTCAAATATTTTTGCAGGCAGGATGGCTCGGTTATTTTCAGAGACTCCAGGGGTATGATCAACAACAGGTTCTCCAATTTGCTCAAAATCTCCAGGAAGACCATTCCATTGTTCAAGGGGTTTCGATTTCAGTTATAGAAGAGGATATAGCATAGGTTTCGAGTCTCATTACCAATGGCCTTCGCTAGTTCAGTCGCAAACATGTCATCCTGAATGCCCAGCGGGATTTCCTCTTGCCAGGGGAACAAATTGAACCTAAAGGTCGGGGTGTCCGACTCAACTCGCTGCCACCTCCATGGCCAGAAGTTGCAAAATTCGTCAAACACTACCTTACCTGTGAAGGCCGATACCAGGTAGTCTACCAGCACGATTTTATCCTGTTATCTCATTTACGGCATAATAGATTGGTGAACATTCCTTACTATCTATTTAGTTGTCTTAAAAATATGTCACACTACTGTAAAAAGGCTAAAGATCCTGCCCTTTCACTCACCCATCACCATCTCATTCAACTGCTTATCCAAAAGGTTTTTTCCCAACAAAACCCTCCACTAAACAACCCACCTATAAATCCCCAAGAAGCCACTGAAATTCCTGAAAATCATCAGGAACAACAACCACAAAACCCTCCAGACTCTCCAAAAATACCTAATAGTCTGTCTATAGACCCAATCAGTCCAATTAACCCCCCTACCATACCAAGCCCGCCCCACACCTTACCAGAATCATCCACTCCTGCCCTTCATATTCTTAGTGATGATTCTGAGCCAGATAATTCTCCCTATCCCATCATTGAGGAAAAAACCCCACGAAAACGAAAGCAAATTCCTTTCTTTCCGCCCTTTTTACAAAGAAAATGAACAAGGGCCTCAACAAGGGCAGCCACTACTACCACCACCATAGACCCCCAACCCATCCAACTAATACCCCATACACCTCTAACCTCCCAAATGCCAGAATCTTTGCCTATTCCACCCACGGGCACTGAAACGCAAGAACCAGATGCCCAGGGTGTTGCGACATCATCCGTTTCAAATCAAGTAGCTAAAACACAAGAACCAGCTACTCATCAAGTAGCTGAACCACAAGAACCAGGTACCCAATTCGTAGCTGAAACACAAGAACCAACTACCCAATTCGTAGTTGAAACACAAGAACCAGCTACCCATTTAGTAGCTAAAACACAAGAACCAGCTACTCATTCAGTGGCTGAAACACAAGAACCAGCCATAGCTACCACACAAGAACCAGCTACAACTGAAACACAAGAACCAGCTATTGATATTGACACTGAGATACATGAATCAGAGGTCCAGGGTGCCGCAACACTACTTTCCTTACATCAACAAGCTGAAACACAAGAAGCAGTTGTCGATCCTGTAGCTGCTCCACAAGAACCAGCTAGTGTGGTTGTGACTGCTACACAAGAACCAGTCACTCCTCAACCAGAACCAACAATGGCCTCTGTTTTACAAGAAAATGAGTTCCTAAAGTCTAAATTGAAAGCCTACAAGCAAGAGCTAGCCATGGCAAAGGAAGCCTATGAAAAGGAACTTAACTTGCACACCCTAGCTCGCATAGCAACCATGTCAGAGGAAACTACAGAGGATCTGTGTAGAGAATATATGTGCAGTCAATGTGGGGACATCTACTATCAAACAGGCTAAAAAATAACTCAAATTCCAATGCCTAGAGCTTCCCCTACACCTTCGACTTTTGAAGTCAAAGAAGAACACCCTGTTGTTACACAAGAACCAGCAGGACCTTCCAAAATTAAGATTGAGCCCTGGCCTGCAACAAATGTCAGTTCTAAAACCCCTATTTTTGTTAATAAAGATGTACAAACATTGCCTATGGATGAATCTGCCCCTCTCAGCCAGATCAATATCCACACCTTTGTGGAACAAGCCACTCAGACCCTACCTCAGCCTACCACTTGCAACGCTGAAAAAAAAACTCAGACCCTACTTCAGCCTATTACTTGCAACGCTGAAACACAAACTCAGCCATGGGATGAGCAGGCAATAATAGAAAAATGGAAAAAAGAGTCTGTTGTTACACAGGCCAAAAGCCTGCAGGAACACAGACAAATCTGGATAAATCATACCTACTCAAATTGGGAAGCTTTGGAACAAACACGCTAGGAAGCTCGTGCCCTTAAGAAACAGAACAAAGAGATAAAAGGCAGAGTGCTCCAGATATTTGACTTGGCACAAAAGATATTGGCTACAAGGAAACCATCCCGCAATTACTCCTTGTTCCTCATGGAAAGACTTACATGGTTTCAAATCAAATCAATCACAGAAGGAAGACCCCATGTAGTGTTACATCCAACAGATTTTGTCAAAACCTTTGCAGAAGCCTCTGCTATGGATCAACACCTCCTCTGTGAGGCATATTTTCATAATGAGGCCATCCCTGAAAACCGACAGCTTAACCTTAACCCTCTTGTCGGTGACATCCAGATCAGGGAACTCACCTCCTTCCTCAAAAATCAGATTATATGGCAGGATGACTTCCTAACTACCAAATACAATGAAGATAATCGCCTTCTCTGGATAAGGCCAGAACCACAAAATGTTGCCACCTTTGTTGCAGAGTATTATCAGTTTTTAAAGAAACCAGGGATGACTGAACACATTCAGCAACTACAGACAGCAGTGCTTCAGGATTGTCAACACTTCATCAGATCCATAGAGATTGCTTCCCTACAGGAAAATAACGTGTTTTGGTAGAAATCTACTGAGAAAAGACAAGAACACAATCCTTTTAGCCCCACTAATCTTGAGATGGCAATCTCCAGGGTACCTAACTACATCAAGTGTGTTCAGCAATGTGTTGAAAGTTGGATAGGGTACCGGTTTTATTTTCCTATCCTCTGGTTGCCAGCAGAGAGATATCAAATCCATTATAAGTTGCCTAAGAAGACAGAAACAATAGTCTAGAAAAGGTTACAATGCGTTCAAGGGTTCAGAGCTCCAACAGACAGCACCTCCCACAGCTACTGCTTGAGTAACTTGCACGCTCAGAGTCGGTGTTCAGATTCTGATTCAGAATGAAGTTGCCTGAGGACTTGCAACATTTTAAGTTGGGGGGGATGTTAGGACCACACAATGTACATTTTTGCCCACACTTTTTTCCACCATTACACTCTTGTTTCACTCACATTTAAACTCATATTATCACTTTACCCTATCTTTCCAAAGGTATACAACATCTCTTCTCTTTACTATATGTTTAATCTGTTTTGCATATAATTTTACATTACTCTCGTACTTAACCATTGATCAAAAATGTATAAGTGCTGAAACAGTTTGAACTGCAGATTAGCATTGAGGCATGTTGCTGAAACAGTTAAAGCATGCAAACCCTGTGGCTGAAACAACAACTCATACAGAAGAAGTTGTTACACAGTCCGTGGTCAACGATGCTGAAACACAGAAGAAGCTGTTACACAGTCCGTGATCAACGATGCTGAAACACAGAAGTCGTTACACAGTCCGTGATCAACGATGCTGAAACATAGAAGCAGTTACACAGTCCATGGTCAACGATGCTGAAACAACAACTCACATAGATTAACCACAACAGCCGCACCTTGAGCTAGCATCAACCATCGCTGCTGCCTGAGAGGTGCTGAAATAGTCAAAACGCAAATCCCGTGGCTGAAACAGCCCACGATTTGTGATGCTGAAACAGCATACAATAGCAGTAACAAGAGACAAATAAAGAAGTTGTTACTCCATCCACAACAGCAACACCTCACTTAGCACTTGTAATAGCATTCTGTTGTGGGAGACTAGGATATCCTATTCCAGTTTAGAAAATCGATCTGACTAAGAATAGGACTCAGATGTACACCTGTAATTAGTTGATTGTATCGAAGGGATCCTCCTCTTTAAATAAGAGGAAATCACCATTCGAGAGGACCTTCTGTTTTTACAAGAAAAGGATTTACAGAGAGGGACGTGTTTTACTTCAGATTGTAATGTAACACAGTTGACAGATGAATAAAAGATTGGTCTAAGCATTTCTCTTTAGTTCATTTCATTCCAGGGGAATCTTGTGAGAAGGGATGGCCCACCTTCTTCACAAGATTCACCCATTAGATTTGTAGTGTGTTAGTGTGATTTATGTTTATGCCTTGACTAAGTTCTGTTTTGCTGAAACACTACTTTATTGAATTCTGTTTTGCTGAAACACTACTTTACTGAACTCTGTCTTGCTGAAACTCTGTTTTACTAAATGTTACATTGTTTTCATGTGATTCCTACTTGGGTAACTGTTAATCATTTTAGTTAGCAATCATGTTTGATGAATTCATGAAAGTGTGCTAATCAGAAACAGGTGTTGAAGTTTCCTGCTTAGGAAATAGGGTCATGTTTTATGTTAAGAGATAGACAGCCTTCAGTGTGTATGTCAATTATTTCAGTTAAGCAATGAGTTCATGAAGTGTGATGATCAGAAACA
The DNA here is from genome assembly GCA_000966675.3 of Picea glauca. Classification (NCBI taxonomy): domain Eukaryota; kingdom Viridiplantae; phylum Streptophyta; class Pinopsida; order Pinales; family Pinaceae; genus Picea; species Picea glauca. Next base: position 35,166 of record JZKD02S2059218.1, on the reverse strand, counting down.
GGTGCTGAAGATTCTTGCTTTGGGAATAGGATCATGTTCTCTGGTTAAAGAATAGTTTGTCTTTCCTGTTGCAGTATCTTGTTGTTATTTTAATGTAATCCAGGATTCTTCAATTAATCATTTCTTTAAACTTTGAGCTCTGCAATAGGTAGGTTGCTTTCCTGTAATTCAAGTTAGAACTTTAGTTTGTTCAAGGCAAGTGTGATTGATATATTTGTACTGCAACTTTAGGTTGCTTTTGAGATTGAGCATATATAGTGCGTGGTTACCTTTGAAATAAACAGACTTCCCTGGGTTGACAATTTATGTAGCACTTGATTGTTTAGATTAAATAAGCAATTATAGTGACCAACAGGTATCACTAGATCAAGGTACGAGAGCAGGACATACCTAAGACAACCTTTAGATTCCACTATGGGAATTATAAGTTTCTGGTCATGCCATTTGGGCTAATTAATGCCCCTGCCACTTTCCAGTCGTGCATGAATCATGGGTTCAATAAGCAGCTCAGAAAGTTCTTATTAGTCTTCTTTGATGACATCCTCATATATAACAAAACATGGGAGGACCATCTGCGACATCTGGATGAAGTACTTGGTATTATAGAGAGTCGGCAGTTCAATGCGAAGGAATCCAAGTGTGAATTTGGTATGACAGAGATACTCTAATTGGGGCACGTGATTGGGATGAACGGGGTATAGGTGCACCAAGAAAAGATCAGGGTGATTATTGAATGGCCAACTCCTAGGAATGTGACTGAACTGAAGATATTTCTCGATCTTTGAACTTACTACAGGAAATTTGTTAATGGATTCTCATAGTTGAGCCCTCCATAGGAAATTTGTTAAGGCATTCTCACAGGAAATTTGTTAATGGATTATCATAGTTGAGCCCTCCATAGGAAATTTGTTAAGGGATTCTCACAGGAAATTTGTTAAGGGATTCTCGGCTATAATGCATGCTTTGACCAAGACGGGAAATACCTGGTGGGGAACAGGTTCAAGGTAAAGACCGATCATAATAGCTTGAGGTTCCTCATGGAGCAAAAGGAGCTAAGCGAGCGACAAAAAAAATGGATCAATAAAATCCAAGCCTACAATTTTGAAATTGAGTATGTGAAAGGCAAAACTAATGTGGTTGCTAACGCCTTATTGAGGATACCCACTCTCTCTCTCATGGAGATTTCAGTGGAATGGAAGGCACTTCTATTGGTAGAATACTCCAAAAACAGGTTTTCTTGTGAGATACTTGATGGTCAGGTCTCCGATGATAGGTACAGGGTTATTGATGACATCATATATTATAAGGACCGGATCTATTTAGTACCAGAATCCTAGTTGAAAAGACAAAATTTTGCATGCAACACATACTTCTCCTTTGGAAGGTCATCCAGGATACCTGAAGACTTATAGACACATTCAAGAGAGGTTCACTTGGAAGGGTCTCAAGACTGATGTATTGAAGTTTGTACGGGAGTCCCACATCTGTCAGCAAAACAAGGTGGAACATACCCACCCAACAGGATTTCTCCAACCGCTTCCCATTCCTGAACAAAAATGGGAAAGCATTTTGATGGATTTTATCACAGGGCTACCTCTGGTTCAGGGGAAAGATTGTATCTACGTGGTGGTTGAAAAGCTTACTAAATTCTCCTATTTCGTCTCCATATCATCCATTTCTCAAACTAATGGGAAAACAAAAATTGTGAATAAATGGCTTGAGGGGTATTTGATAAATTATGTATCGGGGAAACAGAAGGTGTGGATCAAATGGCTTCACTTGGGTGAACATTGATATAACACCACTTATCACATGTCGATCAGGATGACACCTTTCAAAGCTTTGTATGGTTATGACGCTACCACCTTTGTGGATCGAGCATTTGGGGATAGTCGGGAACCCAAAGCCAAATATTGTATTCAGAAGAGTCAGGACATATTGTGAACTCTCAAAGATAACCCGTGAATGGCACAAAATCAACAAAAGATGTACGTCGACAAGCATAGAGTGGAGAAAAGTTTCGAGGTGGGATACTTGGTATATCTCCGCTTGCATCCATACAGACAATCATCCTTGACAATAAAAGGGGCAGAGAAATTGAAGCCACAATTCTATGGTCCCTACAGGATTTCGAGGCTAGTAGGGGAAGTAACTTATGAGCTAGAGCTTCCAAAGGGGTGTAAGATACACAATGTCTTTCATGTTTCATGCCTCAAGAAGGAAGTGGGACATCATGTTGTCATTTCTACAAAGTTGTCGCCATTGGATGAGGAAGGGCAGTTGATTCTAATTCTGGAGGAGGTGTTGGAGACCAGAGAGTGGAAATTAAGGAATAGGACCATCCAAGAGTACATGATCAAATATAAAAATCTACCTATCGAGGATGCTACTTGGGAAGGAGAGAAAATATTGCAACATCCTAGATTACAGTTGCTTGAGGATAAGCAATCTTAGGGGGGAGGAATGTAATTTCCTCGTTGGCCTAGGAAGCATAAGGAATGGTTCCGCTAGCCTAAATTGGTTCCTGTAGGCTAAGTCGGAAAAATTTACCTAGGGAACTCAACTTTTGCCTAGGAAATGACTTTATAAAGTGAAAAAGGAAGACATGGGTCTTAGGAAAATAAAGTCACTTGAAAATTATAAAGTGTGCAAGCATAAAATGACTTTAAAAGAAAATTAAAAGTAAAGTGAGCGGGATTTAATTCAATGAGAAATAAAAGAGGGGAAAAGAGGAGGCGCCCCTCATTCTTGTATTTGCTCATTTCATAAAAATATTTGTGAGAGCCCTTGAGAAAAGAGACGAGGGTTTTTGGAAACCCTTCATCTATATCTGGTTTCGGTGTTGAAACTATATACCCTAATCGGATCTAAGGAAGAAGTCACTTCAGATTTATTCATTGGAATTCATGGTTAGCAGAGTTTTCTTGATTATTGTATTCTTGTGAGAGCTAAATATTTCTCAATGACATAGGCATTGATCCCTGTGTTAAAGAAGACTTTGAGAAGGGTGGTCCAATCTCTCATTTGGGTGCTTATTCTTCTCTGTTGGGTGAACATTTGAATGAGACAGGGGTCATTTACTCAAGAGGAGGGCGAGTTACCCACTGGAGGATCGTGTTATGAGTAGGGTGATTGCTGCCAAGGTGGGATGAATTTTTTGGGCACGAATTCTTGCATAGAGGCCGAGTTGGAGGTTGGGAGAAGCTTGTAATTGTTTGTGGGATGAGTTTTAATCACCAAGACTGAATATGACCCTATTCTCCCTTGTTCTGAGTCTCTCATTCATTGGTTGGTCCAGTATCCAAGATGCTATAGGTCGTGTTTCTATTCTAGACAAATTTACTCATTTCTAAGACTCATTTTTGTTGTGTGGAAGTCGTGGGGTCTCCTTACACCAGCTCCATCTATGGTAGCGTTGCTTCAATATTCAGGGCACCTACAGGATAATATATTCCATAAATACTATTGTTGATAAATGTTTGTTGATTGTTCCTTGGAGAGATGGGATCTTGAAGAACACACACAGATTTCATAACCCAAGTTCTTCTATTTATTCTCTTCTATGTATTGAGACTGATATTGTCATTATTTCCCATCTAGTTTAAGCAATAAAGTGCAGCAAATACTCTCTGAATTGTGCCAATATATCAGTGTGAAAATTATAAGTTTCATCTTAATTTACATACTCTTGTAAGAAGACTGCATGCAAAATATTTGTCAAACTACCTGAATCAGAAAATTAAACAAAAATGCACACAGTCTTGTGGATATAAAAGCAAACTCGATAAGGTATCTAAGGAGGTATCTTACATTAGTTTTCATTGTTTCTCAAAAATGACCATCTTTATATCATGTATCAAAGCCGTTGTTTAACAACAAAATCTTCTTCTCTCATGTTTTTTTCTTTTTTTGGGCTACCTCTTAACATTATCTTTGATCATGACTCTTACTTCTCTACACCTTCTGGAAAACACTATGGAAATTACTAGGATGTCGATTTTATCTTTCTACAACCTTTCACCCTCAAACACATGGATAGACTAAAGTGATGATTCTCATTTTAGTACATGTACTTCATATTTATTACACTTGCAATAAATAGTGTGATACATATTTACATGTACTAAAACACAACTATAATAGGGCAGTGAATATACCAACAAGGTACCTACCATTTGAAGCATGATATGGGTATCAACCCCTGACTATTCTTATGAGATACTAGTCACACTTCATCCCACAACCTCCCCACACCAACAACATGAGTAGAAACATTCTTCATCCTTTGTTTAAAATTGTAGCACATCCATTCACAAGTTGCAACAACACTAGCAGATTCAAATGCTCAATAAAAGATTGTCATATATTTCCTACACAATTTCAAGTGGGGATAAAGTTTGTTTATATCTCAACAAGCAATGTTTCAAAGGACAATAGAATCACAAACTCAAACCTATACATTATGTGTCGCACACAATTATACAAAATATCAATGATAATGCATACCATCTATAGATTCCCTATGAATTGTCCATTCATGACGTGGTGACCATTCATAACCTTAAGTTGTATAAACCTTCTCTTTTTCAAGATGAAGTTTAGATATCTCACCTAGTAGATGCCATCCGAGATTATCAACCCCCTTTTTCAAAATATACACTACTATATGTGTGCATCATATCCACTTGGCAGTAGAAACATAACTTTGATCTCATGGAGTGTAAATCATAACTCCCAAGCCAATTCAAGTGGTCCTCTCAATCTGTGTTTGAAGCCACATTCCCCTAGCTCATTGAGAAAGTTTGTACACTTTTAGATAAATAGAGAGGAATTGATGTGGCACATGAGGATGCACTCACTTAATGGACACCCCACCAATGATGCAACCCAAGGAAGGTGCCTCATTAGCAATACCTATCCCTTGAGGGCATTTTTCTATCTTTTATAGCAGCATGTATGATAGTTATTTACATCTTTCAACCTTCAAGTTGCATGCATTGAATTATTTACAATGTACTTCCATCCTTCTGCTACATGCATTTAGTTTACTGTTTTCTTTAGTTGGCAGTTAGCTTGAGTGGACCCATTGTAAATATATAAAAGGCCTTTGTCTATTTTTGACAGAAATATAT
>JZKD02S2059218.1:0-26830 GCA_000966675.3 Picea glauca | reverse complement strand
ATGATGTATCCATAGGTTCTCACCTTCCAATGCATATGAAATACATGGAACAATTATGTTCTTACTTTTATCATTACATGGACAGAAAAACCATGCTCTATCCAAGAACATGGTTATGTCTTAGAGCTCGATACAATTTCAGGTGAGAGTGATAAAACACAAGGGCACTATGTAGGCTCGACAATCCTTGAGAATGATGAACATCACTATACAAGTGCATAAAACCTTGATGATGAAGGATCTGTTTTGAAAGACTACTTACAGGATAGGTCATATGATGTTTTACTGGCTTTTTCAAAGGAAGATGAACACTGGATGTCTGAGAATGAAGAAGTAGAGAATTGGTGTGGCAAGGACAACTCAGATTTGCAAGATAAAGTTGAACAAAACAAGTGTGGTGAAGGTGATATTTCTCCTACTAATAATGTTGGGTTAGACAATCTGGAAAATAATTTGTTGTTTGCGCTTGTGTAAGAGGGAAAGCTAGCACACGCTAGCTTTCCCCCACGTTGAATGATGTGTGAGATGAGTTTGTGCTTGTGCAAGAGGGAAAGCTAGCACATGCTAGCTTTCCCCCACAATGGAATGATGTTCGAGATGTGCTTGTTCTTATGCAAGAGGGAAAGCTACCACATGCTAGCTTTTCCCCATGGTGGATTGTGTTGTTCGAGATGGTCATGTGCTTGTGCAAGAGAGAAAGCGAGAAGGCGCTAGCTTTCCACCATGGTGGAATGATGTTGTTTGAGATGCACTTATGCTTATACAAGAGGGGAAGCTAACACACACTAGCTTTCCTTAACAGTGGAATGATGTTGTTTGAGATGTGCTTGTGCTTGTGCAAGAGGGAAGTTTAGCATGTGCAAGCTTTCCTCCATGCTAGAATGATGTTGTTTGATATGTGCTTGTGTTTTTGAAAGAGGGAAAGCTAGCACACGCTATCTTTTCCCCACAATGGAATGATGTTACTCAAGATGTGCTTGTGCTTCTACAAGACTAAAACTTAGCATGCACTCGTTTTACCCCATGGAGGAATGATGTTGTTCGAGATGCGCTTGTGCTTGTGCAAGAGAGAAAGCTAGCACATGCTAGCTTTCCCCCAAAGTGGAATGATCTTGTTCGAGATGTGTATATGCTTGTTTAAGAGGGAAAGATAGCACATGCTAGATTTCCCCCATGGTAGGATGATGCTCAATATTCTCTTGTGCTTGTGCAAGAGGGAAAGCTAGCACGCACAAGCTTTCCCCAACACTGGAATGATGTTGTTCATGATGCGCTTGTGCTTGTGTAAAAGGGAAAGCTATCACACATTGGCTTTCCCCCATGGTTGAATAATGTTGTTTGAGATGAGCTTGTGCTTGTGCAAGAGGGAAAAATAGCTTGTGTTAGCTTTCCCCCACAGTCGAATGATGTTCGAGATGTGCCTATGCTTATGCAAGAGGGAAAGCTAGCATGCACTAGCTTTCCCCCACGGTGGAATGATGTTGTTCGAGATGCATTTATGTTTGTGCAATATGGAAAGCTAGTAGAAACTTGCGGGACCCCACAATGGCATGATGTTGTTTGAGATGCACTTGTGCTTGTTCAAGAGGGAAATCTAGCACACGCTAGATTTCCTTGATGATGGAATGATGTTATTCAAGATGAGCTTATGCTTGTGCAAGAGGGAATACTAGCATGTTCAATCTTTACTCCATGCTAAAATGATTTTGTTTGAGATGCGCTTGTTTGTACAAGAGGAAAAGCTAGCACGCGCTAGCTTTCCCCCATAGTGGAAAGATGTTGTTTAAGATGCGCTTGTGCTTATGCAAGATGGAAAGTTATCCTGCACTAGTTTTACCCCACGGAGGAATGATGTTGTTCGAGATGTGCTTGTGCTTGTGAAAGAGAGAAAGCTAGCATGTACTAGCTTCCACCCACAGTCAAATGATGTTGTTCGATATGTGTATATGCTTGTGTAAGAGATAATCTAGCACGCGCTAGCTTACCCCCATGGTGGGATGATTTTCGAGATGCACTGGTGCTTGTGCGAGAGGGAAAACTAGCACACGCTAGCATTCCCCTAGGTTGGAGTGATGTTGTTCAAGATGAGTTTGTGCTTGTGCTTATGAAAGAGGCAAAGCTAACTTGCATTATTGTTTTCCTACGGTGGAATCTTGTTGTTCGAGATGTGATTGTGCTTGTGAAAGAGGGAAAGATAGCATGCGCTAGCTTTCCCCCACGGTGGAATGATGTTGTTCGAGATGCATTTATGTTTGTGCAATATGGAAAGCTAGTAGAAACTTGCGGGACCCCACAGTGGCATGATGTTTTTTGAGATGCACTTGTGCTTGTTCAAGAGGGAAATCTAGCACACGCTAGATTTCCTTGATGATGGAATGATGTTATTCAAGATGAGCTTATGCTTGTGCAAGAGGGAATATTAGCATGTTCAATCTTTACTCCATGCTAAAATGATTTTGTTTGAGATGCGCTTGTTTGTACAAGAGGAAAAGCTAGCACGCGCTAGCTTTCCCCCATAGTGGAAAGATGTTGTTTAAGATGCGCTTGTGCTTATGCAAGATGGAAAGTTATCCTGCACTAGTTTTACCCCACGGAGGAATGATGTTGTTCGAGATGTGCTTGTGCTTGTGCAAGAGAGAAAGCTAGCATGTACTAGCTTCCACCCACAGTCAAATGATGTTGTTCGATATGCGTATATGCTTGTGTAAGAGATAATCTAGCACGCACTAGCTTACCCCCATGGTGGGATGATTTTCGAGATGCACTGGTGCTTGTGCGAGAGGGAAAACTAGCACACGCTAACATTCCCCTAGGTTGGAGTGATGTTGTTCAAGATGAGTTTGTGCTTGTTCTTATGAAAGAGGAAAAGCTAGCTTGCATTATTGTTTTCCTACGGTGGAATCTTGTTGTTCGAGATGTGCTTGTGCTTGTGAAAGAGGGAAAGCTAGCATGCGCTAGCTTCCCCCCATGGTGGTATGATGTTGTCTGAGACGAGCTCATGTTTGCACATTAGGGAGAGAAAGAATGCGCTAGCTTTCCCCTGGAGTGGGATGATGTTGTCTGAGATGAGCTTGTGCTTGTGCAAGAGGGAAAGCTAGCACACACTAGCCTCCCCCATGGTGGGATGATTTTGTCTGAGATGAGCTCGTGCTTGTGCAAGAGGGAAATCTAGCACGTGCTAGCTTTCCCCACTAGTGGGATGATGTTGTTCGAGATGCACTCCTTCTTGTGCAAGAGGGAAAGCTAGCACGCCTAATGGTGGGATGATGTTGTTAGAGATGTGCTCCTACTTGCGTAAGAGGGAAAGCTAGAATGCACTAACTTTCTTCCATGGTTGGATGATATTGTTCATGATGCGCTCCTACTTGTGCAAGAGGGAAAGCTACCAAGTGTTGGCTTTCCCCAACAGACGGATGATGTTGTTGAAGATGTGCTCTTGCTTTTGCAAGAGGGAAAGCTAGCATGCGCTGTCTTTCCCCCAAGGTGGGGTGATGATTTTTGAAATGTGCTCCTACTTGTGCAAGAGGGAAAGCTAGCATGCACTAGCTTTCCTGCACGATGGGATGATGTTTGAGATGTGCTCCTGCTTGTTCAAGATGGAAATATAGCACACACTATATTTCCCTCATGGTTGGATGATTTTGCTAGAGATGCGCTTGTGCTTGTGCAAGAAGGAAAACTAGCGCTTGCTAGCTTTCCCCCACGGTGGAGTGATGTTGTTCAAGATGCACTTGTGCATGTGCAAGAGGAAAGCTAGCATGCACTAGATTTCCCTCACAGTGGAATGATGTTTGAGATGCATTTGTGCTTGTGCAAGAGGGAAAGCTAGCATGTTCTAGATTTTCTAGCTTTCCCGCACGGTGGCATGATGTTTTTTGAGATGCACGTGTGCTTGTGCAAGAGGGAAAGTTAGCATGCGCTAGCTTTCTCCCATGGTGGAATGATGTTGTTCAATATGTTCTTGTGCTTTTGCAAGAGGGAAAGATAGCACACACTAGATTTTCCCTATGGCAGAATGATGTTGTTTGAGATGTGCTTGTGCTTGTGCAATAGGGAAAGCTAACACGCACTAGCTTCCCCCCATGGTGGAATGATGTTGTTCAAGATGCGCTTGTGCAAGAGAGAAAGCTAGAATGCCACACTAAATGATGTTTGATATGAGCTAGTGCTTGTGAAAGAGGGAAATCTAGCACGTTCTAGCTTTCCCCCATGATGGAATGATGTTTGGGATGTGTGTGTGCTTGTGCAAGAGAGAAAGCTAGCATGCGCTAGTTTTATGCCATGGTGGAATAATGTTGTTCGAGATGCGCTTATGCTTGTGCAAGAGGGAGTGCTAGTAGGCGAAAACTTTCCTCCACGGTGGAATGACATTGTTTGAGATGCACTTGTGCTTGTGCAAGAGGGAAAACTTAGCATGCACTAGCTTTCCTTGATGGTGGAATGACGTTGTTTAAGATGTGTTTGTTCTTGTGCTAGAGGGAAGGCTAACATCTGCAAGTTTTTGTCCATGCTAGAATGGTGTTGTTTGAGAGACGCTTGTGTTTGTGCAAGAGGGAAATCTAGCATGCTCTAGCTTTCCCCCACAGTGGAATGATGTTGTTCAAGTTGTGCTTGTGCTTCTGCAAGATGGAAAGCTAGCATATGCTAGTTTTACCCCATAGAGGAATGATGTTGTTCGAGATGCACTTGTGCTTGTGCAAGAGAGAAAGCTAGCACACACTAGCTTTACCCCATAGTGGAATGACATTGTTCGAGATAAGGATATGCTTGTACAAGAGGGAAATCTAGCATTCAATAGATTTCCCTCATGGTGGGATGATGTTTTAGATGCGTTTTTTCTTCGCGTGTCAGCTTTACCCCATGGTGGAACGATGTTGTTCGATATGTTCTTGTGTTTGTACTTATACAAGAGGGAAAGCTAACATGCACTAGATTTTTCCCACAATGGAATGATGTTGTTCAAAACACGCATGTGCTTGTGCAAGAGGGAAAGCTAACACGTGCTATCTTTCCCCCATGGTGGAATAATGTTGTTCGAGATGCATGTGTGCGTGTGCAAGAGGAAAAGCTAGTATGCATTGGATTTCCCCATGGTATAATGATGTTGTTCAAGATGCGTTTGTGCTTGTGCAAGATGAAAAGTTAACAAGTTCTAGCATTCCCTCATGGTGTAATGATGTTGTTCGAGATGCGCTTGTGCTTGTGCAAGAGGGAAAGATAGCATGCTCTAGCCTTCCCCCATGGTGGAATAATGTTGTTCGAGATGCGCTTGTTCTTTTGCAAGGGGGAAAGCTAGCATGCGCTAGGTTTCCCCCACAATGGAATGATGTTGTTCAAGATGCACTTGTGCTTTTCTAAGAGGGAAAGCTACCACATGTCAAATTTCCCCCACAATGGAATGATGTTGTTCGAGTTTCATTTATACTTGTGCAATAGAGAAATCCAACAGACGCTCGCTTTGTCGCACGGTGGAGTGATGTTGTTCGAGATACAATTTTGTTTGTGAAATAGGGAAAGCTAGCAAAAAATTGTGGGACCCCACGGTGGAATGATGTTGTTTGAGATGTACTTGTGCTTGTTCAAGAGGGAAAGTTAGCACGCACTAGATTTCCTTGATGGTGGAATGATGTTGTTCAAGATGAGCTTATGCTTGTGCAAGAGGGAATACTAGCACGTGCAAGATTTCCTCCATGCTAAAATAATGTTGTTCGAGATGCGCTTGTTTGTACAAGAGGCAAAGCTAGCATGCGCTAGCTTTCACCCATAGTGGAATGATGTTGTTCAAGATGCGCTTGTGCTTATGCAAGATGGAAAGTTATCTTGCGCTAGTTTTACCCCACAGAGGAATGATGTTGTTCGAGATGTGTTTGTGCTTGTGCAAGAGAGAAAGCTAGCACGCACTAGCTTCCACCCATTGGGAAATGATGTTGTTTGATATGCATATATGCTTGTGTAAGAGAGAAATCTATCATGCACTAGCTTACCCCCATAGTGGGATGATTTTCGAGATGCGTTGGTGCCTGTGCAAGAAGGAAAACTAGCACACGCTAGGTTTCCCCTAGGTTGGAGTGATGTTGTTCAAGATGCGTTTACGCTTGTACTTATGAAAGAAGGAAAGCTAGCTTGTGTTATCTTTTTCCTACGGTGGAATCATGTTGTTCGATATGTGCTTGTTCCTGTGCAAGAGGGAAAGCTAGCATGCACTAGTTTTCCCCCACAGTGGGATGATGTTGTCTGAGATAAGTTTGTGTTTGCACATTAGGGAAAGCTAGCACGCGCTAAAATTCCCCTAGAGTGGGATGATGTTGTCCAAGATGAGCTTGTGCTTGTGTAAGAGGGAAAGCTAGCATGCACTAGCTTCCCCCACGGTGGGATGATGTTGTCTGAGATGAGCTCGTGCTTGTGAAAGAGGGGAATCTAGCACGCGCTATCTTTCCCCACTAGTGGGATGATGATGTTTGAGATGCACTCCTGCTTGTGCAAGAGGGAAAGCTAGCACACCTAATGGTGGGATGATGTTGTTCACAATGCACTCCTACTTGCGCAAGAGGGAAAGCTAGAATGCACTAACTTTCCACCACGGTGGGATGATATTGTTCGGGATGCGCTCCTACTTGTTCAAGAGGGAAAGATAGGGTGTGCTAGCTTTCCCCCTCGAATAAATGATGTTGTTCAAGATGCACTCCTGCTTGTGCAAGAGGTAAAGCTAGCATGCACTATATCTCCCCCAAGGTGGGATGACATTTTTTGAAATGTGATCCTATTTGTGCAAGAGGGAAGGCTAGCACACGCTAGCTTTCCCCCGAGATGGGATAATGCTTGAGATGTGCTCCTACTTGTTCAAGATCGAAATCTAGAATGCACTAGATTTCTCTCATGGTTGGATGATGTTGTTCGAGATGCGCTTGTGCTTGTACAAGAGGGAAAACTAGTGCATGCTAGCTTTCCCCCATGGTGGAGTGATGTTGTTCAAGATGCACTTGTTCTTGTGCAAGAGGGAAAGCTAGCATGCGCTAACTTTCCCTCATAGTGGAATGATGTTTGAGATACATTTGTGCTTATGCGAGAGGGAAATCTAGCACATGCTAGCTTTGCTAGATTTCCCCCTCAGTGGCATGATGTTTTTCGAGATGCACTTGTGCTTGTGCAAGAGGGAAAGATAGCACACGCTAGCTTTCTTCCACAGTGGAATGATGTTGTTCAATATGTGCTTGTGCTTTTGCAAGAGGGAAAGCTAACACGCACTAGATTTCCCCCATGGCAGAATGATGTTGTTTGAGATGTGCTTGTGCTTGTGTAATAGGGAAAGTTGACACACAGTAGCTTCCCCCCATGGTGGAATGATGTTGTTCGAGATGCGCTTGTGCAAGAGGGAAATCTAGCATGTGCTAGCTTTCACCCACATTGAATGATGTTTGATATGAGATTGTGCTTTTGCAAGAGGGAAAGCTACCACGTGCTAGCTTTCCCCCACAGTGGAATGATGTTTGGGATGTGCCTGTGCTTGTGCAAGAGAGAAAGCTAGCATGCGTTATTTTTCTGCCATGGTGGAATGATGTTGTTCAAGATGTGCTTATGCTTGTGCAAGAGGGAGTACTAGTACACGCAAGTTTTCCTCCATGGTGGAATCATGTTGTTCGAGATACACTTGTGCTTCTGCAAGAGGGAAAACTAGCACGCACTATCTTTCCTTGACGGTGGAATGATGTTGTTTGAGATGTGCTTGTTCTTGCGCTAGAGGGAAGGCTAACATGTGCAAGCTTTCATCCATTCTAGAATGGTGTTGTTTGAGATGTGCTTTTGTTTATGTAAGAGGAAAATCTAACACACTCTAGCTTTCCCCCATAGTGGAATGATGTTGTTCAAGTTGTGCTTGTGCTTCTGCAAGATGGAGAGCTAGCATATGCTAGTTTTACCCCACATAGGAATGATGTTTTTCGAGATGCACTTGTGCTTGTGCAAGAGAGAAAGCTAGAACACACTAGCTTTACCCCATAGTGGAATGACATTGTTCGCGATGACTATATGCTTGTGCAAGAGGGAAAGCTAGAACGAACTAGCTTTCCCCCATGGTGGGATGATGTTCGAGATGCATTTTTTCTTGGCATGCTAGCTTTCCCCCACAGTGGAACGATGTTGTTCGATATGTGCTTGCGTTTGTACTTATACAAGAGGGAAAGATAACATTCACTAGCTTTTTCCCACGATGGAATGATGTTGTTCGAAACATGCACACGCTTGTGCAAGAGGGAAAGCTAACACGTGCTAGCTTTCCCCCATGGTGGAATAATGTTGTTCGAGATGCATTTTTGCTTGTGCAAGAGGAAAAGCTAGCATGCATTGGCTTTCCCCATTGTAGAATGATGTTGTTCAAGATGTGTTTGTGCTTGTGCAAGAGGAAAAGTTAACAAGTTCTAGCATTCCCCCATGGTGTAATGATGTTGTTTGAGATGTGCGTGTGCTTCTGAAAAGGGAAAGATAGCATGCTCTATCCTTCCCCCATGGTGTATTGATGTTGTTCGAGATGCGCTTGTGCTTTTGCAAGGGGGAAATCTAGCACGCGCTAGCTTTCCCCAAAAATGGAATGATGTTGTTCAAGTTGCACTTGTGCTTTTCTAAGAGGGAAAGCTACCACGCGTCAGCTTTCCCCCACAATGGAATGATGTTGTTCGAGTTTCATTTATACTTGTGCAAGAGAGAAATCCAACAGACGCTAAATTTTCTCCACAATGGAATGATGTTGTTCGAGATGCACTTGTGTTTGTGGAATGATGTTTGTTCAAGACGCACTAGCATCCCCCACGGTGGGATGATGTTGTCGGAGATGAGCTCGTGCTTGTGCAAGAGAGAAATCTAGCATGCGCTAGCTTTGCCCACTGGTGGGATGATGTTGTTCGAGATCCACTCTTGCTTGTGCAAGAGGGAAAGCTAGCATGCCTAATGGTGGGATGATGTTGTTCAAGATGAGCTCCTATATGCGCAAGAGGGAAAGCTAAAATGCACTAACTTTCTACCACGGTGGGATGATATTGTTCATGATGCGCTCTTTCTTGTCCAAGAGGGAAAGCTAGTGTGTGCTAGCTTTCCCCCATGGACGGATAATGTTTTTCAAGATGTCCTCCTACTTGTGCAAGAGGGAAAGCTAGCATGTGCTAGCTTTCCCCCAAGGTGGGATGATGTTTTTCGAAATGTGGTCCTACTTGTGCAAGAGGGAAAGCTAGCATGCGCTAACTTTCCACCAGGATGGGATGATGTTTGAGATGTGTTCAAGATGGAAATATAGCACACACTAGATTTCCCTCATGGTTGGATGATGTTGTTCGAGATGCGCTTGTGCTTGTGCAAGACGGAAAACTAGCGCATGCTAGCTTTCCCCCACGGTGGAGTGATGTTTTTCAAGATGCACTTGTGCTTGTACAAGAGGGAAAGCTAGCATGACTAGAATGATTTTTGAGATGCATTTTGTCTTGTGCAAGAGGGAAATCTATCACATGCTAGCTTTCCCCCTCCATGGCATGATGTTTTTCGAGATGCACTTGTGCTTGTGCAAGAGGGAAATCTAGCACACGCTAGCTTTCTCCCACAATGGAATGATGTTGTTCGATATGTGCTTGTGCTTTTGCAAGAGGGAAAGATAGCATGCACTAGCTTTCCCCCATGGAGGAATGATGTTGTTTGAGATGCGCTTGTGCTTGTGTAATAGGGAAAGATGACATGCACTAACTTCCCCCCATGGTGGAATGATGTTGTTCAAGATGTGCTTGTGCAAGAGGAAAAGCTAGCATGCGCTAGCTTTCACCCACATTGAATGATGTTTGATATGAGCTTGTGCTTTTGCAAGAGGGAAAGCTACCACGTGCTAGCTTTCCCCCACGATGGAATGATGTTTGGGATGTGCATGTGCTTGTGCAAGAGAGAAAGCTAGCATGCGCTATTTTTCTGCCATGGTGGAATGATGTTGTTCGAAATGCGCTTATGCTTGTGCAAGAGGGAGTGCTAGTATGCGCAAGTTTTCCTCCATGGTGGAATGATGTTGTTCGAGATGCGATTGTGCTTCTACAAGAGGGAAAACTAGCACTCACTATCTTTCATTGACGGTGGAATGATGTTGTTTGAGATGTGCTTGTTCTTGTGCTAGAGGGAAGGCTAACATGTGCAAGTTTTCGTCCATGCTAGAATGGTGTTGTTTGAGATGTGCTTTTGTTTGTGCAAGAGGAAAAGCTAACACACTCTAGCTTTCCTCCACAGTGGAATGATGTTGTTCAAGTTGTGCTTGTGCTTCTGCAAGATGGAGAGATAGCATATGCTAGTTTTACCCCACAGAGGAATGATGTTGTTCAAGATGCACTTGTGCTTGTGCAAGAGAGAAAGCTAGCACACACTAGCTTTACCCCATAGTGGAATGACGTTGTTCACGATGAGTATATTCTTATGCAAGAGGGAAAGCTAGAACTAACTAGATTTCCCCCATGGTAGGATGATGTTCGAGATGCGTTTTTTCTTGGCATGCTAGCTTTCCCCCATGGTGGAACGATGTTGTTCGATATGTTCTTGCATTTGTACTTATACAAGAGGGAAAGCTAACATGCACTAGCTTTTTCCCATGATGGAATGATATTGTTCGAAACACGCACACGCTTGTGCAAGAGGGAAAGCTAACACATTCTAGCTTTCCCCCATGGTGGAATAATGTTGTTCAAGATGCATTTGTGCTTGTGCAAGAAGAAAAGCTAGCATGCATTGGCTTTCCCCACGGTAGAATGATGTTGTTCAAGATGTGTTTGTGCTTGTGCAAGAGGAAAAGTTAACAAGTGTTGGCATTCCCCCATGGTGTAATGATGTTGTTTGAGATGCGCTTGTGCTTATGCAAGAGGGAAAGCTAGGATGCTTTAGTCTTCCCCCATGGTGTATTGATGTTGTTTGAGATGCGCATGTGCTTTTGCAAGGGGGAAAGCTAGCACACAATAGCTTTCCCCCACAATGGAATGATGTTGTTCAAGATGCACTTGTGATTTTCTAAGAGGGAAAGCTACCACGCGTCATCTTTCCCCCACAATGGAATGATGTTGTTCGAGTTTCATTTATACTTGTGCAAGAGAGAAATCCAGCATACACTAACTTTTCTCCACAGTGGAATGATGTTGTTTGAAATGCACTTGTGTTTGTGGAATGATGTTTGTTCAAGACACACTAGCTTCCCCCATGGTGGGATGATGTTGTCCGAGATGAGCTCATGCTTGTGCAAGAGGGAAATCCAGCACGCGCTAGTTTTGCCCACTGGTGGGATGATGTTGTTCGAGATCCACACCTGCTTGTGCAAGAGGGAAAGCTAGCATGCCTAATGGTGGGATGATGTTGTTCAAGATGCACTCCTATATGTGCAAGAGGGAAAGCTAGACTGCACTAACTTTCCACCGCGGTGGGATGATATTGTTCGTGATGCGCTCTTTCTTGTGCAAGAGGGAAAGCTAGTGTGTGCTATCTTTCCCCCATGGACGGATGATGTTGTTCAAGATGTCCTCCTGCTTGTGCAAGAGGGAAATATAGCATGCGCTAGCTTTCCCCCAAGGTGGGATGATGTTTTTCAAAATGTGGTCCTACTTGTGCAAGAGGGAAAGCTAGCATGCGTTAACTTTCCACCAGGATGGGATGATGTTATTCGATATGTGCTTGTGCTTTTGCAGGAGGGAAAGCTAGCATGCACTAGCTTTCCCCCATGGTGGAATGATGTTGTTTGAGATGTGCTTTTGCTTGTGTAATACGGAAAGATGACATGCACTAGCTTCCCCCCATGGTGGAATGATGTTGTTCAAGATGCGCTTGTGCAAGAGGGAAAGCTAGCATGCGCTAGCTTTCCACCACAATGAATGATGTTTGATATGATCTTGTGCTTGTGCAAGAGGGAAAGCTAGCATGTGTTATCTTTCCCCCACAGTGGAATGATGTTTGGGATGTGTCTGTGCTTGTGCAAGAGAGAAAGCTAGCATGCCCTATTTTTCTACCATGGTGGAATGATGTTGTTTGAGATGCACTTATGATTGTGCAAGAGGGAGTGCTAGTAGGCACAAGTTTTCTTCCATGGTGGAATGATGTTGTTCGAGATGCACTTGTCCTTGTGCAAGAGGGAAAACTAGCACGCACTAGCTTTCCTTGATGGTGGAATGATGTTGTTTGAGATGTGCTTGTTCTTGTGCTAGAGGGAAGGCTAACATGTGTAAGTTTTTGTCTATGCTAGAATGATGTTGTTTGAGATGTGCTTGTGTTTGTGCAACAGGGAAAGATAGCATGCTCTATCTTTCCCCCATAGTGGAATGATGTTGTTCAAGTTGTGCATATGCTTATACAAGATGGAAAGCTAGCATATGCTAGTTTTACCCCACAGAGGAATGATTTTGTTCGAGATGCACTTGTGCTTGTGCAAGAAAGAAAGCTAGCACGCACTAGCTTTACCCCATAGTGGAATGACGTTGTTCGAGATGAGTATATGACTGTGCAAGAGGTAAAGCTAGCACGCAATAGCTTTCCCCCATGGTGGGATGATGTTCAAGATGTGTTTTTGCTTGGCATGCTAGCTTTCCCCCATGATGGAATGATGTTGTTCAATATGTGCTTGTGTTTTTACTTATACAAGAGGGAAAGCTAACATGCACTAGCTTTTTCCCATGATGGAATGATGTTGTTCAAAATGCGCACATGCTTGTGCAAGAGGGAAAGCTAGCATGTATTGGCTTTCCCCACGGTAGAATGATGTTGTTCGAGATGCATTTGTGCTTGTGCAAGAGGAAAAGCTAGCATGCATTGGCTTTTCCCATGGTAGAATGATGTTGTTTGAGATGCATTTGTGCTTGTGCAAAAGGAAAAGTTAACAAGTGCTAGCATTCCCCCATGGTGTAATTATATTGTTTGAGATGCGCTTGTGCTTGTGCAAGAGGGAAAGATAGCATGCTCTAGCCTTCCCCCATGGTGTATTAATGTTGCTCGAGATGCACTTGTGCTTTTGCAAGGGGGAAATCTAGCACACGGTAGCTTTCCCCCACAATGGAATGATGTTGTTCAAGATGCACTTGTGATTTTCTAAGAGGGAAAGCTACCACGCATCAGCTTTCCGCCACAATGGAATGATGTTGTTTGAGTTTCATTTATAATTGTGAAAAAGAGAAATCCAACAAACACTAACTTTTCTCCACAGTGGAATGATGTTGTTCGAGATGCACTTGTGTTTGTGGAATGATGTTTGTTTGAGATGTAATAGCTTCCCCCACGGTGGGATGATGTTGTCTGAGATGAGCTCATGATTGTGCAAGAGGGAAATCTAGCACACACTAGCTTTCCCCACTAGTTGGATGATGTTGTTCGAGATCCATTCCTGCTTGTGCAAGAGGGAAAGCTAGCACGCCTAATGGTGGGATGATGTTGTTCGAGATGCGCTCCTACTTGCGCAAGAGGGAAAGCTAGAATGCACTAACTTTCCACCATGGTGGGATGATATTGTTCGCAATGCGCTCTTTCTTGTGCAAGAGGAAAAGATAGTGTGTGCTAGCTTTCCCCCATGAACGGATTATGTTGTTCAAGATGTTTTCCTGCTTTTGCAAGAGGGAAAGCTAGCATGCGCTATCTTTCCCCCAAGGTGGGATGATATTTTTTGAAATGTGCTCCTACTTGTGCAAGAGGGAAAGCTAGCACGTGCTAGCTTTCCCCCACGATATGTTTGAGATGTGCTCTTGCTTGTTCAAGATGGATGATGTTGTTCGAGATGCGCTTGTGCTTGTGCAAGAGGGAAAAATAGCGCATGCTATATTTACCCCACGGTGGATTGATGTTGTTCAAGATGCACGTGTGCTTGTACAAAAGGGAGAGCTAGCACTTGCTAGCTTTCCCCTGTGGTGGCATGATGTTTTTCGAGATGCACTTGTGCTTGTACAAGAGGGAAAGCTAGCTCCCGCTAGCTTTCTCCCGCAGTGGATTGATGTTGTTCGATATGTTATTGTGCTTTTGCAAGAGGGAAAGCTAGAACGCACTAGCTTTCCCCCATGTTGGAATGATGTTTTTTGAGATGCACTTGTGCTTGTGTAATAGGGAAAGCTAACATGCACTAGCTTCCCACCATGGTGGAATGATGTTGTTCGAGATGAGCTTGTGAAAGAGGGAAAGCTAGCATTTCCCCACATTGAATGATGTTTGATATGAGCTTGTGCTTGTGCAAGAGGGAAAGCTAGCATGTGCTAGCTTTCCCCCATGGTGGAATGATGTTTGGGATGTTCCTGTGCTTGTGCAAGAGAGAAAGCTAGCATGCGCTAGTTTTCTGCCATGGTGGAATGATGTTGTTCGAGATGCGCTTATGCTTGTCCAAGAGGGAGTGGTAGTAGGCGCAAGATTTCCTCCATGGTGGAATGACGTTGTTCGAGATGCACTTGTTCATGTGAAAGAGGGGAAACTAGCACACACTAGATTTCCTTGACGGTGGAATGATATTGTTTGAGATGTGATTGTTCTCATGCTAGAGGGAAGGCTAACATGTGCAAGTTTTCGTCCATGATAAAATGGTATTGTTTGAGATGTGCTTGTGTTTGTGCTAGAGGGAAAGCTAGCACGCTATATATTTCCCCCACAGTGGAATGATGTTTTTCAAGTTGTGCTTGTGCTTCTACAAGATGGAAAGCTAGCATATGCTAGTTATACCCCACAGAGGAATGATGTTGTTTGAGATGCACTTGTGCTTGTGCAAGAGAGAAATCTAGCACGCACTAGCTTTACCCCATAGTGGAATGATGTTGTTTGAGATGAGTATATGCTTGTGCAAGAGGGAAAGCTAGCACGCACTTGCTTTCCCCCATGGTGGCATGATGTTCGAGATGCGTTTTTTCTTGGCATGCTAGCTTTCCCCCACGATGGAACGATGTTGTTCGATATGCATTTGTGCTTGTGCAAGAGGAAAAGCTAGCATTCATTGGCTTTCCCTACAGTAGAATGATGTTGTTCAAGATGTGTTTGTGCTTGTGCAAGAGGAAAAGTTAACAAGTGTTAGCATTCCCCCATGGTGTAATGATGTTGTTTGAGATGCACTTATGCTTGTACAAAAGGGAAAGCTAGCATGCTCTAGACTTCCCCCATGGTGTATTGATTTTGTTCGAGATGCACTTGTTCTTTTGCAATGGGGAAAGCTAGCATGCGCTAGCTTTCCCACACAATGGAATGATGTTATTCAAGTTGCACTTGTGCTTTTCTAGGAGGGAAAGATACCACGCGTCAACTTTCCCCCACAATGGAATGATGTTGTTCGAGTTTCATTTATACTTGTGCAAGAGAGAAATCCAACAGACGCTAAATTTTCTCCACAGTGGAATGATGTTGTTCGAGATGCACTTGTGTTTGTGGAATGATGTTTATTCAAGATGCACTAGCTTCCCCCATGGTGGGATGATGTTGTCCGAGATGAGCTCGTGCATGTGAAAGAGGGAAATCTAGCACGCGCTAGCTTTCCCCACTGGTGGGATGATGTTGTTCGAGATCCACTCCTACTTGTGCAAGAGGGAAAGCTAGCATGTGCTAGCTTTCCCCCAAGGTGGGATTATGTTTTTCAAAATGTGGTCCTACTTGCACAAGAGGGAAAGCTAGCATGCGCTAGCTTTCCACCAGGATGGGATGATGTTTGAGATGTGCTCCTGCTTGTTCAATATGGAAATCTAGCATGCACTAGATTTCCCTCATGGTTGGATCATGTTGTTCGAGATGTGCTTGTGCTTGTGCAAGAGGGAAAACTAGCACATGCCTGCTTTCCCCCATGGTGGAGTGATGTTGTTCAAGATGCACTTGTGCTTGTACAAGAGGGAAAGCTAGCATGAGTGGAATGATGTTTGAGATACATTTTTTCTTGTGCAAGCAGGAAAGCTAGCACGTGCTAGCTTTGTTAGCTTTCCCCCTCGATGGCATGATGTTTTTTGAGATGCACTTATGCTTGTGAAAGAAGGAAAGCTAGCATGCGCTAAATTTCTCCCATAGTGGAATGATGTTGTTCGATATGTGCTTGTGATTTTGTAAGAGGGAAATCTAGCATGCACTAGTTTTCCCCCATGGTGGATTGATGTTGTTTGAGATGCACTTGTGCTTTCGTAATAGGGAAAGCTGGCACGCACTAGCTTCCCCCCATGGTGGAATGATGTTGTTTGAGCTGCGCTTGTGAAAGAGGGGAAAGCTAGCATGTTAGCATTCCCCCATGGAATGATGTAATAGGGAAAGTTGACACATGCTAGCTTTCCCCCACAGTGGAATGATGTATGGGATGTGCCTGTGCTTGTCCAAGAGAGAAGGCTAGCATGCATTATTTTTCTGCCATGGTGGAATGATGTTGTTAGAGATGCGCTTATGCTTGTGCAAGAGGGAGTGCTAGTAAGCACAAGCTTTCCTCCACGGTGCAATGATATTGTTTGAGATGCACTTGTGCTTGTGCAAGAGGGAAAACTAGCATGCACTAGATTTCCTTGAGGGTGGAATGATGTTGTTTGAGATTTTGAGATGTGCTTGTTCTTGAGCTAGAGGGAAGGCTAACATGTGCAAGTTTTCGTCCATGCTAGAATGGTGTTGTTTGAGATGCGCTTGTGTTTGTGCAAGAGGGAAAGCTAGCACGCTCTAGCTTTCCCCCACAGTAGAATGATGTTGTTCAAGTTGTGCTTGTGCTTCTACAAGATGGAAAGCTAGCATATGCTAGTTTTACCCCACAGAGGACTGATGATTTTCTGAGATGCACTCGTGCTTGTGCAAGAGAGAAATCTAGCACACACTAGCTTTACCCCATAGTGGAATGACGTCGTTTGAGATGAGTATATGCTTGTGCAAGAGGGAAAGCTAGCATGCACTTGCTTTCCCCCATGGTGGCATGATGTTCGAGATGAGTTTTTTCTTGGCATGCTATCTTTCCCCCACGATGGAATGATGTTGTTCGATATGTGCTTGTGTTCATACTTATACAAGAGGGAAATCTAACATGCACTAGATTTTTCCCACGATGGAATGATGTTCTTCGAAACGTGCACGGACTTGTGCAAGAGGGAAATCTAACATGTTCTAGCTTTCCGCCATGGTGGAATAATGTTGTTCGAGATGCATTTGTGCTTGTGGAAGAGGAAAAGCTAGCATGCATTGGCTTTCCCCACGGTAGAATGATGTTGTTCAAGATGCGTTTGTGCTTGTGCAAGAGGAAAAGTTAACAAGTGCTAGCATTCCCCCATGGTGTAATGATGTTGTTTGAGATGCGCTTGTGCTTATGCAAGAGGGAAAGCTAGGATGCTTTAGTCTTCCCCCATGGTGTATTGATGTTGTTTGAGATGTGCATGTGCTTTTGCAAGGGGGAAAGCTAGCACACAATAGCTTTCCCCCACAATGGAATGATGTTGTTCAAGATGCACTTGTAATTTTCTAAGAGGGAAAGCTACCACGCGTCATCTTTCCCCCACAATGGAATGATGTTGTTCGAGTTTCATTTATACTTGTGCAAGAGAGAAATCCAACATACACTAACTTTTCTCCACAGTGGAATGATGTTGTTTGAGATGCACTTGTGTTTGTGGAATGATGTTTGTTTGAGACACGCTAGCTTCCCCCATGGTGGGATGATGTTGTCCGAGGTGAGCTCGTGATTGTGCAAGAGGGAAATCTAGCATGCTCTAGCTTTCCCCACTTGTGGGATGATGTTGTTCAAGATCCATTCCTACTTGTGCAAGAGAGATAGCACACCTAATGGTTGGATGATGTTATTCGAGATGCACTCCTACTTGCGCAAGAGGGAAAGATAGAATGCACTAACTTTCCACCATAGTGGGATTATATTGTTCATGATGCACTCTTTCTTGTGCAAGAGGGAAAGCTAGCATGTGCTAGCTTTCCCCAATGAACTGATGATGTTGTTCAAGATGTGCTTCTACTTGTGCAAGAGGGAAAGCTAGCATTCGAAATGTGCTCCTACTTTTGCAAGAGGAAAATCTAGCACATGCTAGCTTCCCCCCCTGATATGTTTAAGATGTGCTCCTGCTTGCTCAAGATAGAAATCTAGCATGCACTAGATTTCCCTCATGGTTGGATGATGTTGTTCTAGATGCGCTTGTGCTTGTGCAAGAGGGAAAACTAGCGCATGCTAGCTTTCCCCCATGGTGGATTGTTGTTGCTCAAGATGCACTTGTGCTTGTGCAAAAGGGAAAGCTAGAATGTGCTAGCTTTGCTAGCTTTCCCCCGCGGTGGCATGATGTTTTTCGAGATGCACTTGTGCTTGCACAAGAGGGAAAGCTAGCACCCGCTAGCTTTCTCCCATGGTGGAATGATGTTGTTCGATATGTTCTTGTTCTTTTGAAAGAGGGAAAGCTAGCACGCAGTAGCTTTCCCCCATGGTGGAATGATGTTGTTTGATATGCGCATGTGCTTGTGTAATAGGGAAAGCTGACACGCACTAGCTTCCCACCATGGTGGAATGAAGTTGTTCGAGATGCGCTTGTGCAAGAGGGAAAGCATGCACTAGCTTTCCCCCACATTGAATGATGTTTGATATGAGCTTGTTCTTGTGCAAAAGGGAAAGCTAGCACGTGCTAGCTTTCGCCCATGGTGGAATGATGTTTGGGATGTGGATTTTCTTGTGCAAGAGAGAAAGCTAGCATACGCTAGTTTTCTACCATGGTGGAATGATGTTGTTCGAGATGAGCTTACGCTTGTCCAAGAGGGAGTGGTAGTAGGCACAAGCTTTCCTCCATGGTTGAATGATGTTGTTCGAGATGCACTTGTGCTTGTGAAAGAGGGAAAACTTGCATGCACTAGCTTTCCTTGACGGTGGAATGATATTGTTTGAGATGTGCTTGTTCTTGTGCTATAGGGAAGGCTAACATGTGCAAGTTTTCGTCCATGCTAGAATGGTGTTGTTTGAGATGTGCTTGTGTTTGTACTAGAGGGAAAGCTAGCATGCTCTAGATTTCCCCCATAGTGGAATGATGTTGTTCAAGTTGTGCTTGTGCTTTTGCAAGATGGAAAGCTAGCATATGCTAGTTATACCCCACAGAGGAATGATGTTGTTCGAGATGCACTTGAGCTTGTGCAAGAGAGAAAGCTAGCACGCACTAGCTTTACCCCATAGTGGAATGACATTGTTCAAGATGAGTATATGCTTGTGCAAGGTGGAAAGATAGCACACACTAGCTTTCCCCCGTGGTGGGATGATGTTTGAGATGTGTTTTTGCTTGGCATGCTAACTTTCCCCCATGGTGGAATGATGTTGTTCGAAACATCCATGCACTTGTCCAAGAGGGAAATCTAACACATACGAGCTTTCCCCCATGGTGGAATAATGTTGTTCGAGATGCATTTGTGCTTGTGCAAGAGGAAAAGCTGGCATTCATTGGCTTTCCCCATGGTAGAATGATGTTGTTCAAGATGTATTTGTGCTTGTGCAAGAGGAAAAGTTAACAAGTGCTAGCATTCCCCCATGGTGTAATGATGTTGTTCGAGATGCACTTGTGCTTGTGCAAAAGGGAAAGCTAGCATGCTCTAGCCTTCCCCCATGGTGTATTGATGTTGTTCGAGATGCACTTGTACTTTTGCAAGGAGGAAATCTAACACACGCTAGCTTTCCCCCACAATGGAATGATGTTGTTCAAGTTGCAGTTGCACTTTTCTAAGAGGGAAAGCTACCACGCGTCAGCTTTCCCCCATAATGGAATGATGTTGTTTGAGTTTCATTTATACTTGTGCAAGAGAGAAATCAAACAGATGCTAACTTTTCTCCACAGTGAA
This sequence comes from Picea glauca, assembly GCA_000966675.3. Classification (NCBI taxonomy): domain Eukaryota; kingdom Viridiplantae; phylum Streptophyta; class Pinopsida; order Pinales; family Pinaceae; genus Picea; species Picea glauca. The sequence continues at coordinate 7,063 of JZKD02S2059218.1, read as the reverse complement.
ATGATTTTGTTCGAGATGCACTTGTGTTTGTGGAATGATGTTTGTTCGAGATGCACTAGCTTCCCCCATGGTGGGATTATGTTGTCTGATATGAGCTCATGCTTGTGCAAGAGGGAAATCTAGCACACACTAGCTTTCCCCACTGGTGGGATGATGTTGTTCGAGATCCACTCCTACTTGTGCAAGAGGGAAATATAGCATGCCTAATGGTGGGATGATGTTGTTCAAGATGCGCTCCTACTTGCACAAGAGGGAAAGATATAATGCACTAACTTTCCACCACGTTGGGATGATATTGTTCATGATGTGCTCGTGCTTGTGCAAGAGGTAAAGCTAGCATGTGCTAGATTTCCCCCATGGATGGATGATGTTGTTCAATATGTTCTCCTGCTTGTGCAAGAGGGAAGGCTAGCATGCGCTAGCTTTCCCCTAAGGTGGTATGATGTTTTTCGAAATGTGGTCCTACTTGTGCAAGTGGGAAAGCTAGCACGTGCTAACTTTCCACCAGGATGGGATGATGTTTGGGATGTACTCCCGCTTGTTCAAGATGGAAATCTAGCATGCACTATATTTACCTCATGGTTGAATGATGTTGTTCAAGATGCGCTTGTGCTTGTGCAAGAGGGAAAAGTAGTGCATGCTAGCTTTCCCCGACGATGCAGTGATGTTGTTCAAGATGCACTTATGCTTGTGCAAGAGGGAAAGCTAGCATGTGTAATGATGTTTGAGATGCATTTTTTCTTGTGAAAGAGGGAAAGATAGCATGTACTAGCTTTTCTAGCTTTCCCCCTCAGTGGCATGATGTTTTTTGAGATGCACTTGTGCTTGTGCAAGAGGGAAAGCTAGCACACGCTAGCTTTCTCCCATGGTGGAATGATGTTGTTCGATATGTGCTTGTTCTTTTGCAAGAGGGAAAGCTAGCATGCACTAGATTTCCCCCATGGTGGAATGATGTTGTTTGAGATGTGTTTGTGCTTGTGTAATAGGGAAAGCTAACATGCACTAGCTTCCCCCCATGGTGGAATGATGTTGTTCGAGATGCATTTGTGCAAGAGGGAAAGCTAGCATGCACTAGCTTTCCCCTACATTGAATGATGTTTGATATGAGCTTGTGCTTGTGCAAGAGGGAAAGATAGCACGTGCTAGCTTTCCCCCACAGTGGAATGATGTCTGGGATGTACTTGTTCTTGTGCAAGAAAGAAAGCTAGCATGTGTTATTTTTCTGCCATGGTGGAATGATGTTGTTCGAGATGCGATTATGTGTGTGAAAGAGGGAGTGCTAGTAGGCACAAGTTTTCCTCCATGGTGGAATGATGTTGTTTGAGATGCACTTGTGCATGTGCAAGAGGGAAAACTAGCACGCACTAGCTTTCCTTGACGGTGGAATGATGTTGTTTGAGATGTGATTTTCCTTCTGCTAGAGGGAAGGCTAACATGTGCAAGTTTTCGTTCATGCTAGAATGGTGTTGTTTGAGATGCGCTTGTGTTTGTGCAAGAGGGAAAGCTAGCACGCTCTAGCTTTCCCCCACAGTGCAATGATGTTGTTCAAGTTGTGCTTGTGCTTCTGCAAGATGGAAAGCTAGCATATGATAGTTTTACCCCACAGAGGAATGATGTTGTTCGAGATGCACTTGTGCTTGTGCAAGAGAGAAAGCTAGCATACACTAGCTTTACCCCATAGCGGAATGACGTTGTTCGAGATGAGTATATGCTTGTGCAAGAGGGAAATCTAGAACGCACTAGCTTTCCCCCATGGTGGGATGATGTTTGAGATGTGTTTTTGCTTGGCATGCTAGCTTGCCCCCACAATGGAACAATGTTGTTCGATATGTTCTTGTGTTTGTACTTATACAAGAGGGAAATCTAACATGCACTAGATTTTTCCCACGATGGAATGATGTTGTTCGAAACATGCACGCGCTTGTGCAAGAGGGAAAGCTAACACGGGCTAGCTTTCCCCCATGGTGGAATAATGTTGTTCAAGATGCATTTGTTCTTTTGCAATAGGAAAAGCTAGCATGCATTGGCTTTCCCCACGATAGAATGATGTTGTTAAAGATGCATTTGTGCTTGTGCAAGAGGAAAATTTAACAAGTGTTACATTCCCCCATGGTGTAATGATGTTGTTTGAGATGCACTTGTGCTTGTGCAAGAGGGAAAGCTAGCATGCTCTAGCCTTCCCCAATGGTGTATTGATGTTGTTCGAGATGCGCTTGTGCTTTTGCAAGGGGGAAAGCTAGAACATGCTAGATTTCCCCCACAATGGAATGATGTTGTTCAAGATGCACTTGTGATTTTCTAAGAGGGAAAGCTACCACGCGTTAGCTTTCCCCCACAATGGAATGATGTTGTTCGAGTTTCATTTATACTTGTGCAAGAGAGAAATCCAACAAATGCTAACTTTTCTCCACAATGGAATGATGTTGTTTGAGATGCACTTGTGTTTGTGGAATGATGTTTGTTCGAGATGCACTATCTTTCCCCACGGTGGGATGATGTTGTTCAAGGTGAGCTCGTGATTGTGCAAGAGGGAAATCTAGCACGCGCTAGCTTTTCCCACTGGTGGGATGTTATTGTTCAAGATTCATTCTTGCTTGTGTAAGAGGGAAATCTAGCACAACTAATGGTGGGATGGTGTTGTTCGAGATGTGCTCCTACTTGCGCAAGAGGGAAAGCTAGAATGCACTAACTTTCCACCACGGTGGGATGATATTGTTCGCGATGCACTCTTTCTTGTGCAAGAGGGAAATCTAGTGTGTGCTAGCTTTCCCCCATGAACGGATGATGTTCTTCAAGATGTGCTCCTACTTTTGCAAGAGGGAAAGCTAGCATGCGCTAGCTTTCCCCCAAGGTGGGATGATGTTTTTCAAAATGTGCTCCTACTTGTGCAAGAGGGAAAGGTAGCACACGGTATCTTTCCCCCACGATATGTTTGAGATGTGCTCCTACTTGTTCAAGATGGAAATCTAGCTTGCACTAGATTTCCCTCATGGTTGGATGATGTTGTTCGAGATGCGCCCTTGCTTGTGCAAGAGGGAAAACTAGTGCATTCTATCTTTCCCCCAGGGTGGATTAATGTTGTTCGAGATGCACTTGTGCTTGTGCAAAAGGGAAAGCTAGCACGTGCTAGCTTTTCTAGCTTTCCACCGCGGTGGCATGATGTTTTTCAAGATGCACTTGTGCTTGTACAAGAGGGAAATCTAGCACTCGCTAGCTTTCTCCCACGGTGGAATGATGTTGTTCGATATGTTCTTGTGCTTTTGCAAGAGGGAAAGATAGCACACACTAGATTTCCCCCATGGTGGATTGATGTTGTTTGAGATGCGCTTGTGCTTGTGTAATAGGGAAAGCTGACACGCACTAGCTTCCCACCATGGTGGAATGATGTTGTTCGAGATGATCCTGTGCAAGAGGGAAAGCTAGCATGCGCTAGCTTTCCCCCACATTGAATGATGTTTGATATGAGCTTGTTCTTGTGCAAGAGGGAAAGCTAGCACATGCTAGCTTTCCCCCACGGTGGAATGATTTTTGGGATGTGCCTGTGCTTGTGCAGGAGAGAAAGCTAGCATGTGCTAGTTTTCTACCATGGTGGAATGATGTTGTTCAAGATGCGCTTATGCCTGTCCAAGAGGGAGTGCTAGTAGGCGCAATCTTTCCTCCATGGTGGAATTATGTTGTTTGAGATGCACTTGTGCTTGTGGAAATGCAGAAACTAGCACACACTAGCTTTCCTTGACGGTGGAATGATATTGTTTGAGATGTGCTTGTTCTTGTGCTAGAGGGAAGGCTAACATGTGCAAGTTTTCGTCCATGCTAGAATGGTGTTGTTTGAGATGCGCTTGTGTTTGTGCTAGAGGGAAAGATAACATGCTCTATCTTTCCCCCACAGTGGAATGATGTTGTTCAAGTTATGCTTGTGCTTCTGCAAGATGGAAAGCTAGCATATGCTAGTTATACCCCACAGAGGAATGATGTTGTTCGAGATGCACTTGTGCTTGTGCAAGAGATAAAGCTATCACGCACTAGCTTTACCCCATAGTGGAATGACGTTGTTTGAGATGAGTATATGTTTGTGCAAGAGGGAAAGCTAGCATGCACTAGCTTTCCCCCATGGTGGGATGATGTTCGAGATGTGTTTTTGCTTGGCGTGCTAGATTTCCACCATGGTGGAACGATGTTGTTTGATATGTGCTTTTGTTTGTACTTATACAAGAGGGAAAGCTAACATGCACTAGATTTTTCCCACGATGGAATGAGGTTGTTCGAAATGTGCACGCACTTGTGCAAGATGGAAAGATAACACGTGCTAGCTTTCCCCCATGGTGGAATAATGTTGTTCGAGATGCATTTGTGCTTGTGCAAGAGGAAAAGCTAGCATGCATTGGATTTCCCCACGGTAGAATGATGTTGTTCAAGATGCGTGTGTGCTTGTGCAAGAGGAAAAGTTAACAATTGCTAGCATTCCCCCATGGTGTAATGATGTTGTTCGAGATGCTCTTTTGCTTGTGCAAGAAGGAAAGCTAGCATGCTCTAGCCTTCCCCGATGGTGGAATAATGTTGTTCGAGATGTGCTTCTACTTTTGCAAGGGGGAAAGGTAGCACGCACTAGCTTTCCCCCACAATGGAATGATGTTGTTCAAGATGCACTTGTGCTCTTTTAAGAGGGAAATCTACCACGTATCATCTTTCCCCCACAATGGAATGATGTTTTTCGAGTTTCATTTATACTTGTGCAAGAGAGAAATCCAACAGACGCTATATTTCCCCCACAGTGGAATGATGTTGTTTGAGATGAGCTTATGTGTGTGCAGGAGGGAATGCTAACATGCCCTAGATTTCCTTTACAGTGGAATAATGTTGTTTGAAATGCGCTTGTTCTTGTGCAAGAAGGAAAGATAGCATCTGCTAGTTTTCCTTCACAGTGGAATGATTTTGTCTAAAATGCATTTCTGTTTGTGTAAGAAGGAAAGCTAGCATGCACTAGCATTCCTACACAGTGGAATGATGTTGATCAAAATGCGCTTTTTGCTTGTGCAAGAAGGAAAGCTAGTATGCATTGGCATTCCTCTGTAGTGGAATGATGTTCAAAATGCGCTTCTGCTTGTGCAAGAAGGAAAGCTAGCATGCACCAACATTCCTCCATAGTGGAATGATGATGTTCGAAATGCGCTTTTTCTTGAGCAAGAAGGAAATTTAACATGAGTTAGCTTTGCTCCATAGTGGAATGATGTTTTTCGAAATGCATTTGTTTTGTTTAAGAAGGAAAACTATCAGGCGCTAGCTTTCCTCCATAGTGAAATGTTGTTGTTCAAAATGTGCTTGTGCTTGTACAAGAAAGAAACTTAGCACGCATTAGCTTTCCTCCACAGTGGAATGTTGTTGTTCAAATTGCCTTTATTCTTGTGCAATAAGGAAACTTAGCATGCAATAGCTTTCCTCCATAGTGGATTGTTGTTTGAAATGTGCTTGTGTTTGTGCAAGAAGGAAAACTAGCACTCTAGCTTTCTTCCACAATGGAATGTTATTGTTCGAAATGTGTTTGTGCTTGTGCAATAAGGAAAACTGGCATGCACTAGCTTTCCTCCACAATGGAATATTTTGTTTTGAAATACACTTGTTCATGTGCAAGAAGGAAAGTTAGCACACGCTAGCTTCCCTCCACCATGGAGTGATGTTGTTTGAAATGTGCTTGTATTTTCTCCACCGTGGATTGATGTTGTTCGAAATTTAGCACATGCTAGCTTTCCCACAGTCGAATGATGTTGTTTGATACGTGCTTGCGCTTTTGCAAGAGGGAAATATAGCATGCTAGCATGCGCTAGCTTTCCCCGATGTTGGAGTGATGTTGTTTGAGATGCGCTGGTGATCCTGCAAGAGGGAAAGTTGGCACTAGCTTTCCCCCATGGTGGAATGATTTTGTTCGAGATGAACTTATGCTTGTGAAGAAGGGAAAAATCTAACGCATGCTATCTTTCCCCCACGGTTGAATAATATTGTTCGAGAAATGCTTGTCCTTGTGCAAGATGTAAATTTAGCACGCGCTAGCTTTCCTCCATGGTGGAATGGTGGGATTTGAACCCAGGTAGAGAGGATAACAATTATTCTTTCAATGGCTCGAGCTAGACCCAATCGATTAGTCCAAACCAAGATACTTCTAAAAATTTTCCATTTGTTGCCACAATCTATTCTACAAATATGTTGTTGTTGAAAAAACTTTTGTCCAATATCTTCTATCATGTTGAATTTAAAATAGTATGCATCTAAATACACCGTTGTTCTATTATTCCTCCCATAACACCATTTTGCTGAGAGGAATACGGAGTTGTAAATTGCCTCATTATGCTAGATTTCTTGCAAAAGAACTTGAGGGCTCCAACTACTTTTCAACCATTGCTTGAAATTGTGGAAAAACGTCAAATGCACCAACCATTTTAGATGAATAAATACAAGTTTTTTTTCTAAAAGCATCAAGGAAAGCTCTAAAAAAATTCATCCCACCAACATATTCTACATATTTAGGACTGCAAATATCACTGTGCACTAAAACTATAACCCCTCATTCTAGTGTAGACATTGTGCCTTCTAATTTGCTTGTCAATTGCACAATATTCATGAGTCCAAATTAGAATCATTTTTTTTTGCTCATCATCCCATTTACCATGCTTTTATTTTTCATTTCTAATAGAGTTTTGGCATTCACATGAAGAAACCTCTAATGACACTAGTCCACAAACTATTTTCTATAATAGATGATGCAACTTATAAAATTAACTTTAAAACAAATAAATTCCCTTCTTAGAAGCATGTAAATGAACATTCTTTGCTTGGTTCTTCACAATGCCTTTTTTTTTAGTGGAATTTAACATTCTAGCCAAAATCTATTACTTTTGCAATAGATTTCAAATCTCTTGCCAAATTTGGCACATGCAACACTCCTTGCACAATATTCCTCCATTAGCAATAGGGACTTGCAACTCTCCAACGTCATATACTTTATGGTAGCTTTTATCTCCGAACTAGATAATTCTATTCATGTAAAGATGGCAATAAATCTGGAGCAATT
>JZKD02S2059196.1:21144-44834 GCA_000966675.3 Picea glauca | reverse complement strand
TCCTGGTGGGGATTGCTTCAATCCACTTGGTAAAGAAATCTGTAGCAGTCAGGATCCACTTGTGCTACCCACTGGAGGGAGGGTGAATTTCTCCAATGAAATCTAGGCCCCACTGCTGAAAAGGCCTTGAAACCACCACGGGATTTAACGACAGAGACCTGAGCTGCTGCTTTCCTACAAATTTTTGACATTTGATGCAGGCTCTGACCTTTTTGCAGACATCAGTGAACAAGGTAGGCCAGTAGTATCCAGCCCTGAGGATTTTGTGGGCTGTGGCTCTCCAGAAATTGTGCCCTCCACACAGGCCGTTGTGAAATTTAGCCACGATCATCTCAGCCTCTGGTGGACTCATGCATTTTAAAAGCACCCCCAGGGGGTGTTTCCAATATAACACTTGATCGATCAGGCAGTACCTAACTACTTTGAGCTTTAGAGCTCTTGCTTTGCTTCTTTGCAGGCTGTCTGGAGGTCGCAACTCCTGCAGAAAGTATATGACATCCTTATACCAAGGACATCGAGCCAACGAGGGCTCCCTTTGACAGTCTATATCAGGCAGTTGATCCTGCTGAATACCTGAGCATTCGTTGATGAAACTTATTCCCAACGCTTGGCAGTTTTCTTCAGCTAACAGCTTGGCTAAACCTTGCCATTTGATCAATTTGGTGGGTCTTATTTCCAGGTCGAATTCCAGGATTTTGGCTATTCATTTACTCCTTCTCTCGTCTATGTCAGGCTGAATAAGAATGTCTTTAACAATAGCCGAGGGGACATATGCGATGATCTTTGACTGCAGGATGTAGGTTCTAAAAGCTTTGAGAGATTTTACTAGAGCATAAGCCTACTTCTCCATAGTGTCATACCTGACTTCGACATCCCTCAATGCTCAGCTGAAATAAGCAATAGGCTGCTCTAGCCCACTGTCATTTGTCTGTAATAGGACAACAACCACTGTATCAGGTGAGGCAAAGGAGAAAATACGGAAATCCTTTGAGTAGTCAGGACTGATAAGCACAGGAGCTTCAGTCAGGGCCTTCTTGAGGGGTCCACCTTACTTCATTCTCTTTCTTCAACATGGCTATTAAAATCTTTACCTCCTCAGCAAAGTTAGGCACAAACCTCCTCAGAAAATTAATTTTACCGAGGAAAGATTGGACCTCCTTCTTGGACCTCGGGATTGATAAGGTTTGTATCGCCTCAACTCTGTTGGGGTCAATCCTGACTCCTTCTGCTGATACTATATGGCCTAGCAACTTTCCCTCCTGCATGGTGAACATAGATTTCTTGGGGTTTAATGAAATGACAAACTTTCTGCATTTCGAGAAAACCTTCTTGAGATGGCGACAATGTTCCTTATCAGATTTTGAAAACATTGTGATGTCATCTAGATAAACGACCACAAATTTATCCTTTTCCCTGATGAAATCTATATCCATGGCACACTGGAATGTTTCCCCTGCATTCATTAATCGAAAAAACATCTTGGCATACATGAATGTGCCCCATGGAGTGGTGAACGCTGTCTTTTCCCTATCCTCAGGCAGAACAGAGACTTGATTGTAGCCAGAGAATCCATCTATCATGGACATCCTGGAAGCTCATGTTACCCTCTACAGTATATGTTCCATCTTTGGCAAAGGGTAGTTATTCTTTCGTGAGCTCCTGTTTAGGTTTCTGAAGTCTACACAGAGTCGGATTTCTCCATTCTTTTTCCTTACTGGCACCAAGTTGGCCACCCACTCTGAATATCTCAGTGGTACAATGATCTGAGATTGAAGCAACTTCTTCACTTCCCTTTCCATGATAGGCAGCAGCATAGGATTGATCTATCTCAATTTATTCCTAAATGGCCTCGCTTCCTCCTTCAGTGGGATCGTATGCTCGATGATAGAGGTTTCATAGTTTTTGAGGTCTTCATAGGTCCAGGAGAAAACATCAGCAAATTCCCTCAAAAGTCCAATGTATTTAGACCTCTGCTCCTTTGTCAGACTTCTTGACAATTTGACAAACTTGGGATCATTCTCGGTCCCAATGTTGCACTGAATAGTACCGGTGTCATCCTCTGAGATTTCTCCCTTTAATGATACATCATTTCTATCAAAGAGTCTTTCCAAATGAACTAGTCCCCTTGGGATATGATTGTTGGGCAGTTGTACAATGTCAAACTCTGCAATCTTATTCAGAAAATTACCCCCATCAAGATTTTCTTCAGAGATAGAGTCTTGGTCGATATGCATCTCTGAAAATTCTTTGACAGTCTCCAAAAACTTCTTGATCTCAAGATCATCCTCAAACACCTTCCAATGCTTGACATTGTCAGGTATGGAGGGCTTGTATTTTACTTCTACATCATACCTCAGTTTGGGTGGAAAGGGTACCTTGAAAATGATTGCTGATGTAGCCAAGGAATCTGCCACTGTGTTTTCTTCTCTTGGGATGAAAGAAATGTTGAACGCTCAGAAGAAACTATCAATTAGGTCCCATACCTCATTTCTATAACTTCTGAGTCGAGGATGCTTATCTGGATAGGTGTTTCTAATCTGTTGGACCACCAACTCTGCATCTCTGAACACTGCTATCTCCTGTATTCCTATTTCCCTCACGGCTCTTAATCCTAGGATAAGAGCTTCATACTCTGCCACATTGTTGGTAGCTTCAAATTCTAATTTATATGATAGGGATATGGTCTCCTGAGTAGGTGACACAAAAAACACCCGAGCTCCAGTGCCTTCCCTGGAAGAGGCTCCATCAAAGAACAGTTTCCAGATGGGGGTGATGGAGGGAGGAAGTTTGGGGGAACTGGTGGGTTGCTTTCTGAGTTTGAGAGGAGGCTCAGGGGCATGGGTGAGTTGTAGTAAACTGGAGCCTAAGTCAGTGTCCAAGGAAAAGATGGGATGGTTGGTAGGGTTGGTTTCATCATTGATTATATAGGCCAATTGAGCTTCCCTGTATAGTCTTCTATGATCTCCTCCAAACACTGGGATAGTAGCATATGTGAGGTCCATATGCAAGGTTCCCCATAGTCTTTTTATCCAATATCTTGACAATAGCATACTGAATTTGGGGGGGACCTCAGCTACTACAATATCCATGACCACACTCTTCATGGGCAGTGGGAACAAGGTAACAACCAGGTCTTTAATAACTCCAAGGAACTGAACTCTCCTGGAGTCAAAGGAATAGAGGTCATGATAGGCTCGGGTGACTTCTAGTCCTAACTCTTCCATGACAGTTTTGGGCATGAGGTTGTGAGAAGCCCCCGAGTCCATCAAGCAGTTGTGTAGTACCTTGTCATGTATGTTCAAGGAGGTGTAGAAGGGAGGGGATGAGTCATCTCTATCTTCCACCATGGGACCTAGGATGACAACTAGCTTTTCATCTTGGAGGTTTATGGAGTCTATAGGAAGGATTGAGGCTTCAGACTGTAAAATCTCAGAGAAGCGTTTTTTGAATTCATCATGTTTAATCAGCTCAGTTAGGGGCACAGGGATTCTGATCTTTTGGATCTCATGCTCGAAGTTAAAAGAAGATGTAGGCTTTGGAATTTATTTTATTTCAGGAACATGATTATGGACAACGGGAGAAAGGGTTTGGGCCTTCTTACCTCTGTGACCATCTGTTGCTTTACTAGCAGGCTTCTCTACTCTAATGGACTGCTCAATAATATCAGGTGTTGTTGTCCTTTTGTTGGACCTCAGGTTGTACCTGTCTTGACCGCTGCCAGCCTTTTCTCCCTTGCTCAATTCATTTAGCTGACTATTCATGAGAGACTCCTCGTAAGATGTTTGAGTGAGATGAGGAAAAGGAGGAGTGTCTTCTAAGCAGTGGATTTCAGGATCGATCTCACCTGTCTCCTCTTCTCCCCCCTCGGTCACAAAAATTGTTTTGAAAAGGGGCCTGAATTTTCTGGTCTTCTCTGTCTCTTCCCCTCTCTCTCTGCACATTCGTGGGAGTAAAATTGTTTGGCCTCCTGAAACCTCCTCCTTTTTCGGTGTTTTGGGGGCCTTTGTATGCTTTCCTCCCTTCCACCCTCATTTTCTCCATCTCTACAGACAGAGACTTCACCATCTTGGTCAATTCGTCTACTTGAGGGTGGGGCACCGATGGGTCGGAAGTTGAGGCTTCTGATCTTCCATTTCCCCTATCTACATCGGCCTTTCTCCTTAGTCTGTCAGCTGCTAATACATTATATTCCACTTCTATGGCTGCATCTTGCATTTTGGCCAATGAGGTGGCTCTTCTTTCTCTCAATAAGAGGCAGAAATCAGGGCCAAACGCACTAGCATAAGAAATTTTGGTAGAGGCTTCTGAAGTCAGAAACAGACTCTCCATCCATCTTCTTCAAAGACCCGAACTCTGTCATGTAATACATGAAATCCTTCCTATCTCCCCACTGCCTTAGGAAAGAACTATCCAAAGCTTCAACCCCGGCAATAGATCCTGGAGCCAATCCTCTAAACCACCTCCTCACCTCGCCATCCAGACTCTTGACGAAGACTCTCATCCAGACATCTTCGCTTTCAATATTGAGGTTGTCTGCATAACTGTAAAAAACAGCTAGGTTCTCTTCAACAATTATGTCTCCTTCCCCAGTAAACTTGGGCATATATTTCAAGTAATCTCCAGCAGGGAGAGGGTTCATAGGATGGGGTAGGACTAAGGGAGCGTATCTGGCAGTGACTATGGCGTCCATTCTATTCAAAGGGGGATTAGCACCAGCCATAGGGATATTAGGTGGAGGAGAATTTGGAGGAGAATTTGGAGTTCGCAAAGGGCTTATTGAGAATGAGTCTCGAATTGGAGTGGGAAACAAGAGGTGATTTAAGGATAAGGCTATCGATCTCAAGTCAACAGGTGCTCCTCTTTGCACAGGAGTGGTTAAGCTAGGCATAGGGAAATCTTTTGCGGTCCTGGGTCTACGCCAGGGTATAGCTTCAGGGGAGAGGGGAGTGACAAAGTCTTGTCCCTCTGGTCCCAGACCAGGAGAGGAAAACTCAACAGGAACACTCCCAAAATTTAGGAAACGAGAAACTGCAGAGACAGGCCTGTCAAAAGACTAAGGAGGAGAAAAAGGAACTCCAACAGAAGGATATGGTGGATTACCTAGTTCAATGATGGATGCTTCTTCTTCAGAGGCCTTTCTCTTTCTGAGCACCGCCTCTGGATCTGTTTCAGGCATATCTAGAGGTAGTTGTGGATGAGACCGCGTATGTCTGCCTATGAAAGCCACAATTAATAGAGCAGGTTCTCCCCAGCGAAGTCATCACAATGGAGTCGCCAGGTGCAAATTAGCAATCTTGAAAGGCTCCGATAATCCGATGCACCTTTGGATTCAGAGGCTCAATGTCATTCTACCCAGGGAAAATCTTCAATTTTTTCCCCGGCAACGGTGCCAGAAATGTTAGCGTCGGAAGTCACTCCTGGATTGCTTGCAGGAGCAGAGCTCGACACCCATTAGTTTAATGTCACGATTTGTTTATAAAGGGGTGACCGAATGGAGATAAACACTCAAGGAGATATCACTCTAACTCAGGGACTGTCTCTGGTACGTAAAGAACGAAGGAGGTCTGGAATCCCAACTTTAGCCAGCAGGTTGATTAAAAGGTGAGCGGGTGGAAGACTTGGTAGGAAGGGTGAAAAAATAGCTTTGGGCAATAGGCTTACAGCAATTTGCAGAAGAAAGAATCTGAATGCAAGATCCTCCTGGTTCAGGGTCTCAAGGAACTGAAAGGGGACTTGACTGGATCCTCCAATTCCAAGTCACTCAGTGTTAAGAAAAATCACAAGGATTGATCAGAGACAATGTAACTATTACAGTGATCCAGCATACATCATCCTATAACATCTACAACTCGACTGGATCCTCCAATTCGGAGCTACTCTAACACAGTGTAAACAAAGACATGAAAGAAACTAGCATTCATAAGGCAAGAACTCTCAAAATTCTAACTAGAGCAACAATGCTTCGTTAAAACTTTACAACCGGGAGCTCAATTCAACCATCGATACTCACCAAATGTGAGAAAAATCCTCTAAATACTTAGAGAAAAACACTCGAAGCTAATTCAAGACATCGCATTGAAGACATTACATCTGCATGTTTACTGTGCATGCAGTCTCTGGATAGTCATGAACTTTAGTCAGACGCAATCGCGCTCCGAAGGGCCTGCGAATGAATTGACAAGATTTCAGTCATTTTCTGGACCTTCCATTTATGGTGGAAACGATGTCCAACCACCATCAACTGCTGCGATAACTTATCCATTGGGATCGGGAAAGGCCCCAGTCAACTCTATACCTACAGGACATGGAGGCCTTCTCATTCTTCCATTTGGATCTGTTTGAAGAATTCATGGTAAGACTAGTGAGTAAATGTGGAGGCTGTCATGATGACTGGAGGACTTGACATGAAGTGGTGAATGGACGATGATCAGGCAAGGGTGGTTTGACATTCTCAGTGTGGATATGGGATGAGGAGAAGCCATACGGATGGATGTGGCGGAGGGAGAACGATAGGGAAAACGCAAGTCGAAGAATTCATGGGCTTCGAAGTGTACGAGCCAGGTGGAGGGAACACAGGGGCTGGGAAGAAACTGTGGTTGGCATGACACGAGGATATGACGTGACGACAAGGGATAGGTATGTGATGAGGCCTCGGGGTTTCGGGGATTCGGGATTCATGAGTTTGAGATGCACGAACTCCTTGCCTCCAGGATCTCCGATATCCTGATGTGCGTTGAGCTCCTCCTCCTAGGAGCTAGCCCCTACCGGCTAGAACACGATCCACATGACCTGTCTCCGGGTGACCGTAGCCAAACCCCCCATCGGAGTTTTGGCGTTCACGATGACACAGTGTTTATTTCCACAGGACTCCCGATTCCCCGATCCCCGATGGCTCATGGTCGTTGACCTGTCAACGGTTCGCTCCCCGTCGCGAAAGCCTGCCACTTGTCCTCCATGATTAACAGTTGTCCCCCACTGATCAGTAAATCGCGTGTCACGATTCTGCAATGCAAAAAACTCTCGCTCCCGGGATCTCTGATATCCCAATTCCCGATGAAGCCCTCCTGTGGAGATTTCACCGCTTCTCATGTCCATGATCAGGCTTGCTTGCTTGACTCGGGCCCTAAGCATATTTTTTTTGTGTGCTGTGCTTGGGCACTTATCGTGAAATCCCGCAGACCTTTGTTCCCCGATACCACAATTGTTGCTAACACCATCAATAAAAACATGCATTCCTTCATCGACGTGAAAATCGAGGACCTCAAACAAGACCCTGGTACCTAGCTTGAATCCTTCAATACCCAATTTTTCTCCTTCACTATGATGATCTACGCCAAGCTGCATATCCTTGTAGATATTCCGTCATCTGAACCACCTTTGCAAAATGAACGTGAAACTTTCTCTTATTCCCCAAATTTTCAACCCCATCACTTTCAATGTGACCTACGCATTACATGTGTGGATGTGACCAAATTTGATGGCTCATATCCCATTGGTTGGGTAACGCAAATGGAACATTATTTCTCTTTGTATGGAATTACAGAAGAGTTGGCCAACATATTGTATGGTGTTCTCCATCTAGATCAAGGACATTGGCAATGGTGGAAATGGAGAAAAAATTCCCACCAAGGGTATGTGGCTTTAACACACTTTGCGGAAGATCTTTATTAATGATTTGACACTAACACCGACCATTTAGGCCATTTGAAAAAGTTGAAACAATCTAGCACATTGAAAGACTTTATAGTTTCTTTTGAGTGATTGCCTTTCTGTACAGAGGGAATTTATGATGTTTTTTTCTGAGAATGTTTTATCAGTTGCCTCAAGGATGAGATTCTTGACCATGTCCTCATGGATCAGCCTCAGATTTGGGTGGATGCTACTAAAAGAGATAAGGAAGCACAACAGGTTTTCACTTTTCAAAACTGAAAACCCTCCTTTATTCCTTACACTAAACCAATCACTCCCACTACTCCTTCTAATCCACTAAAGATCCAGAAATTGACCACGACAGAATTGGATGAACGCCAACTCACAGGACTTTGTTATAATTGTGATGAAAAATATTTTCCTTCGTACATGTGTAAGGAACAAAATCTTTTTATGGCCATCTCAGAGGATGTTTCAGAAGATGATGTTGAGTCTCCCCTTTTGGAAGTGTCACCTAAACCCACTGAGATGACCACTTCCACCGACCCTCCTGAAGTAGAACCGATCATTTCCCTAAATTCTCTCACTCACTTCTATGCACCCCAAACCCTCAAGATAATTGGTTATTTTAGGCATAGGAAGGTCATCATTCTTGTTGATAGTGGAAGGACCCATAATTTTATTCATCGCCAAATTGCCCAAGAAAATAATTTCTATATTTGTGTCATAAATAATTTTCAAATCATGATTTCCAATGGAAGGTCCATGAAATGTGGAGGGTGTTGTGAAAATGTGTTCCTTCAAATTGGTTAGTACCACATGAAATCTCATATGTTTGTTATCGACATGGGAGGTTGTGACATTGTGTTTGGTGCAGAATGGATAAGGACTTTGGGTCCCATTCTCATGGATTTTAAGGAATTAACCATGTAATTCGACCAAGAGGGCCAACAATATAAGTTTCAAGGCATCATCATTGGTTCCCTGGAGATCGTCAGTTCCCATCGCATGGAAAAGATGCTCAAAAAAGGTCATTATGGAATTATTGCACAACTCGATTCCATTCAAGCCACTAAGACACCCTCTATGCCATAGGACCTTCAATCCATCCTCTCTAAACATCAAGTGATTTTTTCCACTCCCCAGGGACTCCCTCCTTCCCATGGTGTTCATGATCATTCCATTCCCCTTGTCCCCGACAATCTTCCCCCCAATATTTGTCCCTATCGTCATCCCTTTTCTAAACAAAATGAAATTAAGAAAATTGTCTAAGAATTGCTCAACGCAGGTGTTGTCCACCCTAGTACGATCCCCTACTCTTCTTTTGTGGTCATGGTCCTTAAGAAATAAGTTTCTTGGTTCATGTGTCATGACTTCCTCTCCCTCAACAAACTCACCATTAAAGACAAATTTCCCATTCATGTCATTGATGACCTTTTGGATGAATTAAGTGGTGCACATTTCTTTACTAAACTTGATCTTCATTATGGCTACCACTAGATATGTATGAGCAAGGCAAACATTCCTACGACTACATTTATAACTCTTAAGGGACACTATGAGTTTATGGTCATTCCCTTTGGCCTGTGTAATCCTCCATCCACTTTCCAAAGCCTCATGAATAATGTCTCCTATCCTTTTCTCCGTCATTTTTTCTTAGTTTTCTTTGATGATATCCTCATCTATAGTAAAACCTAGACAATCCATCTTGCTCATGTGGATCAAGTTCTCCATCTACTCTCTCAGCACCAACTTTTCCTCAAACAATTTAAATGTGCTTTTGGCATCTTGGAAGTCGAGTACTTCGATCATCTTGTTGGAAAGGCTGCTGTTAGAGTGGATCCTAAAAATATTGAATATATGCAATATTGGCCTCACCCAAAGACTCTCAAAATCTTGTGTGGATTTCTGGGTTTAACAGGTTATTATCACTTTTGTTAAGAATTATGGAAAGATTGCGACACCTCTCACTGCTCTCCTTAAAAATAATTTTTTCACTTGGACTCTCACAGCTGCTCAGGATTTTCAAACCTTGAAGATGGTCATGTGCACCACTCTAGTCCTATCCCTTCCTCATTTCACAAAGACCTTTGTCCTAGAATGTGATGCTTCTGGGAAAGGAATTGGAGCAATCCTTATGTAAGAGGGTTAGACTTTGGCCTTTACCAACAAACAATTGTCAGAGAGGAATTTGGGAAAGTCAATCTATGAAAAGGAAATGTTGGTTATTTTTCATGTCGTGTATATTTAGCGCCCTTATCCATTGGGGAAATGCTTCCAAATTAAGACATATCATCAAAGCCTCAAGTATTTTATGGAACAATGCCCTTCCTCCCTAGAGAAACAAAAATGAGTGACTAATCTCTTCGGATATGATTATGAGATCATATACAAGAAAGGCAAAGACAATGTGGTTGCTGATGCACTTTCCAAAAAATATGAATATGAAGGGTCCCTTTTATATCTCTCCTTTATTGTTCTAGATTGGCTCCAAGTTGTTTTCCAGGAATCGCTACAAGTTCCCAAAATTTTGCATTTGATACAACAATTGCAGAAAAATTCTCTAGTTTCCCCATGGTACTCTTGGCATAATGATGAGCTTCAATACAAAGGCCATTTGTATTTAAGTAAACAGTCAAACATTAAATCCACAATACTTTCTGAGCTTCATGGTACACCCACCGCAAGGCACTCAGGGTTTAGCAAAGGCTATGATAGGGTCAAACATTCTTTTTTTTTGAGATGGTATGAAATAGGACGTTCACAATTTTGTGGCAGAATGTGATGTCTTTCAACACAACAAGGGTGAAACAGTCAAAGCTCCTAGCACACTACAACCTCTTCTAATTCCAACTGTTATTTGGAGGGATATCTCTATGGATTTTATTGTACGATTACCTAAATCGAGCAATAAATCAGTCATCATGGTGGTATTTGATCGTATTTCCAAGTATGCTCATTTCCATGCTCTTCAACACCCATTTACAACCTCCATTGTGGCTCTAATTTTCATGGATCAGGTCTTCAATCTTTATGGCATGCATCATTCTATTGTTTATAATCATGACCCAACTTTCACTAGTAATTTTTCGCAAGAAATGTTCAAGCTACAAGGCACCCAATTGCGTCTCAGTACAACTTATCATCCCTAGACTGATGGTCAAACTGAAGTTGTCAACAAGTGTTTGGAAACATTTTTGAGGTGTTTTGCATCGGAAAGGAAAAATTGCAAAGGAAAAATCAATGGGCTCAATGGCTACCACTAGTTGAATGGTGGTACAAAACTTCTTACCATATAGCTACCCACATGACTCCTTTTGAAGCGGTATATGGAAAAAATTCACCTTCATTTCTCTCATACTTTCCAGGTGTCTCGAAGGTCTAGGCAGTTGACCAAACGCTTACAGTTTGAGAGGTTATTGTATGTACCCTCAAAGAGAATATGGTCATGGCCTAGAATCACATGAAGCAATAAGTACATCAAGGTCACTCTGAATTTCAATTTGTAGAAGGAGATCAAATGTTTCTTCGACTACAACCTTATAAGAAAAATTCCCTCAAGGCNTGGTTGGGTAACGCAAATGGAACATTATTTCTCTTTGTATGGAATTACAGAAGAGTTGGCCAACATATTGTATGGTGTTCTCCATCTAGATCAAGGACATTGGCAATGGTGGAAATGGAGAAAAAATTCCCACCAAGGGTATGTGGCTTTAACACACTTTGCGGAAGATCTTTATTAATGATTTGACACTAACACCGACCATTTAGGCCATTTGAAAAAGTTGAAACAATCTAGCACATTGAAAGACTTTATAGTTTCTTTTGAGTGATTGCCTTTCTGTACAGAGGGAATTTATGATGTTTTTTTCTGAGAATGTTTTATCAGTTGCCTCAAGGATGAGATTCTTGACCATGTCCTCATGGATCAGCCTCAGATTTGGGTGGATGCTACTAAAAGAGATAAGGAAGCACAACAGGTTTTCACTTTTCAAAACTGAAAACCCTCCTTTATTCCTTACACTAAACCAATCACTCCCACTACTCCTTCTAATCCACTAAAGATCCAGAAATTGACCACGACAGAATTGGATGAACGCCAACTCACAGGACTTTGTTATAATTGTGATGAAAAATATTTTCCTTCGTACATGTGTAAGGAACAAAATCTTTTTATGGCCATCTCAGAGGATGTTTCAGAAGATGATGTTGAGTCTCCCCTTTTGGAAGTGTCACCTAAACCCACTGAGATGACCACTTCCACCGACCCTCCTGAAGTAGAACCGATCATTTCCCTAAATTCTCTCACTCACTTCTATGCACCCCAAACCCTCAAGATAATTGGTTATTTTAGGCATAGGAAGGTCATCATTCTTGTTGATAGTGGAAGGACCCATAATTTTATTCATCGCCAAATTGCCCAAGAAAATAATTTCTATATTTGTGTCATAAATAATTTTCAAATCATGATTTCCAATGGAAGGTCCATGAAATGTGGAGGGTGTTGTGAAAATGTGTTCCTTCAAATTGGTTAGTACCACATGAAATCTCATATGTTTGTTATCGACATTGTGTTTGGTGAAGAATGGATAAGGACTTTGGGTCCCATTCTCATGGATTTTAAGGAATTAACCATGCAATTCGACCAAGAGGGCCAACAATATAAGTTTCAAGGCATCATCATTGGTTCCCTGGAGATCATCAATTCCCATCGCATGGAAAAGATGCTCAAAAAAGGTCATTATGGAATTATTGCAGAACTCGATTCCATTCAAGCCACTAAGACACCCTCTATGCCATAGGACCTCCAATCCATCCTCTCTAAAAATCAAGTGGTTTTTTCCACTCCCCAGGAACTCCCTCCTTCCCGTGGTGTTCATGATCATTCCATTCCCCTTGTCCTCGACAATCTTCCCCCCAATATTTGTCCCTATCGTCATCCCTTTTATAAACAAAATGAAATTGAAAAAATTGTCCAATAATTGCTCAACGCAGGTGTTGTCCACCCTAGTACGATCCCCTAATCTTCTCCTGTGGTCATGGTCCTTAAGAAATAAGTTTCTTGGTTCATGTGTCATGACTTCCTCTCCCTCAACAAACTCACCATTAAAGACAAATTTCCCATTCATGTCATTGATGACCTTTTGGATGAATTAAGTGGTGCACATTTCTTTACTAAACTTGATCTTCATTATGGCTACCACTAGATATGTATGAGCAAGGCAAACATTCCTACGACTACATTTATAACTCTTAAGGGACACTATGAGTTTATGGTCATTCCCTTTGGCCTGTGTAATCCTCCATCCACTTTCCAAAGCCTCATGAATAATGTCTCCTATCCTTTTCTCCGTCATTTTTTCTTAGTTTTCTTTGATGATATCCTCATCTATAGTAAAACCTAGACAATCCATCTTGCTCATGTGGATCAAGTTCTCCATCTACTCTCTCAGCACCAACTTTTCCTCAAACAATTTAAATGTGCTTTTGGCATCTTGGAAGTCGAGTACTTCGATCATCTTGTTGGAAAGGCTGCTGTTAGAGTGGATCCTAAAAATATTGAATATATGCAATATTGGCCTCACCCAAAGACTCTCAAAATCTTGTGTGGATTTCTGGGTTTAACAGGTTATTATCACTTTTGTTAAGAATTATGGAAAGATTGCGACACCTCTCACTGCTCTCCTTAAAAATAATTTTTTCACTTGGACTCTCACAGCTGCTCAGGATTTTCAAACCTTGAAGATGGTCATGTGCACCACTCTAGTCCTATCCCTTCCTCATTTCACAAAGACCTTTGTCCTAGAATGTGATGCTTCTGGGAAAGGAATTGGAGCAATCCTTATGTAAGAGGGTTAGACTTTGGCCTTTACCAACAAACAATTGTCAGAGAGGAATTTGGGAAAGTCAATCTATGAAAAGGAAATGTTGGTTATTTTTCATGTCGTGTATATTTAGCGCCCTTATCCATTGGGGAAATGCTTCCAAATTAAGACATATCATCAAAGCCTCAAGTATTTTATGGAACAATGCCCTTCCTCCCTAGAGAAACAAAAATGAGTGACTAATCTCTTCGGATATGATTATGAGATCATATACAAGAAAGGCAAAGACAATGTGGTTGCTGATGCACTTTCCAAAAAATATGAATATGAAGGGTCCCTTTTATATCTCTCCTTTATTGTTCTAGATTGGCTCCAAGTTGTTTTCCAGGAATCGCTACAAGTTCCCAAAATTTTGCATTTGATACAACAATTGCAGAAAAATTCTCTAGTTTCCCCATGGTACTCTTGGCATAATGATGAGCTTCAATACAAAGGCCATTTGTATTTAAGTAAACAGTCAAACATTAAATCCACAATACTTTCTGAGCTTCATGGTACACCCACCGCAAGGCACTCAGGGTTTAGCAAAGGCTATGATAGGGTCAAACATTCTTTTTTTTTGAGATGGTATGAAATAGGACGTTCACAATTTTGTGGCAGAATGTGATGTCTTTCAACACAACAAGGGTGAAACAGTCAAAGCTCCTAGCACACTACAACCTCTTCTAATTCCAACTGTTATTTGGAGGGATATCTCTATGGATTTTATTGTACGATTACCTAAATCGAGCAATAAATCAGTCATCATGGTGGTATTTGATCGTATTTCCAAGTATGCTCATTTCCATGCTCTTCAACACCCATTTACAACCTCCATTGTGGCTCTAATTTTCATGGATCAGGTCTTCAATCTTTATGGCATGCATCATTCTATTGTTTATAATCATGACCCAACTTTCACTAGTAATTTTTCGCAAGAAATGTTCAAGCTACAAGGCACCCAATTGCGTCTCAGTACAACTTATCATCCCTAGACTGATGGTCAAACTGAAGTTGTCAACAAGTGTTTGGAAACATTTTTGAGGTGTTTTGCATCGGAAAGGAAAAATTGCAAAGGAAAAATCAATGGGCTCAATGGCTACCACTAGTTGAATGGTGGTACAAAACTTCTTACCATATAGCTACCCACATGACTCCTTTTGAAGCGGTATATGGAAAAAATTCACCTTCATTTCTCTCATACTTTCCAGGTGTCTCGAAGGTCTAGGCAGTTGACCAAACGCTTACAGTTTGAGAGGTTATTGTATGTACCCTCAAAGAGAATATGGTCATGGCCTAGAATCACATGAAGCAATAAGTACATCAAGGTCACTCTGAATTTCAATTTGTAGAAGGAGATCAAATGTTTCTTCGACTACAACCTTATAAGAAAAATTCCCTCAAGGCCGACCATTGTCAGAAACTGGCGCCGAAATTTTATGGTCTTTATACCATTCTCAAGTGTGTGGGATAGGTGGCCTATCAGATAGCTTTTCCTAATCATTCTAAGCTCCATCTTGTTTTTCATGTTTCGTGGTTAAAGAAGGTGATTGGAACTAAGTGTCAAACTCAAACAAACCTTCCCGAATTCCATGAAGAATGCTCCATTTTACTACATCCATAAGAAATTTTGGACTAGCATGAAATTCGTCTGCATCAGCGCACCATAAAGGAAGTGTTAGTATAGTGGAAAGATACGATTGGACAATAAATGCCACTTGGGAAACAACTACCATTCTGCATCAATTTCCTCATCTCAATCCTTGATGTCAAGGTTGTTTTTGAGAGGAGACATGTTAGGGACCTAACCCCTCACGTAGATAAAATAATATAATGAAAACTGTTATAAAAGAAACGAATTCGATGAAAACTGTTCTTCAACAATCTACATTGGATTCTATCGACTCTTCACTAGGTCTGCATTTAATTGGTATGAACGTGCTATTGTACAGAAGGCTCGGCACAGTTGTCACATTCAATTTCCATCTATCAAAAACGAGGACTGAAACAACGCACGATTATTATCAGTCTGCCCAGCTAAAAAAGATTCTCGCCTTAATCTCCACAAGTAAATGTCTACTTGCGCAACAATTTATTCAGAAGCTCGAATCTCGTTGTATCTTGATGGAAAATGACCTGCTTTTCTGGCTCCTGGTCCTTTCTTCTGTCGTCTTTCACTGCTCTGAAGTTTTGCTTTAAAAATCTGCAATTACGTTACAGGCGCTCCAACCTGATACTGTAACAGGTTTCTCTTCATAATGCGCACAGCGATGAGTAGCTTTCGACAACGTACAGCCTGTCAATTTCAATCCAGAGTGGAGTCGTTGATTCCCGGCACACAGTCGTTGTTCATGTTGTAGGTTAAAAGTAAAGGACAGAGAACATGGGTTTGCTAGTACTAATTTTGACATCTGCAGAGCACATGGGACCTGGTGGTTAGAATTTGTCTTCTTTTCTCTTTAAAAGAGGCCCGCTATGATGAAATATAAAGGTTAACCAACTTTTTTCTCACATTTTTAATCACTGTAATTATCATGGGAACTTCAGAAATTAATTCTCTTTCGATTATGCTATTTCAACCACCATTTCAGAAAATTTGTATCATATTTTAAACATAACTCGTAGAGAAGGTTTAAACTACTCTGGTTATAAGTCTTCCTCTGTCTGGTGTGCTACTATATTCCTTAGCGTTCACGTATTTTGATTCCCTGTACCGAAAAAGCTCGTGAAGTTTCCGTGGTTAAATTGATAATATCCTCCTTCCATTTTGTACAAACATCTGATTGTGCATGAGTATCATATTTTCTGCATTTTATTAACTTGTCGCTATTGATTTCCTTGCAGAATAATTTATTTTTCATATTTTTGGAACTGGAAAAAATTAATTAACCTTATAGTTTACACATGAGTCAAGGCCATGTCACTGTTAACATAACAGTGTTCTAGAAATGAATGAGAGTACACTGTTCTGGAAAGGAGAGGAAAAAGTTGGCAATTCTCCTTATATTTTGTACATTAAAAACTTGAAGCGCATGTAATGCACGATTTTTTTTTTTAAAAAAAGAAGAGGAAAACAACTATTTTGCAAAGTACAAATTAAAACATACATATTACATAAGATTATCAAAATACATAATAATAATAATCATTACATACACTTGAGTTATTAATAATAATCACATTTGAGTTATCCTTATGATAATTAATCACACTTCTTGAAAGCCATGTATGCCTCATGCAAGACGAGATACATAATGTGTAATGTTCCTTTAGGGATCTATCATTCTTACACTATCTTTCAATCATAGTTGCATGAGATACATAATGTGTAATGTTCCTTTAGGGATCTATCATTCTTACACTATCCTTCAATCATAGTCCTAGTTTTCTAGAGGCTAGATGGGAGAACTTATATGTCATTCCATGATGCATGTTAGTAGTAGGGATAAGAGATTGAGTGATTGAGGGGTTCAATGAAATCTAGAGGGGCAATTGTGAGTAGGTGAAAGAAAGGCCAATTTCCAATGGAGAACACATTGTTGTAAAGTGATTAGAAAAGTTAGTAAACTTGGTAAATCATTACACACTTGTCTAAAATTACTATCGCCTTCATGTGAACCCATGTCTACCAAGACAAACACCCCAGTCTAGGGGATAGTTTAAATGATAATTCTTACATTAGATGTAATATGCAGTATTCTTAATATTGCAAGCTATGGGCTTGACTTTGTTGTTCAATCATGATAAGAAATTCCATGACGTTTCATTGTTTTTTTTGTTCACAATGTTGTGTTATATTAAGATCCTATGTTATTTACATATGATCTCATGTAATTGAATTTAAGGATGTTGATGAAAGGCTATGTATTTGTTAAAGATCTATTATATTGCTTATGACAATATCTCCTGATGTGATGACATCATGTAATTGCATGGAAATCCTTTTTGACGATGACATGCACGAACATGTGGTGATGAAAATGATATTTTATTCTTGTGATGATATGGAAGAGATAGAATGTGGATTGTCTTTCAGATGGTGATATTATGACTAATGCATTGATTGCATATTGTGAGGTGGTGATTGTCTGGTTATCCACTAGTGGGGTAGGACGACCAATTTATTAGATAATCTCATGGGAGCCCATAACCTTGAAGGAGAATATTACAAGTTGTTCATATTTCTCCTACTCAACACTCGACTGTTAAATTCAAATAAATCACTTATTGAATTAAATCACAACTAAGTAATCAAGAAAACATGCAACAAATGCAACACACATAAACACCAATATTTTTTGTTAGATACTCCTAGGAAAACCATGGAGGGAAAACTAGTGTTGAGAATAATTTTATTATTCTAAAGTGAGGGCTCATGTAACGGGGATAATGGCCCATTGAGAGAAATACAACTACAGACAAACCTGGAAAAGTTTGACCTATTGTATGAACTAGAACTACACAATTTTTTAGGTGTATGCAACATTGTTTCATAGAACCCACATATATACACCATTGTTTCCATTGTGGCCCACATAAATGGATGGAAAATTTGTACATAAAGATTTGTACAACATGACACCCTCATTTGACTGCCTCCGACGAAAACCCACCTGCATTGCCTTTGTTCTCTCTTCTCCATGACCTGATCTCTAGATGAAAGTCCTTCTCCACCTATCCAGGATCTTGAATCTTAGACCTTCATGACCCAAGAGTGTTTTTTGACTCCCTCAACACCTTTCAAGTTTCTTCCTCTTTCACCCTAGTATTTCTTCTATAATTGTGAGTTATATATCCAAAGTGAATGCATGTTGAGATTACTTATCACACTCACTTGAGATTTAGAAACATGCTAGTTACTTTTGGCACTTTCATAAAATAACTCAATTAACTAATTATATAATTAATTAATAATAAAAAAATTACTTTCATAATTCCTTTAATCAAAGTAAATTCAAGAGTAGAAGGTTTTGGATGATTTCCACCCATCTAGACATATCGACCTGTGCAGAAATACCTATCCAATGCTACCGCTAACATCAACACTCCCTCTTAGCGAGGAAGGTATTTGGTACCAATCCAAGTCTGTCTCTGAAGAACAAAAACTTCCCTTTCTCCAAAGGTTTGGTCCGAATATTTGAAACTTTCTCACCTGTGGAAATATACTGAAGCTTCATTTCTCCCTTTTGGATCCTATCTCAAATGAAGTGGTATTTGATCTCATTATGCTTGGACCTATCATGGAATACTGGATTCTTTGAGATATTGATACAACTCTGATTATCATTGTATATCACCATAGGATCCAACTCGTGATCAAATAAACCTATAAGCAACTTGTGAATCCAAATATCTTCATAGCTAGCCATACTCATTGTCATTAAATATTCCTATGTTGAACCGAGTTATATATAATATTTCTTCCTACTGAACCAAGTAATCGATCTTGATCCCAAGTCGAAGCAACACCCCAAGGTTCCCTTTTTGTCTACTGCATTTTTGACCCAATATAATTATTTATATCCCTACAACTCCACTCCATATCCTCCAAGATATGTCAATCCATATTCCATTGTACCTACCAAGTACCTGAGAATTTATTTTGTTGCAATCTAATGTACCTTCCTTGACTCCACCGTGAACTAAATCAAGGGGTTCACAAAAAAACAAATATCTTCCCTGGTGTTTGTTACACATTATTTTGGTCACCATAGTGATCCATTGACATCATGTGTTCATGTTCCCAAAAAGAGTCTTTCTCCATGAGGAAAGTGACTGCCTTTCTCTTCTCAAAAACCTCATTAAAAAAGGCCGTTGTAGGCCGCAAGATGTGTAGACTGCGACGATGCCTGATCGTCGCCCTCTTCTCTATAGTTGGACTATGGTGTCTTTGTAGGTTTCTCTATAGCTAGGGTGCGTCGATTCCAAAAGGATAAAGAAAAGTTGAGTTTCACGCAAGTTCTAGAAGGGGATCTTCTAGAATATAAGGTGTCATCTGAATGGGTTGGATCTTACTCGTTCTCTGATTTGGTGGGATCATCCTAATGTATTCAAACCATATCTCTTTTCCCTACATAAAGAGGGATCTCTCATGGAAAAGGTTAAGCAGAGGAAAGCATAAGAAAGGTTGAATAGGCTAAGAATTGGGTGAAGAATTCTACTTCAACTCATACTTGAGAGCTTCATTTCAGTTCACCAAGTCATTGTGGATCTTCTTCATTCAAGGTTGGAGAAAGTGTGTGTGTTGGAGAAAAAGGCCATCGAAAGGGGACCTTATGACATTAAGGCTTTGGCTGTAATCTACACTTTCACTTTAATATAATACAATGATATGTTTCTTTCCCATAAAGCTTGTCTTGTTTTATTGTATGATTCCTTCATCACATGCATAAGTTCTTGTTAAGTATATTGGATTTCTTTCACTTTGGTTGGATTGTATTCCCTTGTAGATTCAATATCACGGGAGCATCGAAGCGGAGCTAGGATGACAATGGCAAGAGGAAGAGACATTTAAATGGTATGTTGCCTATCTCTTGTTAACTAGTAAACTCAATAGTTAGAGCTTAGGGAAAGTGTCATATTCTGTTTTGTTTTTCTCTAGATCCAGGTGGATCTAGGGAGATCTGTTTGTGTCTTCATTTACCGATTAATCCCATAATAATGTTGACCAAGTACATCAATGACCCTATCAAATACCTTCATATCCTAGGATCCACTCACTATGAATCGAAAGTGACCACCTTCTTCATATTGGTAATGATAGGTGTAGCCATCAATTTACAGTCCTCCATCTCTAATCTCCTTAAGATCTCAATTTCATACTTCCCTTGTCCAAAGAATGTCTCTCTCGATACCTACCATACCTATAACCCCAATAAATAATGCATCAAGCCAATGTCCTTCATCTCAAACTCACTATATAAATCTTCTTTTCACATTGCAATAAGATCCTATGCACTTATGAGAAATCAATCATGAACGTATAGAACCTAGATGAGTCGATATGACCTAATAAGTATCAAGTAAAATTTAGGATCCACCTCGGTCTTGGTAAATCCTATACTCTCCAAGTATCCGTCAATCCTAGAATATCATGCCCTGGGTGCCTATTTGAGTCCATACAAGGCTTTCTTAAATCTAGACACATGAGACTCCCTCCCATGTACCTCAAATCTCTGAGGTTGTTCTATGTATACTTGTTCCTCAATTATCTCGTTTAGGAAAAAAAAATTCACATTGATCTAATGTATCCTCCACCTCAAAACCGAAGCAATAAAAATAATAGCTCGAGTATAAGCATACCTAGAAACTGGAGAAAAATTCTCCTTGTAATCCACTCCATCTTTAAAAGAGAACCCTCTCACCACAAACCTTTCTTTGAACTTCTCAATGCTTCCATCTATAGCATGCTTGATATTGTAGAGAAACCTGAAACACTCAACTCACTTCCTCTCCAGTCTTGGAACTATCTACCAAACATCATTCATGATAATATATTTGTACTCCTCTATGATGGAATCCCACCATACTTGTTGATCTATTTCTTCCTCAAAATTGGAATTATCAACATCAATGATGCTACTCATAAGTTCCATATAGCTCGAAAAATTATTCACAGGTATGTGTTGGCAAATGTTTAACAGGTAGCGTATGCTTGTCATTGATGGAAAGTAAAGCAACGATGATGGCTTGAGTACAGGAAGAATGTAACAGACGAGCACCAGAAGTAGTTTGAGAAGAACAGACGGGCATCAGAAGTAATTTGGGAAGACGCTGCAAATCAAGATCGATAAGATCAGAAGAGATAGTGCAGAGGATGGTTGGCATGCTTTATAGGCAGTATGTGCTCATCATTGATGGCAGGATCAGAGTGTGCATCGATGGAAAAACAGGAACAAAGTAAGCTCAGGAGGAATTAGCGCAGAGTCGAATGTAGTGCGTAGGTGTGCACCAGGGATGAGGTTAACTCATGGCTAAAGCTCAAGAGATATAGCATCAAGTGGATCAAAGGTCGAGGCCCTTGACACTTAGAAATTCTTCCAAGAAAGGAGGATGTGTAAGCTCTAGAGGAGAAGCGTCGTTGATTGTTCGATCCCATCCAAAATTCTCGACAACATGAGGGCCGTCAGATCTGAATATAGACAAGAAGAGTGCACTGAAGAGGAGGATAGATCTCAGGCGCTAGATTTGAGCACAGGGTTCGACCACCGTTGGATCGAGGAAAACCTTCACGATATTTAAAGTGCAAGGAGTAGAGGGATCACAAAATCCCGAAAGCAGGAGGACCGTCCATCTCAGGGGAGTTATGTGGACCATTGATCCGACTACCCGTCAGAGTTTCGAGGATCACGTGTTGGAGATGTCAAAGAAACAATGCAATAGGAATCCTGATTTCGCGATATGCAAAATCATGACTTAAATCACAGTCGTTGAATCAAGATCAAATCTGGACCGTTGATTCCAGTCCATGTCGGAGTTTCGAGGATCGCGTGTTGGAGATGTCAAAGAAACAATGCAACATAAATCTCGATTTCACAATATGAAAAATCGCGACTTAAATCGCAGCCATTGAATCAAGATCAAATCTGGACCGTTGATTCCATTCCATGTCGTAGTTTCTAGGATCGTGTGTTGAAGATGTCAAAGAAACAATGCAACAGAAATCCCGATTTCGTGATATGCAAAATTGCGACTTAATCGCAGCCATTGAATCAAGATAGAATCTGGACCGTTGATCCAAGTCCCTTTCGGGGTTTCGAGGATCGAGTGTTGAAGTTGTCAAAGAACATTCACCACAAGAATCTCAATTTCGCGATATGCAAAATCGAGACTTAATCATGGATTGTTGGATCAAGAGGATGTGTGGTGAAAGATCAGAGCACCATAAATCTCCTTTTCGAAGTTTCGCCTATCGTGACTTGGAGTGACAAGAACCTCCACCTAAGGAATAGCGAGATGCGAGATCGTGAAAGCACCTTATGCATAAGGTTGTGGTCACAGTCCTTGGTCATGAGAAGAGAAGGAGTCAGTCTAGATAAGCTCCATTTCAGGATTTCGGAGATCGTGACTTGGAGAGTCGAGATGCCTCGTCTCAAGATTCACGAAACGCGAATTCGAAAAAAGCACTTTAAGCATAAGCGCTTGGTCATGGCCATGGTCATATAGAGGAAGGAGCTAGTGTAGAAAAGATCTATATCAAAGCTTTGGAGATCACGACATGAAGTGTTAGACACTTGGGCATAGGAATGTCAAAATGCCGAAACCCAATTTAAAGGCAAGATTAATAAAGTTCATCCAACGGCGTAGATAAACCTGAAGGAGATTGGAGGGCTACTGATGCACGACATAGTGAAACTACCAGAAACCATTGATGGCGACTGCTAGAGAATTCAAAGAGACCTTTGTGTGATCACCAGAGGAGATGAAGAGTCTCCAAGCTTCGTCCAATGAAGAAAGACTATTCTTAGAGGAGATTGACAGATGGATGAGCGTTGAAGCCTTTAACTGAAACAAAGAAGGTGAGCTCGATTGTCATAGAGAAGACGAAGAGTCTCAACTGCCAGGAGGCTAAGGAATCTCAGCATAAAACCTAGTGATGCTGAACACGTGGGAAAACTGCCAGAGAAGCTGAAGAGTTACCATGATGATCAGGCAGAGCACTCGAGAGGTGGAGGATATCGGCGCATTGTGAGTATGCAGAGGTATTGCACACATTGCATGCACAAGGTGCACAAAATATATAAGTACACAGTACAGAGAAGAGATGGGTTGTTGTTGCTGTTGGAGTTGTTGTGGTCGCTATGTAAAAGGATTGAAGTGTGAGCAAGAAGGCAGAGCGCAGGAGTAGAAATACACAATAGAGGAAGGTTGCACTGAAGGGACATGGTGCAGAGAGTATAAATGGCATAAGAATAGACAACGCAAGTCATGTGTGCAGGAAGGTAGTGAGGCAAACAGAGCAACAAAATGCAGCAGAACAGTGATGAGCCTGGTAAGCCATTGTTGAACATTATATCATTGTAATAAGTTTGAGTAGCAAAGATTTATATTTCATGGTGGAAGGGAGGTGCTAGGGAGGACTATTGTCCTCATAGGTTCAAGTGGGTGCTTGAACATAGGGAGTTGTAGCTTCCATCTGGTTGCATCCAGAGAAACCAGGGTGGCAGGGTGGTGCAA
>JZKD02S2059195.1:468861-487299 GCA_000966675.3 Picea glauca | reverse complement strand
AAAGAATTTTTCCCACATCCTTCAATGCCTGCCGATAGCAACATATGCATCTTCATCAAACAACCACTTTGGAGGCACCTCGCCTTTCAAGGTACAAGTTAATTTTGATATTCCTATATTTGAAGGACAAATAGATGCAGAAGCCCTAGACAAATGGTGAACTCTGTTAGAAGGTTATTTC
Source organism: Picea glauca (assembly GCA_000966675.3). Classification (NCBI taxonomy): domain Eukaryota; kingdom Viridiplantae; phylum Streptophyta; class Pinopsida; order Pinales; family Pinaceae; genus Picea; species Picea glauca. The sequence goes on along the minus strand of JZKD02S2059195.1, from coordinate 487,118 downwards.
TTTGTTCACAATTTTTTTGACAGAGAAAAGATCACCTTCGCACTCCTTAAAGCTCTCCCTCATGCCAAACATTGGTGGGAAACTTACTACGAGCAAATTTCCATAGAGGAGTCTCGAATATATGGGGTCGAGCCCACTTGAGATTTTTTTGTGGATGCGGTAAAGGAACAATATTACCCTTTTGGAAACTATGAGGACTAGTACATGAGAAGGACCACACTACGGCAAGAGAGGGGCCAAGCAATTTTGGAGTTCACAAATACCTTCCATACCTTGCGCACCAATTTGGGTGTCAAAGAGTCCGAACAACATTTGGTTCTGAAATACCGCGAGGCTCTACAAAGATACATCCAAACTGAAATGGATTTTTTGGACATCTCATCACTCGGTGCTGCTTATCGATATGCTCTTAAAATAGAGTATAAATTTAAGCACCAAAACAAACGAGACTTCGGGTCTGCAAATCCGCAACAAGCAAAGTATGACAAAGACGGCCCTAACAAACGGTCTCCCGAAAACCAGTCCAAGCCATAGGAAAAGAAGGGTCACGTGAAGACGAAGGACACCGGAAAATGGTGCGATTTCCACAAAATCACCTCGCACAACACCGATTAATGTCGCTCAAAATAGTCATTGGTGGCCGAGATCAAAGACAAATATCCAAACCTTGATTCAGATTCTTATTCTAAAAATACTAGTAAAAGACAGATCATCGACGTAGACCCCACTGCTATTGTCACGACTGCAATAATTCAACCAAAAGAACCAACAAATCGTTAAGAGAGGGAGCACATTTTTCATTCACAAATGTGGGTGAAGGGGACCCCACTACATTTTATTGTTGATAGCAGAATCCAGAAGAGCCTCATCTTAGCAGAGGTCGTCAAACAGTTGGGATTATCGACAACACCACACCCACAACCATACAACATTGGGTGGCTTTGCCAAGGACGAGATATTCGTGTCAGCCAACAATGTCGATTGTCATATGACATCCATACCTTCAAGGATGAGGTATTATGTGATGTTGCCCCACTAGATTTTTGCGATGTTCTCTTGGGCCAGCCATATATGTAGAGACGCCATGTTTATTATGAGTCTCGAACTTGCAGTGTCATTGTTTCTCTAGGGCATCATATCTACAGAATACTTGAGGTAGTTCCAACTATTGTTCCACCTAAACAGTTCCTCAAGGTAGTATCTCATACTACAAAATTTGGCTTCTTCACAATCTGTTCAAAAGGTGAACAAAACAATACTGCAACCACTATAACCTCAACCCAAACACCTTCTATCCAACATAAGTAGGTCGACAAGATTGCAATAAAGTGTAAAGATTCATTTTGCACAAAATAATCTCATGTATCCAGATTGTTTAAAAAGTTCCAACCCTTCCAGCCACATGCTCGTGATAGCCTTCCACAAACCAAGAAATGCAATGTCTCCAGCAAGGCAAACAACTCACCAAGATTCATATTCAACAAACGCTTTTTCCTCTCCCTCGGGCACTCAATGCAATGGATACCATTTTTTTCTAAGGAGGGAGGATTGATCTAGGTGGATATCGGTGGCCACCCACCTTTTCCAACTGGGTCAAAACAATTTTCTGGCAATTTTGGTAATTTACTATTTTTAGTAGGTTTTAACTTCTCGGGCCATTTTGGGGCACTAAACGATGTTTTTTTTGAGAAAAAAAGGTTTGCAATATGCAATTTTTATTATTATTTCACCTAAAATTAATCTTCTCGACAATACCTTTCCAACGGGCTATCATATGCCTAAAACAGAGATCGTATGCAAAAGTTACGACCCTGGGAAGTTGACGTACTAACTTACCCAAACGGGGCCCACATGACTTTTGGCGCTTCATCTCCTAGGGTTAGGTTTTTTGATGTCTATGGTTTTTGACATTCCTATTTATTGTAAAAAGGATTTCAGAGCCTCATTGTAATCATCTTCTTGAGAATACCAATGGCCGTCACATCTCTTCTTAGAGATAAGATGCCACCATTCTTGTGAGTCTTTCACTCTGTATTTTTACAGTCTCTCTACATTTCTTTCATTAATAGAAAATGTGTATTATTGTATATCTGTGTTTATGGTTGCATCTCCGATACATTTATGTTATATTATTGAATATATGCGATATCTCTATGCACTTCTTTATTATACCTCTGCTCTTATTTCGTGCCGAAAATAATTCGGATCACTATGCGCCTGGGAGGAGGGGAAGACAGTATTTACTGTGTAGTCTTTAGGTGCCTCCACAATTTGAATGAAATTTGATGAACGACTATGTTGTGGTGTGCAAGAGCACCTGCTTTGCCTGGTAGTGCTGCACTGGAGCTTATGCCAATCCCTAACCTGCAAGCCCATAGGATATTCTAGAATATTCAAGACTATGTGTGAGCTTATCTTTATGTTTAGGATGACCCCTCTAGCATTGTCACCTGTTAAGGATCCAACACCTTCTTCATTTACTTCACTGGTGATGGAGGAGTCCTCGTGTCTAGCAATAGATTTTAATTGAATGCCATGGCAATAGCCTGCAGTCGATTGTAGGATTCTAAGTGGAAGGTAGTAGTCTTGAATAACTTCCCCCCTCGTGTCCCTTTCACCTTTGTGGGAGATTAAAGTACTGGATTTTTGATATTTGTCTGGAACTGGGATAGGCTTTACAATTGGGTTCTCGCTCGAGGTGGGTTTGGAGTATAGCTCTGGGTACACCATCAATCCTACCTCTCTAATCGACCCACCCTCGAATACGAAAAAATAACATGGATGAATGAATGGTCTGTGGGCTCCCTCAGGGAGCTAGTGAGAAGGAGCGCTCACTTTCTCTCTTGAAATGAAAGGGCTGGCTAAATCAATTGCAGAGTCATCAACTAAATCGACCGTTTCTTCAATAGGCCCTGGAACATAAGATTCTGGGGTGGCTTGTCTCATTGAGGGCTCCCTCTATTGTAAAAGCAGTGGAACTTAAAACTATAGGCGGTACACGGTTACTCAGTAGCAGCTAGCGATAGAATTCTCATGAAATAGTAGCAGAAGAAGTCAGTCGGGAAATCAGTTTCAGAAAACCTCCACGGAGGAGCTGAAGGAAGGTGCGCCTTGAACTAAAAGGTTTCACTTTTTTTTCCCTACTCGCTTGGCTCAGGAAATGATTTTGCTTATTTTTTTGTTGGGGCGATATGAGCTTTACCGGATTGACAAGGACCTGTGTCGCAAACTAGTTTAGCTTGAACGAAGAGAAAGAAAAGGGATGTAATCATATTCCAGAAGTTTCTTCCACGAAAAAAACTTCATTCAATAAATATTTCAAGTGGAGAGACTCCTGCTTCTGGCTTTGGCTGGGCTCGACATAGGATCTGACGTTACCTTGCAGTGTCTTCTGAATCTCAAATGGCATTGTCTCAAGATATAATCATTAAAAAGAAAAATGATATTCCCTACACAGTTGTTTACGAGGGGTCGCACAATGGTTTTTTTTAAGTATCATTATATGCATGCCTAAAACTGTAGCTTTTTTACTCATGTCCGCCCTCTGACTTGCCCGTTAGTGAAATGTTTATGACAACTACGTGTGGCATTTCAAGCATGGATGCATGGGAACTTGGAAGGATGCTGAGAACCATGCATTTGAAAATGTTGTTTTTTTGGCACACAAACTTTGGCTAAGTATAAAATTATTGTTAAGATATAACCATGCATAAGATGATTTTGAAATCAATTTTAATTTTACAAACAGAATAGGGAAGATAAATATTGACACGTGGGATTGAGGATACAACACACTTTTTATAATTTATGCAAAGAAAGAAAAAAAGTATTTTTAACGTTCATAAGGCTAAAAAATAACCTATGCAAAATATTTTTTTATGCATCAATCGTTATGAAAGTATTCGAGGTTTTACATTATAAACCAGTGGTGAGTGAATGTGGTTAGCAATTTGGAAGACTATCCAACTCAGATTTCAAAAAGATTAAAGAGCAAATTGAAAATTTGATTAAAAGGGAGTACTTGGAACCAGACAGAGAGCAAGTAATTTTGTACAACAGTTAATACAAATGATTGTATGCAAATAATATGGCACTTAGAGACCCATAGCAATTCTTCATAACACAGAGGTTGTAAAAAATTTTGGAAAAAATTATAAAAAGTAAGAAACAATTCTCTCTTTCATTTATTCCAATAAAATCATAATCTAGAATATGATCCTTTAGTCCACAAAATTGAGGGTATATTGATATTAATAACATAGTTTTAACAACTAAGAGGCCATTAGTTCCATCTAAAATTCAATGTATGAGCGAAAAAATATTTTCAGTACCTTGCAGGTAAATATGAAGAATGCGTGAGTTCAGCCCTAACGTAAATGTGAATATACTGTTTTGCAGGTCATCTTTTGTTTATATTTTAATTGTTGTTTTGTAATTGTTATCAAATATGAATTCAATTTTTAAAGTGTGAACTCTATCATTTTAAATTCATTTTTTAAAGTGTGAACTTTATCATTTTAAATTCAATTTTTTAAAAGATAAATTATAAGAAATTTAGTTTTAAAATTGGATTAAATTAAACTCAATTTAATTAGAAGTAATCATTTAATTAGAAGTAATCTCTCTTAATTAGAAGTAATCTCTCTTAAAGATACTCCTAACATAATATTTTTTATTTTTATTTTTATTATTATTATATTAAAAATATATTTTAATTTTATTATTATTATTATTATATTAAAAACTAAATTATAATATGTTTTATTATTTAAAAAAAATCAATCTAAATTTATTTTGATTTTAGAATTATTAATTATTAATAAAAAATAATAAGAACAACTTTTAATTATGATAATTAATTTTATTATTATTTTAAAAATTAATTTATATATTTATTTTGATTTAATATGAGAATTTTATTTTAATGTATTCTATCTCATTACATATAAAGTATATTTAATTAGTAGAGAATGTACCATTATTTGAAGAGATAAAATATTTTTTTTAAGAAGAAGAGGGAAGAAAAATATCAGTTTGGGACATGGTTCAATTCTGTAATCTGGAATTGAATTCGGGCCAGGCATATAATCCAAAGTGCAATCCTAACCCTTGTCGAATGAATTTAATAGTTTCATCGTTCTTCTCATTTTCTCTCAACTACAGTTTAATCTTACTGAATTATATACTAGGAAATCATTAATTTTTCTAAACAAATGAATTAATTAATCATAGCCATGAGAGTTTAGGGTTCATTCTATCTTATACTTTATCATAATTTTACAACTACCCTTTCCACTTCTATTAATAAGTTCTCTTTCAAGGTGTCCTATAAAAAGAATAATAGAATGACCAACCCTTGGTATGATAAATAATGCAAAATTGCTAGGAAATCCATTAGTACAAAGCCCTAATTAAAAGGAAAACAATATGCTATATCAATAAAAGGCAAGAGAAACTTTCACAACTATACAAGTTGGATCCTAAGAAGTTCTGGAGCCAAATTCTAAAATGAAATACTAAAGAAAATAATAGGATTCCCTTAAGGGACTGGAATCTCTACCTTAAAAGTCTTTATGAGTTCCCTAATGTCATTGATACCATTCCTATTATCCCTACAAAGGAATAATTTTTTTCTTTAGATGACATAGAGTTCGGGGTTAAGCAGCTTGCAAATGGGAAAACTAAGGACATTGAAGGCTACTAAGCTGAAATTTTTAAAATTGGAGGGTCAATCCTTATCCCTCACATACACAAACTCTTCGATTTAACAGTCAAACATGGCTTCCCTAAACCCTGGACGCAAAGCCTCATTGTTCCTATTTTAAAAATGGGGATAGAAACACTCCCTCTAATTATAGGACCATTATGATTAGCCCGATTTTAGCCAAGATTTATGGAATTATATTGGAAAACAAGATTAGCCTTTGGTTAGAATGTTACGGTAAAAGAACTAAAGGCCAGGCCGGGTTTAGGAGATATCATTCAAATGTGGACCATCTTGTTACCTTTAGGATCATTGCAGAGGAGTTTCAAAATACTAAAACCAATCTTTTTTGTTGTTTTGTTGACTTTATAAAATCTTTTGACATGGTTCCTAGGAAAAACCTTTGGAATAGGTTGGAAGAGATGAAAGTGTTGGACACACCTACCACACTTAGAGGGGGGGTGAATAAGTGTGGTGCTCTTTTTCCCAAAACTTTCCTCTTACACAAAACACCTTAGTTAATATTCAACATTTACTCATTACCTATTGTTGTCATTTATAACTAGTTAGATGCGAACACATATCAACAACATATATCAGCAATATATCAATGACAAGTAATCACCACAAGGAACACAAGGAACACAAGATGTATCCACAAGTTTTCTTTTTATTATGGACAACAATCTGGGGGTTTATTAACAACAATTGAATAGAGTACAACTCTACAAGAGCACAACTCTATTATGCAAGACTCAACTTACATACTCAGCACCAATTGAGATAAGGCAAAAATACTCAATAGATATCAATCTGTCAATAGGTACACAACCTGTTAGTAATGTAGCCCGCGTGTGTACGTGCTCTGGCTCACTACAACCCGCGTATGCACGCAACCAGTGTATACAACAACTTGTGTATACCTTCTGAGTTGTTAGGGTTTGTCCTTCAAGATCAACTTAGATTCTCTCTAATCAATATATCATTCTCTTATGTCTCTGACTGTCTAATATGACCACCAGTCAGTCACAACACATCCAAGCTTTCCAATAGCTTGCTCATGCTCCACAACAAATCAATATGAATGCTATCTCAATCATGTATGAAAAATTAGTATACCATAGGAATCATGTCACCACTGAATCACAAGAGTACTACTCACTTCATCAACCAAATCATCCAAACTGAACCATATCATAGAAGAAATACCAAGGATGCCCTAAGAATTCACAACACATCAAACAATAGTATCCATCAAGACAATAATGTAACCATACCGGTGTCTCAGTGATAGACCTGGAACTTGCTTCATCATCCAAGAGCTTGACACCAACTCAAACACAAGTCTTCATCATTCCATCCACTGTATGTGCCCTGTCCTCATACAGCCCGCGTGTGTACGCGCCCTGGCCCATTACAACTTGCGTATACCTCAGAAACTAGGGTTTCTAAAGCTCCGATACTTTTTCCATCAATATCTCCGACATTGCCAAAACTTTGATGCATCCATTAGATCCTCCTCTCGCTTTCTTCCTCAGAATAGATCTTCAATCATGATTAAGAGATCCACACCAAATATGCTCTCACAAGAAGCTCTCCATTGATCCACCAAAAAAGATGATCTAAAAGAGACCATTTCTATCTTATTTATACTTTCATCCTCTAGGTCACTTAACCCATTTCTAGGTCATTTAACCAATTTTCTTTATTTTGGGGTTAACCACTTTCCATAGATAGAAAGTTCTCCAATACTTTATTCCTTCTTGATTTTGTCACTTCTCTTTATTATTTAAATAATAAACCTTGACTTGTCACTTTACTTTATCATTTAAAATAATGATTTATTCTTTTAGGTCGCTTTGACTTCTTTGACCTTGGGGGATTCAAGCCTTGATATGGGGGTCCTTCAACTTCATAAGGCCATAACTCTCAAACCGTGAGGAGTTATGTGGCATTCCACATACCACCGAAAATGGAATGACAAGCACTATCCATATAGGATAGTTTCACCAACAAATTCATTTATCTTCATCTCATTATTCCACATACAAGCATGGGTCCTCCAACCATTCTTCTAGGATAACTCAATCCACAAAGCATCTTCCCGTGAGGGATTTCACCATTAGGGGACCACTTTGGATTTCATCCATTTGTGCACCTTATCAATCATGATAAGACAATAATGAGTCATCTTATCATCAAACAAACTATGCATCATCATGTATCAATGACAACTCATTGATCCATCTTCATCTATGCATCATATCAATGATCCATCTTTATCAATTGGTTTCCACTTTGACATATATCATTCTCATCAAGGACTATGCATCATATCAATGATCCATATTTATCAATTGGTTTCCACTTTGACATCTATCATTCTTATCAAGGACTATACATATACATTGTTCACCAATCATCAATCAATCAATCCTTTGACATCAATCAATCACTTGACATTAATCAATAAAAATATTGGCATCAATGACAACATGATCCAACAATATCCCCCTTTGGCATTGATGGCAATACCAACATTGATGTCAACACCAATTACCAATTATTGATATCAACATGTAGATAAGGCATGCTCTACATCAATAGTCAATGTGACTATCTCTCCCCATCAATAATCATCAATCACATCAATGTGATTAACTCTCCCCCTTTGATATCAATGGCAAAGGGACATTCTCCTCTTGGGGATGCTCCCCCTGCTTGAGTGCCTTTGATCTTCCTCTGAATAATCTCTCCCCTTTTGAGCAAAGGATATTACTCTGATGTAACGCTGAATATACATTGAACATACTCCCCCTGTAATTATGCTTCTATGCTCTTTCTTCAAATATAGGGCTCTTTTCTAGGTATGCATCTGATAAATATCTTCTCCTAGTATCATGGGAAGAAGAATGAATCCCCCTAAGGGTATGTCTCCCCCTATCTTCTCTACAAGATGAACAATATTCTACCATATAATGATCCTTGGACCTGTTCATGCATCAAGCTCATCCTTTACCAACCATCATGAAACAAAGGATATGTCAATAGAGAATTATGAACAAAATGTCAACCAAGTACATCATGTACCAAAATGTGCCCACTATGCACAATACCCATGTACATCAACCATGTACATCATCATCATGCAATGTGCTAAAATATAACATCCATGGAATGTATCAATCATATACCTCTATCAATATGACAACATGTGCATCTACCAATATGCCAACCATGTGCATCTACCAATATGCCAACACGTGCATCTATCAACAATACCATCTATGAGTGTACCATCATGCATCATCACTTGCACCAAGCAAGTATATAAACCATGCATCAACAAGATATGAATCCCCAATGGTGTACAACATGACTACCAACTACATGTCTCAATATGTAGCCCAACAACATGCAAACTACATGCACCATATGCTTCCAATAATACATCATAAGATATATCAATGAAACTTAAATATGTACCATCCATGTACCCCAACATATCAACATCAATCCATACTCATGGGTTAGTGCTATGCACCCAAGATTTTTTACATCGTCACCTTACATGATCTAACATAGAACCATGAAAACCTACAACAAACAATGTCAGAACCTGCAATAAACAATGTTAGACTCTGCAACACCAACATATCAAGCTGCAATTCATGTGCATTTCCTTTTCCCAAGGCTTTACCACATATACGTGGTCTACTGCACAAAAACTTGCATGTGTATGTGATCTATTCAAGGTCAGCCTGCGTATGTACATGACTGATACCACTGTCACCCGCGTATGCCTCTGTGGATAACACACTTGAACTCCCTTTCAGTCTTTCATTATGATCTGGCTACTCTGTCTTTTTCACCCACTTCTGTAGATGTCCCTGCTCCTTAGAACTTGAGCTCTGAGCATCCATATTTTCAAAGATGTCTCATTTTCTTACTTCATTCCTTCTTCTAGCCATGCTATGTGAAGTCCTCATCATGAAATTTATTCTTGTGTTTCAACAATCCTGGGATTCGTGGCCAAATTCACTGCAATTGTAGCATCTCATGGTGTTACAGTGAACAACAATGTGTCCTACTTGATCACATCTCCAACACCTTATGGTGTTATAAAATCTTCCATTGTATCTCCTTTGATAAGCTCTACATTCAAAATATTTGTGACCATATTCATTACATGAATAACAATGCCCATGAAAAATGATTTTATACCTTTGCTTTGGTGTCCCAATGATAACTTCTTGATGTCTTCCTTGCTTTGTTCTTTTGGAATTTTCTTTGCCTTGTGTAGATGATTGTTTTGCAACATTGTATTCCTTCTTTGATGGACTTACCTCATGCTTCTTTGAGTTGCTTGCTTTAGCATATGTAGCTTCTTCTTTGTATCCAAGACCTGATTTATCAAGTGGTGATCTTTGAATTTCCAAGATCTCATCCAAGATTCGTGAGCTATTGAAGAATTTGTTGGACTTTTCTACCTTCTTTCTAAGGTCAACAATTTCATCTTCTAACTTACAACATGACTCTTCCTTTTCATTTATTTGATTATTCAATAGTTATTCTATTCTTTTGTCTTCTTCAATTTGGGTCTTGAGATGGACAATGATTTCAAAACTTTTGCTAATTGCATCATCTACATTCATATCTTGTTTTCCATTCTTTATCTTGTGATTTCTTATTCCTTTTCTTATAATTTGGTATTATTTCTCTCTTCTTGTTCCTTGATCATTTCCTTTAACTTCAAGATGCGCCTTAGACTCCTCCTAAGAAACTTGTTAGTGTTATCTGAAAGCTAGTTATAGTCTATATAATAATGATCACTTCTATATCTATATAAACCCTCTTCAACTTCCTTTTGAAGTTTTAACAGATTTTCTTCTATTCTTTTCATGGGATAATTACCATCAAACCTTACACAAATTGTTTCTATATCTTCTTCTTCACTTGTAGGGAAAAATTCATCATCATCATTGCAATCAAGGGTTTTTGAGGGTTCTTTACCTTCATTTGAAATATCTGCATGATCTTCCTTTTTTCCAACATCAACACATAGTTATTTGCCTTCATTTGAAATGTCTTCAAGATCTTCCTTTGTGCTATCATCACTTGATTCTTTATCTTCACTTGAAATGTTTTCAAGATCACATTTAAAAATAATGCAATCAAGGGTTTTTGGAGATTCTTTACCTTTAATGATCTTGATGGAGTGATCTTCAATATCTTCCTTCTCCTTCTTGCTTTGATATGTCTCCTCTATCTTTAGCCATATATCCTTGGTGGAAGTGCATTGTCTCATGCTCTCTTTGATAGGGCTTGAGAGTCCACTAAGAATAGTCTTGAGAGCCAATGCATCATTCTTCTTTCCTTCTCTTTGAGCTGCAAACTTTGAATTGTTCTTCAACGGAACCAATCCACCAATGTATGCCTTCCAAATAGTAGCTCCCATTGTCTTCAAATACTCTCTCATCTCTATTCTCCAAGTAGAATAGTTTTCCTCATCAAGGATTGGTATTTCATCATCCATTTGTGTGTCTATGGATCTCCTTCAAGCTTGTTCGGGCTTGTAGTGAAGGCCTACTATGATACCAATTGTTGGACACACCTACCACACTTAGAGGGGGGGTGAATGAGTGTGGGGATATTTTTCCCAAAACTTTCCTCTTACACAAAACAACTTAGTTAATATTCAACATTTACTCATTACCTATTGCTGTCATTTATAACCAGTTAGATGTGAACATATATCAGCAATATATCAATGACAAGTCATGACCATAAGGAACACAAGGAACACAAGATGTATGTACAATTTTTCTTTTTATTATGGATAACAATCTAGGGGTTTATCAACAACAACTGAATAAAGTACAACTCTACAAGAGAACCAACTCGATTATGCAAGACTTAGCTTACATACTCAGCACCAACTGAGATGAGGCAACAATCCTCAACAGATATCAATATGTCAACATGTACATGGCCTGTCAGAAGTGCAGCCCACGTGTGTACGCGATTTGGCTCACTACAGCCTGCCTATGCATGCGACCAGTGTATACAAAAACCTATGTATACCTTCTGAGATGTTAGGGTTTGTCCTTCAAGATCAACTCAGATTCTCTGCAATCAATATATCATTCTCTTATGTCTCTAACTATCCAATCTAACCACCAGCTAGTCACAACACATCCAAGCTCTCCAATATCTTGCTCATGCTCCACAACAAATCAATATGAATTCTATCCCAATCATGTATGAACAACTAGTATACCATAGGAATCATGTCACCACTGAATCATAAGAGTACTACTCACTTCATCAACCAAATCATCCAATCTGAACCATATCATAGAAGCCATACCAAGAATTCCCTAAGAATTCACAACACATCAAACAATAGTATCCATCAAAACAATAATGTAACCATACTAGTGTCTCAGTGATAGATATGAGCCCATAGAATGCATATTTGGAACCTGCTTCATCATCCAAGAGCTTGGCACCATCTCAAACACAAGTCTTCATCATTCCATCCACTGTATGGGCCCTGTCCTCATACAACCCACGTGTGTACACGCCTTGACCCATTACAACCCGTGTATACCTTAGAAACTAGGGTTTTTGAAGCTCCGAGACTTTTTCCATCAATATCTCTGACATTGCCAAAACTTTGATGCGTCCATGAGATCCTCCTCTCGCTTTCTTCCTCAGAATAGATCTTCAATCATGCTCAAGAGATCCACACCAAAGATTCTCTCACAAGAAGCTCTCCATTGATCCACCAAAAAGGATGATCTACAAGAGACCATTGCTATCTTATTTATACTTTCATCCTCTAGGTCACTTAACCCATTTTTAGGTCATTTAAACAATTTTCCCTATTTTGGGGTTAACCACTTTCCATAAATAGAAAGTTCTCCAATACTTTATTCCTTCTTGATTTTTTCACTTCTCTTTATTATTTAAATAATAAACCTTGACTTGTCACTTTAATTTATCATTTAAAATAATTATTTTTTCTTTTAGGTCACTTTGACTTCTTTGACCTTGGGGGCTTCAAGCCTTCATATGGGGTCCTTCAACTTCATAAGGCCATAACTCTCAAACCGTGAGGAGTTATGTGACATTCCACATACCACCAGAAATTACATGACAAACACTATCCATCTAGGATAGTTTCACCAACAACTTCATTAATATTCATCTCATTATTCCACATACAAGCATGGCTCCTCTGACCATTCTTATAGGATAACTCAATCCACAAAGAATCTTCCCGTGAGGGATTTCACCCTTAGGGGACCACTTTGGAGTTCATCCATTTGTGCACCTTATCGATCATGATAAGACAATAATGAGTCATCTTATCATCAAACAAACTATGCATCATCATGTATCAATTACAACTCATTGATCCATCTTCATCTATGCATCATATCAATGAACCATCTTTATCAATTAGTTTCCACTTTGACATATATCATTCTCATCAAGGACTATGCATCATATCAATGATCCATATTTATCAATTGGTTTCCACTTTGACATCTATCATTCTCATCAAGGACTATACATATACATTGTTCATCAATCATCAATCAATCAATCCTTTGACATAAATCAATCACTTGACATCAATCAATCAAACTATTCGCATCAATGACAACATGATCCAACAGAAAGTGCCTCTCGAGTTGAGGGCTACTGCAATAAGGATGTATGAGAACATTATTGCTAAGATTAAAAACACTTAGGGCTGGTCAAAAGATATTAACTGCAATATCAGAGTCAAATAAGGTTGTCCCTTGTCCCCTTCCCTTTTTAGCATATACATTGACAAGTTAGAAGATTGCTTGGAAAAAGTAGGTTGTGTTGGCCCTAGTCTCACTGGTATAGTCATCAATATTTTTCTTTATGCCGATGATATCATTATTATAGAAAGGAGTCCCCATGATCTTGAAAACCAACTAAGAATCCTCAAGTATTTTTTCTCCAATATGGGTATGACTGTTAATACTGATAAGAATAATGTCATGATTATTAAATCCAATAAGATCCATTATGATACCTTCATATATGAGAACACCAACTTGGAGGAAGTGACTTCATACAAATATATTGGAATTGATATTCACCACAAGCTCAATTGGAATTATAGCATCGAGAAAAGGATTATTGGGGGATGGAAAGCTTATTATGGGCTTGAAAAAAATTGTAAATCAATTGATCTTTGGAGTTGGAATAAGAAGAAACTCGTCTTTGAGACTCTTTTTACACCTGCTATTATTTATGAATGTGTAGTCTGGGGCTGTAGTATCTCTCGTGAATCTTGGAGAAAGACAGAGCAAATAAAAAATAATTGTATAACCTATAATCTCAAAATTAAAGGAAATACGCCCTATCCCATCCTCCTCTTAGAAGAAAACATCTCCCCCATTGAGAGCATGGCTATGACTAGATACATAATGTATAAGAACAAGTTAAACAACATGGAAGACAAGAGGCTTCCTAAAATTGCTTCAAAATCCAGTCATAACCACCATCGACTCAAGCGAGTATGGCATAAAGATGCCCAAGCTTGGCTAAACTATTGAGGAATCATGGAAGACAACATTTTGCAGAATAAAGATACTATTAAAAAAACATCAATTCAAAATTTAAGGAGAAAATGTGGCGTGATAAAGAGTTAGAGAAAAAAAGAAAATTATGGTATTATAAAGATGTAATCAACCCTAATGTAGAAGATCAAAATTATCTATCTATTTTTCCAAGTGTAAAGAAAAAAATAAGCATTGCTAAGATAAGTACAAATTATCATAAGCTCCATAGTGAAACTGGGCGTTGGTCAATTCCTAAAACGTCATGGGATGAAAGAGTGTGTTACCTTTGTGACACTAAGAAGGTTGAAGACGAAAAACACTTTCTCTTATAGTGTCCATCCTATACCCATATTAGATCTCATTTTCAAAATATTTGTCACACTACCAACCTTCCTAACCTCTTAACTCAACAAAAGTATGGCAATCTTGGAAATCTTCTCTTAATTCTTTTCGAACACACAAAAAAAATTCTAAAGAACCACAAGTAATCACTTACCCTCTTAAGGTCCGATAGACCAATTCGACCTTAGTGGATGCTCATCATCATCATCATCATCATGATCGATTTTAGCATTTTTCAAATATTGAAACTAGAACAACTTTAAATTTTAACATTTGTGAGTTTTCAAAATGAAATAAACTTTAAGTGGGTTCTAACCTACCCTAGTGACCATACTTCACTTGTGAAAGCTATAATTATAGGAATTATTAAAATATGTTTCAACAAAATTCAAAATCCTATTCAAAATATATAAAACAACAAATAACCTTCCTAAATTCCTTATATAGTGCATAATGAAATTGATATACAAAATTCTTAACAATAGTTCATTCATAATTTAACAAACTGATACAATTGATCCATACATAGTTTCAAAAGATCAACCATCAATTAGGAAATTTTGATGGGCCGGTTTATAAACAATGCAAACAATTTCACAAAATTTAGATTCTTTTAGCTGAGTAATCTTATCAAATTTATTGAATTTTTTTTTACAAAGTTTTCCTACAAAATTTATTGAATTCTTTATGAAGAAATCCTCTACCTTGCCAATAATGTTATCTAAAATCTGAAATGGATCCAAATGCATTCAACATGTTGTTGGTTCCCAAGTGACTAACATCTAGATCTTTCCAATTTTATTTCAACTTTCCAATAAATAATGCATTAAATGTTACATAATTACTTTAAGATTTTTCTTTTTCTTTGAACTACATATAACTATTACATAAACAAACATTTCTAAGAGATAGATATAAACAACTTTGCTTTGTTTTTACTTATTTAATAATTAAATAAATAAAATATGAATTATTGTTTAATAGCTATTAATAATTAATAAATTATATAAAAATGAGATATTAACAAAATGTTTATAAAATAATTATTGAAATGTGTAAATTTAATAACTAGGAAATTAATTAATTTATTTCCAAATGTAAATTTTATTATATTTTAAGAACAAAATCATTGTTATATAATCCTTTTGATTAAGGGATTATAAATACTTTATAAGTAACTTTATGAATACAATTTTTAATTTACCAATTTTAAGAATTAAAAATAAATATTATTGTTAAATAATTTTTTTTTATAAAAATATTAAAAGCTTTCCATATTAGTCAAATAATAATTAAGTAAACATTTGATATAAATAATGATAAAAAGTGTTTTTATGAAAATTTATAAATTTAATTTATTGATGATGATAATTAATTACCATTGAGACCAATTGGTTTAAGAAGGTAAGAGATTATTTCCATTTATTTAAAATTGTATTATTGTGGTCAAAAAACATTGCGAGAAGTGCTCCAAGATCACCATTGTTTTGATGACTTAGGAGGTTAGGAAGGTCACTATTGTGGCAAATATTTTTAAATTGGGATCTAACTTGGGAATAGACACGACAATCTAAGATGAAGTATGTTTGATCTTCAACCCTCTTAATGTCACAAACATGGTTGATTCTTTCATCCCACGATGCTTTGGGAATTGTCCAACGCCCGATTTCACTATATAGCTCGTAAGCGTCTGTTCTTATTTTTAGCAATATTAATTTTCTTCTTTTCAGTTCTCATAATTAAGAGGTACTTTTGAACTTCTAAATCAGGTTGACCACCTCCTTGTAGTATCTTAATTTTCTCTTATCCTCTAATTGTTTATCACTACATATACTCCTTAAATTTAGAAGTGATAATATTTGTAATATTATCGGTATTCTACATGATGACTTCTTCTTGTATTCCCAAATAATTTATCCAAGATTTGACATATTTATGCCCTCTCCGCTTGAGTCATTGGTGATTTTGGATAGAGTTTGAAGCAATTTTGGGGAGCCTTTTGTTGTCCAAGTTGTTTATCATGTTCTTGTAAGTTAGATAACTAATCATAGAAATGCTCTTGATGGTAGAAGTACTTGCTTCTACGAGGAAGATATGACAGAGTGTATTTCCATTAATTTTGATATTAAAAGGAATAAAACTCTTTCGGATGTTTATATTTTTCTCTAGGATTCTCTAGAGATACTGCAAACCGAAAGTTCACATCCATATAAGATACTCAGAGTGACGAGAGTATGAAAGAGACAATTTTTCTTATCGCAAAGCCAAAGGTACAGTGACCTACAATTGTTTTCAAGCCCATAATATAAGCTTTCCACCCTCCATTTATCATTTTCTCAATGATATAGTTCCAATTGAGATTGTGGTGAATATCGATTCCAAGATATTTTTATGAAGGCAATTCCTCCAATATATTTTTTTCATATAAAAAATTATCAGAGGTGATATTTTTGGATTTAATTATCACAGCCTTTGTTTTTTCAGTGTTCATAGTCATGCCCATACTAGAGTAAAAGTATTTTAGGATTATAAGTTTCTTATTGTGGTCATAGGGACTCTTCACCATAAGAATAATATCATGATCATAAAGACGAAGGATGATCACTATACTAGCAAGAGTCGAGCCAACACAGCCTATATCCTCAAATCAATATTATAACTAATCAATATAGATGTTGAAAAGGGTAGGGGATAGGGGGAAACCTTGCTTTACTCCTCTATTATATTTAATTTATTTCTACCATCCCTAAGTGTTCCTAAACTTGGCAATAAATTTCTCATATATCCTTACTGTAACAACTCTTAACTCGAAAGGTACTTTAAGCTCTTCTAACCTATTCCAAAGGTTATTCCGGGGAATAATGTCAATTGTTTTTCTAAAATCAATGAAACAACAAAGGACATCGATTTTATCATTATGACAATCCTATGAAATGATATGAAATGTAACAAGGTGGTCCACATCTAAATGGTAGCCTCTAAACCCATCCTACCCTTTATCTCTTTTTCCATTCGTTTATAGCCAAGTATTGATCTTCTTTTCCAAAATACTTCCATAGAAATTATCTAAAATGGGGCTAGTCATAATGGTCCTACAATTAGAAGGATTACATTTATCCTCACTTTTAAAAATAGGTACAATGAGGCTTTGCATCCAAGGGTTTGGGAAACATTACTTGATAGATAAATTGAAGAGCTTATGTATGTGAGGGATGAGGATAGGTCCTCCAATTTTTAATATTTTATCTTTGTAATTGTTGTAATCAGGGAGGAAGTACGAGAAGTTTCCAATAGATCCTCACATAGAGAAACACGTGTTATAGTGTCATTTATAGAAGCATATAGATAGACATACACAATAGTGGGAGAACCATCAAATCATTTTATTAGATATATCCAAAAAAACCTTTGTCTCTCCAATACATAATGATGTATATATATATATATATATATATATATATATATATATATATATATATCTGTGTGTGTGTGTTGTACAATTACTAGTCCGTTATATTAACTATCGTGTCGGTCGACTGTAACTGCCTATTCGACCGACTTCCCTAACCGACTACTATGTGTGTGTGTGTGTGTGTGTGTGT
>JZKD02S2059195.1:418918-460487 GCA_000966675.3 Picea glauca | reverse complement strand
GAGTTTCAGTGCTGAGGAAGACCAGATCAGACAGACAGATGAAAGTTCTAGTGTTGTAATGTTTTGTGTTGTATTGCAATTTGTAAAGTAAGCATTAAGGGAGGGTGTTAGAATATCGCTTACTTTAGTAAGAGATAACTGTTGTAACTGTGAGTTTCAACGAGACTGTTGTAACTGTGAGTTTTCTAGGTTTACTATTATTAGCTAATCAGATCCACTTAAGTCAGTGATCTGCACGCTATATATGTAACCTCCATTTGTTTGTTAAGGGATGGAAAAACGTTTTATGTTGTGTGAATTAATTCTTCCCATTTTAACTAGATATTTTCCCTGGGTCGGAGCAATAGTCAATTAAAAATCATCGTTGTATATTTTATATTTTACCTAGTATCGCAATAATTCGACAGAGAAATTACGTATAACTTTTTCAATTTCAATGTGATGAATAATATAATATTTCAATGCACTACACTCCAAACCACACAAATCTCTCACAACAGGAATCCGGTCCATCTTTGGATTCGTTCTCTACAAAATTTCCTGTTGCTTTTAGCAGCAAACAAAGCAACATCTCTTAAAAGAAACAAGGAAATTTATCGTGCAATATATGATGTGTACCTTCCTTCTCTAAACCATGGATAAAATAGCATAACATGTAGAGACAGAAGAACAGGTCCACGAGTGAAGAAAGCTACAAATTTTGTGAACACACAAAGTTGCCTTATTTTTATGGGCAGATAAGTATGTACACTCGTGACTGTTGCAACAAGTTACATAAGAAATAAATAAAGTCAGACAGTGAATGGAAAAAAGCACAAGAAGAGTAGAAGCAATGCGTTAAGCAATTGGGATATCTAAGTCTGTATCGTGTCTAGGTTATCATTGCAAGACATGGAAGGTTTATTCGTTAAGAGTTCTCGCGTAGAGATACAAAGGATCCAAGATGCAAGGTTAAAAAGAAACCAAGGCACAGAGAAAAAGGAATGGTTCGTTGGGTAAAGAGAGGGAATAAACGCCCTAGAGAGAATTCTATGCTGGGCAGATAAATCATCCTATAGTGATTGTCCATGCACAGGAAAGCAAGGCATTTGAATCTAAATATTTAACACCAGAGTGAAAGACAGTCGATTTGGCTTCTGGCCTATTGCTTAGGCATGGACTAATAACTTAAAGGATAAATGAATCAGAAGATAAAAACACAATCTGCATCGAGACCTTCTCCTTGGAGAACGAAAATAATGAAAAATGCAATCAAGGAATAAAGATAATGCAGGAAGAAGATACAAAAGTGTAGTCAAGGTTTTGAGTCCGGGGCTCATTCTGGCCATGCACAATTAGATAGTAACTCAGAAATAAAATATACTATGGATATAAAGGTTTCTTACAGAATGAATCAAGCCACAAGGGAATTACATTGATAACAAAATTCTCAAGGAAAGCTCATGGCAATGAAATTGTCATCCGATTACAGTAAAATAAACAAGTGTAAATTAAATTTTGCTAAAACTAACAACTTTAACAGGTGTACCTTTATCGATGATGACGAGACGAAGATATCCTCCCGTGCGTTCTCTATGTCTAGATCCCGCTTGCCAACTGATGTGACCTCACCGGTACCTCTAAGCCAATGCTAGGGGTACTCTTCTTCCCCCTGAGTCCCCCGAGCCGCAAAGGGGCCACACACACCATACCAGAGAATGCTAGCACCTAGCTCACCTCGCAAGGTCGAGCTACCACTCATTACCCGAGATGGGTATCCCAACTCCCACAAGTGAAAACTCAGTCAATATATAATTTCGACAGCGTAATGTTACGCAAGACAAATGTGATCCATACTCCTCCTCTGCCATCCTTTTTATATATTTTATTAGTTATCAGTTTCTCAAACCCTCATTATATTCCTTTTTCATTTATTTAATTAGGAAAAGCCTCCCTCGTACACATGTCCCTTGATCCCCTAGTTGCACAAGAAAATCAATTTATTAATTTATTAAATTTGTCTATTTCCCTGACCCACCTAACAACGTTCCTAAAAACTCTCGTCTGTGTCCCAATATTCCCTTACCATTCTTAAATGACTCACACCTTACTTAATTCCTAGTTGAGTTCATAAATAGAAAGTTCCAAAGGCTAGATTTCTTACTAAGTTATACATTCCTCTTTTTCCTTAAGTTTCCCCTTTTCTTTAAGTTTCCCCATTTCCTTAGGTTTCCCCCTTTTCTTTAAGTTTCCCTTGTTCTTAAAGTTTTCCCTTTTTATAACTAAATTCAAAATTAGTAGGTTTATACAAAAACAACCAAATGCTCCTTTTATTAATTAAACCTTTATTAAAATTTCCACTTTAATTATTTATGATTGAATTTTCTTTACCCCCTTCTTGTTACATGTCTAATTGTTTTTTTTTTGTTCAAAGGTTCTACTCAGACTTAGGTTTTCAATTCACTAGGCTTGGCGACAGTTTTTAAGGGGAAAAAATGTTATTAAACTTTACTTATCACATCATTCATTTTAAGGCTGTTCAGGTCCTAAGGAGGCATAATTTTCTAGGAAATAGGTTTATTAACTTACCAGTTAAAATCACGATGTGTACTTCGGGACGCACTATGTCCTCCAAGGGTGCCACTCGCCTCTTTCCATTTTCTTTGCGCGACGTTACCTTCAAGATGCACTACGTGCTCCAAAGGTGCCACTCGCCCCTTGACTGAATTTGGTAGACGTCAAATCCCTGGAGTCAATACTCTGTCAGGTGATCTTGTGGGAGAATAAGGGCCTCTAAGGAAAAATGAACCTGCCTTATTACACGCCCCTTAGAATCATCGTGAGCGACTATCAGATTCTTCCCTCATGGCATCGCGGGTCTCTTGAACTAGGTAATCGTTAACCTACAGTTCAATCCACGATGAGAGTGCTAGTAGGTTGTGGCAGGGTTGCTGCCGCACCTCTCCCTCAATGTCTCTGGTTTTCGTGCATGACCCATTTACTCCAATTGTGATTCTAGTCAAAAATCTATCGCCAACCTGCATCAATTAATGAATCATGTCAACAATAACAATCAACATCAAAATATCTAGTCATATGTACATATGTCACATAAAAACATTCAAACCCTAACAATCCACTCCCTGACTCGATCCAGAGTCCAAGGGGTTTCATCAATGCCTTGGAATCCTCAACATCGAGAGTCTTGCACACTCAGGAGAACCCAGTTAATAACACCTATATATGTAAATACAACAAAATAACATATCAACAAATCCACAATATCTCATAATCATAATCGAAACAACCAATAGTATAACAACACGGATCACTTGCATGCAAGTTTCCTCAAAGAATAAGTTCGCTCAGTGCGCGCAAGAGCAGGATGTTACATGAGGTATATAATCTAGTGTATTTGGCAACATGTGCATCCATAATCTTTCATCTCTATAGACTTATTTTTTCCACTCTTGCTCGCACTTATATATGTGAGTCACTGGGTGGAATCGAGTTTTAAAGATCAAGATGTTGATATTTGCAGAAATATTTTTTCCATTGAATCTTTCCACAAAATATAATGTGATGATGTTCCATGTTTGAAGTCGGTTTGCATGTGTTTCCCACCATTGGGTTGCTTGGCTAGTGAAGGATTTGACTAGGCTTTGTATTCTTCCTTGTTCCCCAACTGACTTGGAGACTTCATCGACATGTGTCGACGGTGAGATCGATCCATTAAACCATGGTGAAGTTCTTGTGTATGCATTAGTCAATATTAATGTTGGCATTTTTTTTTAATTTTCTTTCAGTGATGATAGGGACTGCATGAATTACAAAGCATGTTTCAGATTGTTTGATAGTTATCACCTCTATCGACCAACATTCTTAAGTTTGATATTCATAATTCTCTATCTACAAATTGTACAATTCAATATCTGAATTTTGGCCTATCGACAATGGAGATCTGACTAGTATTTTTCCTTTAATGTTAGGTTTGACATTGTATTTTTGTTCATGTATTACTTGGTACAGTGGACTTGCTTCCTGGGCCTTGTTGGGATGTATCTACCCATGATTTTCCTTATTTTGGATCTAGGGGAGTTATGATTTTTCTTCTGCTTCATTCTATCTTGATCTGGTCTCTTTCTAAAGATATCGTGGCTTTCATGTTCCGATCCCAGGGTCTTCCAACTACCATGGGATAAGCATAAATTTCTTCGACTAGCTTTATGAATTCAAAGTTGACTCTCCTCGTAATTCAAATTATAGAATTGATGAGACTTTTGAAAGTTCCAATAGGTTCAATGACTCTTTGATCTGCTAGTTTTAAATAGTTCATTATCGGTTGTAGCAGGGGTCTTCCAATTCAGACCCATGTTTCTTTAGAAAGGATGTTCAATTGTGATCCAAAGTTAACTATGACTTGTTTAATCACATGGCCGTCGAATTCTAGGCCAAATTGAGGGTCAAAGTTGGTCATGGTTTAGTCTTCAGAGAATTTCCTTACACTTTTTTCTTGGTCTTTGATTTTCTTTATATTCTCTCAATATGTTCAATAGGTTGATAAGGTGTCCTATTGATTGATTTTGTTTTAGTAGTTGTAATAATTCCTCTATGGAAGTGTTTGACATACTTGATTGACCTTCATTTGAGTTATCTTGGTTGATATTTTTAAATAAGATCGACGCTTCTTGCATTATCCTTTATTCTTTTTCGAGGTTAGGATATGGAACTATGTTCCCTTGTTGGTTTGGTGCCTCCAGTTAATTATCTTTACCCACTCCCGATCTTGTGATCACATGGAGAGTCTTTTAATTCAACATATCTTATTTCCTCACTATATGTAAGAGGTTTACATTTCTCTTGGTCATGACTTTTTCTAGCACAATAGGAAAATATTCCAATGGGTGATATCCTTCTTCGCAAATGTTACAAAACTTTAAATCGATTTGATGTTTTATTCGATAGTGTGGACTGATGTGGCATTTTTTTCTAGAAATTAAATCAATAATATCATCCTCATTCACATCCTCTTCCAAAGCTTCATCATCCTCCTCTACCTCGACCTTCGTATCCACCTCAACCTCGAATTCTATAACTGTTTCTTTGATCGACATCCTGGTTGATTGCTTGTGTATGGTAGAGTGAGTGTATATTTATTTTTTTCTTACCATTCAGGCAACATTATTGCATGGAATAATTATTCTCGTTGTAAATATGACACCATTTGGGACGTGCATTTCTTAGATTGTGTGTACAATCTCTGGTTGCATGATTATTCGAGGCTTGATAGATGTCACAGTAATTTTTGATCTAGATGTGCCTAAGTAATAGGTCCAAGGCATCACTTTATTTGCATTGCTCTTTTGTGTGACCTTCGCTAGATAAAATGGTACACCAAAGTTCATTGGGAGCGAGTGATATGTTTTTAATTGTCTATTGTAGTTATGTGATCTTGTCTTCCAATCTTCGTTCAACTCTTGATGAGTTAACCAATCCTTCATCGTCCATTTCAATCCTCTAAGATTTTTGAGGATTTCTTCACATGTCGAAAGGTCATACATCCGTAATGGAGCTCTAATATTTTCTAATATTCATGCTACATACCATTGTAATAGTATATTTTTTTTTGATCATGTATGGTATTTGACTTAATAAATCCTTGAATCTCTCGTCATACTCACCCACAATATTACCTAGATTTTGTTTGATTTTCTTAAGTTTTTGTGCTTCTAGATGACTTATATCTCACATCTTGAAAAAAGAGGGAAATTATCCTTTATTTTGTTCTTCGTACGTGTTTTATTGTCGGTTAAATTCATAAACCAAGTAAGATCCTTGGCTTGAAGTGTAGCTCCAAACTGAGCCATTTATTTTCTTAATCAACTATATCTCCAGCATCCCATTTTTTCTCACAAACGAACCAATGTTGTTTGGGATCTTTTTCTCCTTAGTAAATATGGATGTGATTAAGCCATGTTGTTGGTTTCTTTTTATCGAATGGAATTATTGTGATATATTTAGTCAAATTCAACTTGGAGGTTGACATAGTTTTATTTTATGGATTCAAGATCGAGATATTTGATTAAGGCGATGTAATCTACATATGTTATTTAGTCAGGATATATTCAACTACTAACCATACTCATTCTTGGATTTTGTTTAATTCATCCATTGGACAAGCTTTATATATACTTGACAAGACATCCTCTACAGGGTCACATCGGTTCATTTTCACTGTATGTTGAGTTTGAACCTTCTAGGAGTAGTTTTGGTAGGGGGTGACATCGATGAGATATATTACATGAATGATTATGTCTTCTGGTCGATTCTGTTTATTTTTTTATTCTTCTATTAGTATTGAATCTCTTATTTGGCCATTATTATCAGTTCGACACAACGCCTGTGGTGATTATGCATCTATATGAAGTCGTTGTTGGAGAAATTTTAAAATATGTGGACTATGAATTTTTACAGGAGAGAGTCAGATTGCAGGTCATGAATCCTTGATTTCCATATTGACTTTATCATCAAATTTTTGGGCGCCATCGACTACCATACACAATCACAATCTTTCACTCCTCCTAGGAGCTATCAGGGGGCTCTCAAGGGTTTTTCCAATGAACTATCATGCTTGAGTAGGTTTTATATGAGATATTTTGGGATCCTTTTCCTTCCAAAATTATTCTCACTTATTCCTTTTATCCCACTCTATTTTTTGAATTTCAGTTGAGGGTTTGTGAATCTACATTCATCATGTAGATTTCTCTGTCGATTCATTTATCTTTTTCTTGACTCCCATCATTTTCGAAATGTGTGTGTTTTGACTTTGGATTTGGATTTGTTTTCGAATTCGACTTTGAATTATCCTTTATCACGGATCATCCATCCCCCTGATGTCGACCCAACTTACTTGCAGTTGACGACGTTTATCATTTTAACTGATTTCATTTCTTTTAGAAGTAATCCCAAGCTTCTTTGGTTTCTTTATAGTTAGCTTCCAAAAATTCTTCCCACCGCTGTTGTCTTTCTCTTCGATTGAAATTTGGAGGAGGATATTTCGAAGGGGGTTAATACTCAATGATGTCACTAAATCCCTTATCTGGTAGGAATTTACGTAACAGAGAGGAGATGATACAAAGAAATATGTTGTGTAACTTGGTATAGAATTTATTCTTAATAGTCTAAACTGACTCTCTTTCTTCAACCACTTGATCTTCAATGTATTCTTTTACAATCCTCTCGAACCACTCATTTAGATCTGTTCTTCCTTTGTTGATGATATTGTGCATCAACTACTCATCTAGTGTGATTCTACGCATTAGACTGAGTGACTTATTCTTATAGTGCTTCTGTTATATCCTCCAAGAATATCTCGTGTGTTTACATGAATATAAGTGAGTGCAGGATTCTCCTAAAGTCAGTCGGTTTCTTCATGCATATTTTCTAATGTAAATGTTGATGATTCATTCCCACCAGTCACATATGTCTATTAAAGTTAACATCTATGTGTTCTTTTCTTTAATGCATGCTCGAGTTAAGAACTACCAGTAACAGATCCAATGTTGTAGTGAGGGAGGAAGTATAAGAAGTTGCTAGAAGATCCGCACATAGAGAAATACATGTTATAACATCATATATAGAATCACACAAGCATATAGATAGATATACACAATAGTAGGAGTACCATCGAGGAATTTTATTAGATATAGCCAAAACAACATTTGTCTTTCCATTAAATGATGATGTGTATATGTGTGTGTGTGTGTGTGTGTGTGT
This sequence comes from Picea glauca, assembly GCA_000966675.3. NCBI lineage: Eukaryota > Viridiplantae > Streptophyta > Pinopsida > Pinales > Pinaceae > Picea > Picea glauca. Next base: position 452,732 of record JZKD02S2059195.1, on the reverse strand, counting down.
GTGTGTGTGTGTGTGTGTTGTACAATTACCAATCAGTTACATTAACTGGACCATGTCGGTTGAATCTAACTTCTTATTTGATTGATTTCCCTAACTGACTCTTAACACCAAATTTAATGTCTTATATAGAAAACACTTAATCCTTTGCAGAACTATTTGGAATATTGCTCATGACATTAGGGGATTCGTAAATATTATAAAGATATAAATTTTGATTCTTCATGTGAATCCTATTATTTTATTTAGTTTTATGAGTTAGAATGTGCCTCTATAATTTCTTAGGATCTATCTTATATAGCTGAAAAATATTCTCTTGCTTTCTATTTATATAGTCTTTTTTTTCCCCTTTTGACTAAGGTTTGGTATCTATTTATTTGATAATATTTTAACGACTCATTGAAAGCATCCCTAATGGATTTTATAGCAATTTTACATTCATTATTGTACCAGGGGTTCGTTGTATTGTTTTTGTTTTTACATATAACCTCAATAGAGAATTTTTTAATCGAAGTAGAGAGGATTGTTGTAAAATTTTGATAGTCACCTTCAATATTGTTTTGATACATTAAGAGATTTGAAGCATTACTTAAATAATTTAAGAAAAGATCGACTTTCTTTTTGTCAAAAAGTAAGACTTTGGTCATCAAAGTGCTCTTCAAATGAGATTTCGTGCATGGAAAATTTTAGAGTTAGGGTTAAAGGTCTATGATCAGAGTCAATTTTGTGGTCATCTAACAGATCAAAGTTTACTATTTGGTTGTATATGGGGATAACTTATATTACATAATCAACAACACTGCTACCCAGCCCATTGATACAAGTCATCATGCCATATTTTGGCCACTTACTTAGATGATTTGAAATTATTAAATCTTGAGAACTACATAACTTTATTAGCTCAGTACCAAACAAATTCTTGAATAGGTCTTCAAAGTTTTTTATGTATCTATTAGATAAAAAAAGGTCCTCATATAGCCATAGAGGATTAGGGTTGGAATCATTACTTGAAATAATATCTTTATTAGTTGCAGTTATAGCATTAAATTCTCCTAACAGGAGGATACTACCTTTATTTTTCATATTGTAGATACCTTTCTCTAAGATTTTGTACAAACATTTCTTATCTAGATATTTTTTTGTATAAAAATTAGAGTTAATAGGTGAACAATAACATATTTCTATGTAAATATTCTTAGCGTTAATATCTAATATCTCCATTCATATGTATTGATTGAGAGCATATTTCTTATGAAGTCGAATGTGAGGAGAGATTTCCATTTTATGTAACAAGCTATGCCTTCAACCCTTATATGGTAGGACTTCTTATTCCATGTTGACCACAAAACAAATCATTCTATGTTAGGGACCTTAGATTCTTCATGCTCCCAAGTTCCAACCAAGAAAAAAATATCAATGTAATTCGAGATCCAACTTAGTATTAGTCCTTTACTCCATGGAAAACCACGACAGTTCAAAGAGAGGATCTAGAGTGTCCCAAATTTCTCTTTATTGTTATCTTTTTGGTCTCTATCCCTAAAAATAACCTTTCAATTATAAATGATTTCCCATTTCCATTCCTTCCTAGCTTCTTTCACCTTTTGAAATTCCTTCCTTAATTCAACTTGGTCCTTTAGAATGAGGTCTTCATTGATAAATATTCTTGACCATTTTAAGCTTGGAGTTTTCTTGAGTATGATATATTTATGGTCATTAGATATTACCTTAAGTCAGAACAACCTATCTTTATTTTCAATTTTTTTCCCCAACCCTTTTTCTTTTATGAGGAAAGTTGTCTCAAATGTTTATTTATTTTTTAGTTCTTCCTTGACTATTGCAAGGCTTTCCTCATCTTTATGCTCTTTTACACCAAAAATTACGAGTTTCAATGATCTTTAGTTACATTGAGATTTTTCATTTTTTCTTTGATGGGTTTGATATCCAAATTATATTCCAAACAATTTATATCCAAAATTCTAATTAATTTTACTTCCAGCTCTGTAATATTGTCCCTAATATTATGACTTTCTTCAACCTCTACCTCATGGGCTGATTGTTTCTTTTCCTAGATTTTTTTTTTTCTATTTCTTGTAATCTAGCCTCCATTTTTCGTAGCTCACTCTCTAGCCCTAAAATTCTATTGTATATCTTTGTCTCAATATTGTCCTCAAAGGATTTAAATTTATTATCAAACACTATTTCCAACGCTATTTTAAGTGTTCCTTCTCTCTCTTCTCTACGTTTTTCTAATGATTCTATATATTCATACAAAATTTCTAGGGTTACTTTACTAGGTCTCCCCTTGATATTTTTTTGTATCTGGGGTGAATTAATCATATTGTATTAACAATGAAAGGAAATAAATAAAAACTACATAAGGAACTTGTGTTCCTAGTTCACCTCGTAGACGGAACCATTAGAAGTAGTGTTCAATATTCTTCGCCAAGCCAGAGAAGTATTTTGTAAAGTGATGCAGGAGAATCACTGCCAAGCACACAGAGCAGGAGCTATCAACATCTAGGAGTCTGTACGGAATATCAACCCTGGCATTTGAAACATAAATTTTGAGGTATGCCTTAACTCAGCGTAAGAATAATATTTTGAAGCACGCTTGAGAAATCGCGAGCGAAGAAGTGCGAGTTTCCACTCTGGCTCAAGAATGCGACTGGACTAAAATAGCCATAGGTTAGGTTGTGATGTAGACAGGTAGCCATGGGAAACCCTAAGAACCTATGAGATAAATATAGGTTTTGTACACCCAAATGAGGTTGGTTTTAGGGTAGATAGTTGCAAGTTAGATAGCTACAAATTTGTAGGAGATTTCTGAGTTTTTTAGTTTTTTTTATGATTACAGTTATAGCCATTTTCACTTATGAATATAACAGAGGAAAATTGATCCAATGCATGGTTTGGAATTTTTTTTGCAATTCTCTGTTATTGTGTTTTCATGAATGAATGAATGAATTTCGTTATGAGTAGAAGGGACTGTGAATGTTAGGATAAGTTTCAATTGTTTCTTTTCTGTCGAGTGGTGCAAGGTGTGCACACAGAATGTAAGGAGTGCGTTAATGTGATCTGTTTTGATTTTGAAGCTTAGAAGAGATAACATGAAACTTCCCTTTGCAAGGAGTGCAAAGAGACTAGGGGAAGGCATGCACAATCGTCCGCAAGAATTTGAACCTTGCATAAAGATCTGGTGCAAGGAGTGCACAGATCCGAGATTCGACTAAGTTTCAAAGGGACTTCGCAAGAGGTCGAAAAGACAAAAAACAAAAGGAGAACACCAAGAGGGAAAAAGGAGTTTCTCTTCGATAAATCCTTCAGATCTAAGTTATCGAAATCCCTGAAATGAAAGAAGTGCACAAGAAGTCAAAGTCTTCACAAGACCAAGCTCAGAAGGAAAAATGCTTTTCATAAGTGTTAACGAGATCCAAGAAACGGACTCATAGGAAGGATAAAGGTTGAGGCCTTTGAATCCTTTGAAAATCTTCTAAGTTTGAAGAAAGTGCAAGCCCAAGGGGAAATATCTGGACCATCCGATCAACGTCCAGACAATGAGGAGCAAGTGCAGAGGGGGCATGATCTCAGCCGTTCATTCTGAGCATAGAAGAATATTAGTCGCCCGATCAAGATAAAGTGCATTAATGATAGGCTTTGAAAGTACACCGGAGGAGCGGGGTTATGAAATTCTGAAATCGTCGGAACCATTCATCAAGGGGGACATCTAGTGAGAGATCAATGTTTCCCTGACTCATGACTCACATAAGTCAAATGCAGATTCATAAGAACTTGCAAATAGAGAAATTTCGATTTGATCACAGTCGTCGATTGGAGGAAGGAGTTGAACTGTAGATCTGGTCTTGTCGGGAGTTCACAACTTGAAGAATTGGAAGTAGGAGTTCTGGGAACTTGCGAAATCTGAGTTCATGATTTGATCTGAGCCGTCAGATCAAGGAGAAATATGGACCGTTAGTTGCCCAGGGAGATATCGGGAGTTTGGATATCGGGAGAAGGGAGGTGAGCAGTCCTCCAACTTCGTGACATGTGAAGTCTTGATAGGCAAAAGGGGACTCAGGACCGTTGGATCGCGGAGATTGTGGACTGTTTATTTAGCACTCTGAAATATCGATATTTCGGGGTTTTAGAGGTCGAGAGATTTGGGTGACTCACATACGAAGAGTCGATACACGAAATCATGATGCGCCTTTTGATCAGTCGAGTGGCCACAACCATGGTCACGTGAAGGAAATGGCTTAGCTAGAGGAGAGATAGAGCCTGTTTGGTTTTGAGGTTTGAAAAACACTCAGGAGATGGCCCATGGGTCTCATACGATCTACGTCTTTGGAAAAAGGACATGTGTAAGTGGGTTTGGGGTCTAGTAGAGACCCAGAGAGTCAATTAGACTTAGTTTCTTGATCGATCCTAGACCGGCAGGTCACACAACCCTTAGGAGAGAAGGGGGGTTTGCACCAAGTAGTATCAGAGCATACGTTTTTCTTGAAGACAGTAGGTAAAGGAGAGGAGACATAAGAACTCGAACTTGTACTCTATGTGTGACAGATAGTCAACACAATGCTACCAAGGATATGAGCGAAAGAACCTTTAGCCAATCGAGCTGTAGAAAGGGAGATGTGAGAACTTTGTGCAAGATTAGACGTGATGGAGGTAGTGTAGAGACGAGCACCTGATACTAGAGACATCAATGATGCAGAGAGTGAATCAATAGAAGTCGAAGAAGGTTTAGGAGAGGATGTTACCGAAGAGCGCTTGCTGAGAGAAATTGCTATATTGGGAGGAAGAACCAAGATAGAGGTCCCAATTTATGAAGGCAATTTAGATGTTGAAGAGATTCTAGATTGGATAAGATCCATGGACAAACATTTCAACTATGAATATGTCGATGAAGAGAGAAAGGTGAAACGGGCTGTCACCAGGCTAAAAGGACATGCAACATTGTGGTGGGATGAACTGCAAGCTTAAAGGAGAAGCAAAGGAAAGCAAAAGATAAAGAATTGGGACATAATGGTAGCCAAGTTGAAGGCTAAGTTCATGCCCAAATATTATCAGATCAATCTGTTTAGGAAAATGTAAAACCTGAGACAGAAAGGGATGAAAGTTAAGCAGTACATAGAGGATTTTTATAGGCTGAACATCAGAACTGGACAAAGGGATAAAGATGAAGAAAAAGTTGCCAGATATATGAATGGCCTGAGATATGAAATCCAGGATGAGATCAACATGATGTCAGTAAGAAAAGTGGAGGATGATTATCATTTTTCACTGAAAGGAGAGGAGAAGTTGGCCAGAAAACAAATCCAACGTGGAAGAGGTAAAAACCTAGCCCCAAACAAAATAAAGGGAGTTACCCATGATAAGGCACATAAGTCTAATGACGAGACTGAGAAACAACATAATAAATCAGAAAGAGAAGGAATTTCTTGAGGAAGACAGGGTGGTGGGATAAGTTCTTCTAGAGGAAGAGGAAGAAGAGGAGGAGGAGAAGTAAGATGCCATGCCTATGGAAATACAGGGCACATGTCTTGAGAATGCCCTGAGAAAAAGAAATAAGGAGGAGGTGAAGCTCACATTTTAGAAGCACAAAGAAGAGAAACTGAAGCAGAAGGAGTAGAGGATTGAAGATCCATGATGTTGAGGAATGTTTTCTTAAAACCAGAGGTAGAAGTTGAAAGCCCAGTGCAGAGGAATAGTCTCTTTAGAATAGCTTGCAAGACTAAAGACAGAGTATGCAAGGTGATAATTGACAGTGGGATCACTGATAAATTAGTATCCACATAGATGGTGGAGAAATTGGAGCTGGAGACAACTAGACATCTGAAGCCATACAAAGTCTCATGGTTGTAGAAAGGACACCAGGTAATGGTTACTAAAAATGCCTGGTTGAATTTAAGATAGGAGGATATAGAGATGAAATTGTGTGTGATGTAATTACCATGGATGTATGGCATATTTTTTTGGGAAGACCATGGAAGTTCAATAGCAATGTCAGTCATGATGGGAGGAAAAATACATACACCTTGGAAAAGAATGGTAGGACACACATGTTGTTGCCAATAGAGGAGAAAAAAGAGAAAGTGGAAGCCATCACAAGCATACTTCTCATGAGTGAGAAGTAAATCCTGAAAGAATTCAAGAAAGAATAGGAGATATAGTTTGATGTGGTGAGGAAACCCAGAGTTATCCTTACAAGTACTTCAATGGATGATTTGCCTGAAGAAGTTCATGAATTGTTGGATAATTTTGCTGACGTGGTGGATGAAATTCCTAACTCATTTCCACCCATCAGAAGTATCAACCATCATATTGACATGATACCAGGAGAAATCATGCCGAACAAAGTAACATACAGATTGACACCTTGAGAGAATGAGGAAGTGAAGAAACAAGTCTAGTAACTACTAGATAAGGGTTTGGTCAAAGAAAGCTTGAGCCCATGTGCAGTACCAACTATGTTGAGTCCAAAGAAAGATGGAGGATGGAGAATGCATGCATACTCAAGAACCATTAACAATATCACCATGAGGTATAGATTCCATTTACCAAGAATGGATGATTTAATGGACTGTTTAAGTGGAGAAAATTTATTTTCTAAAATAGATTTGAAAAGTGGATATCACTAGATTAGAATGAGAGAAGGTGATGGGTGGAAAACATCCTTTAAGACAAATGAAGGTTTGTATGAGTGGATTTTTATGCCATTTGGATTAACAAATGCTCTAAGTAATTTTATGAGGTTGATGAATGAAATACTGAAATATTTCATTGGCAAGTTCATGGTTGTGTATCTAGATGATATACTGATCTTTAGAAAGACTAAAGAGGAGTATTTGAGGCACCTAACACTAGTGATGAGAAGACTACAATAGGATAAGTTGTTGATAAATCTAAAGAAGTCCTTTTTTATGAAGACATAACTCATTTACTTGGGTTTTGTGATATCTTCTAATGAACTAAAGATGGATCCAGAGAAGGTGAAAGCAATCAAAGAATGGTCGTCACTGAAGAATATGTTTGAAGTAAGGAGCTTCCATGGATTAGCAAGATTCTATAGGAAGTTCATCAGATACTTCAATGGAATTTGTGCGCCAATGATGGATACAGTGAAGAAGAAGAACAAGTCTTTTAAATGGACAAATGAAACTGAGAGGAGCTTCAATATACTGAAGGAGAAAATAACAAAACAACCAATTTTGGTCTTGCCTAATTTTGAGAAGACATTTCAGGTGAGATGTGACGCAAGTGGAGTTGCAATTGGAGCAATTTTTAGCCAGGATAATAGAACTGTTTCCTATTTGAGTGAGAAGATGAATGAGAACAAGAGAAAATACTCCACGTATGATAAGGAGTTTTATGCCATAATTCAAGCCTTGAAGAAATGGAGACATTACCTTGTCCCACAAGAATTTTTCTTGTATAGCGATAACCAGGCTTTACAATTCATAAGAAGACAAGAAAAATAGAATCAGAGGCATGCGAAATGGGTTGAGTTTATGCAGAATTTTACTTTTGTCTTAAAACATATTGTTGGGAATGCTAATAAAGTTGTTGATGTATTAAGCAGGAGATGCTTGATTCTACAAGAATTTCAGGTGAAGACCTTGGGGTTTGAACACCTTAAGGACATGTATTGTGATGATACATATTTCAAAGAAGCATACAAAGCATGTACAAGTCTTGTACTGAAAGACAGAAGCTAATGGGAAGAGTACATAATTCAAGAGGGATTGTTATTCAAGAGAAATTAATTGTGCATACCAAAATGCTCAATAAGGGATAACCTTCTGAAAGAAAAATATAGTGGAGGATTGGATGGAAATTTCAGCCATGATAAAAAATTTTCACAGTTGAGCAGTTCATACTATTGGCCAGGTAAGGGAACACAAGTGATAAAGTTTGTGAACATATGTAGAATCTGCCAACACGCAAAAGGAAAAAGACAGAACACTGGATTGTATCAACCATTGCCAATACCAAAGAGGCCTTGGGATGCAATAAGCATGGATTTCATTTTGGGATTGCCAAGGAAACAAAGAGGATTTGATTCCATATTTGTGGTGGTGGATATATTTTCAAAGATGTCACACTTTATCCCATGCCAGAAGACCAGTGATGCAACACATGTTGCAAATCTGTTTTTCAAGGAAGTTGTAAGACTTCACGACCTACCTAGAAGCATTGTCTCGGACATAGACACAAAATTTGTTGGACACTTTTGGAGAACGTTGTGGATGAAGTTGGGGACAAATTTTTCCTTCAGGTTAGCTTATCACCCTCAGACAGATGGATGGACTGAGGTGGTAAACAAAATTTTGGGAAACTTGTTAAGGAGTCTGGTTACTGAACACCATAATCAGTGGGATCAGATTCTTCCACTAGCAGAATTTGCATACAATGACTCACCAAACAAGAGTGCTGGAAAGAGCCCATTATAAATATTGTATGGAATGAAAACCAGGGGAGTATTTGAGTTGAGAGACTTGGAATAGAGTGATATCATGAGTGTTGGAGTAGAATATTTTTCTACGGAAATGCAGAGGCTCCATAGCCAGATCAGAGGATAGTTGCAGAGTTCTAACCAGGAGTATGAACGCAGAGCTGATCAACATCATAGAGAACTTCAATTTGAAGTAGGATATCAGGTTCTGTCACATATCAGGAAAGAAAGGTTCCCTAGGGGAACATATAACAAGTTAAAAATGAAGAAAATAGGACCATGTAAGATATTGAGGAAGTTTGATGCAAACTCCTATGAGATTGAGCTGCCAGATGGTGTAGGCATATTGCCCATATTCAATGTTTCAGACCTATATCCTTACAGGAAAGATGACATAGAGGGATCAGAAGATCGAGAGAAGGTTTAGTGGGAGAAATAAATGCCTATAGTAGAAAAACCACAGATGGAGAAGATTGTTGATCAGAGGATTGGGAAAAAGACCAGGAAGAAAAACTATTTTAGGGTAGTATAAGTGATTATAATTCATATCTATGGTAGGGTAGAAACCTTTCACCGTTCAAATTCACCTCATAGTATAAATCCTTCACATTCACCGTAGAGTATTAGTGATAACATTTAAGATTTACAAACCATTCTCCATTCAAATTCACTATAGAGTAGAAACCTGTTTCCACTCATATATACGCATGTCACGTATTAATAAATAATAAATGAAATTATTGAGAATATTTTAATAATGTCATTGGAATGTTAATATCCAAATCCATAATGCTCCCACATTTTAACCCCGAATCCTCTTTTATACCCATTATCATAACTTTTTACTCAATCATCCCTCATGGATATGTTTTTGGGATGGGGTTCGCACCCATCCCTTTTCAAAGGAAATGACCTTGCATATTTGAATATTTTGTCCTCATTTATACGCAATGTCATAGATTTTTACTCAATCGTCCCTCATGGATATGGATTTAGGACTGGGTCTCCAAGACAATGTCCTTTCATAGTTTGGTTACTTCCCTATCCAAGCGAACATAATGATTCCCCCCTCGAGGTTTATGAAAAATTAAGCTTGACCCTTGAAATCAAACTTCCTCCTTCAACCTGAAGGATGAAGGATTTATCTCTTATGGAAAGAGATCTCAATAGTTAATTAACAATGCTCTAAACCTCATTGAAAGAAATGGATACCTAGAAGAAAAATAATTGGTTCTCTCTCATCGAAGGTAAGATATAATATTATTTCTATGGTAAAGGTTACTATCATTTCTATTTGAATTAAAGGAAGATAACGATATCACCTTTTAGAATGAACCACTTGTCATGGATTCAAGAGGCATGTACTTGAACTACTGGAGTTTGGACTTTAGTCCAGAAGTGGACATGCCATCAACTATCCCAGTCTAGGTTCATTTTTTGCATCTCCCTCTCCATTGCTAGAGCAACGATTCCTTTAAAGATATTATAAACAACCCAGATAAATATATAAACAATAGGAATCCAAAATTGAAATTGCATGCATAAGGAAATGTATGGAACTATAACTAGAGAAAAATGTTACCTAAACTAATAATCCTATCCCAAGATAACTAGACTTGTCCATAGAAACCAAACTATGAATAGGGTGAATCCATGAAGCTCAGTTACACTTTTTTGCATGTCAGACAAGAGAAGATGGCCTATGTGGACCCTTGATAAATGTTTTACTTTATCTAGGTTTTAATCCCTCGATCGAGGTTTCAAAGCTCAATTTAGGGCTTAAACCCTTGACTGAGGAAAAACGTCAATTGAGAGATTTAAACCAAAATCAATTATTTATGTCAACATTACCTCGATAAAGGGTTTTAAGATACCTTAAGGGACACATTTTTAAATAATCTTATTGATGGATTTAAAATCGTTTGAGGTATTTTAAAATTATTGATCGATGTCTTGAAAGTAAATTAGCCTTCCCAATTTTTGCAAGTTTTCATGGAGCTAAAACTTCTAAGAGGTGAAATCCCTTCATTCGTTCCATTGAAGGTGGTAGAATTGGTGCCTATATATTTCTCATTGAATCCTCTGTCCAATTATAGATCATTTTCTCATTATTGATTTGATTCAATAATTTTAATTTTTTTATAAAACCTATTTTTTTTTTATCCTAATTAGTGAAGGCCCCAAGAGAAAAATAGGTATCTGAAAAAATGTATAGTAAAAAAAGTATAAAAGGTACGTGGACACTCTATGGATGTCTTCTAATCAAAACTCTTTTTATCATTTTACATAACTAAGAGAAAATAATTTGATGGGAACACAAATGTGTATAAAATGCAATTCAAATATTAATTTGTGGGCTTCAAAAAATAATTAAAATTTTTGATTTTTGAAAAGAAACAAAATGGTGCACTACTAATTCCTGTGTAGAATGTGCTCATATGTGTGTGCGCGCGCGTGTGTGTGTGTTGAACACTGAATTAGGTGTTGGGAATAAAAGTAACTTTTTATCTTTTCTGAAAATTTACAAGGATAATCATTTAATTAAATTGAAAATTCTACACAATAAATTACATTAGTATTTTTTGAAAAAATATCATTAAAACGACATCACATTTACCTAAAAATTATGTTCTTACTACGATTCAAAATTTATAAGGCGTATATGAGTTTCTATGGCTTCGAATGGAAAAATATGTAAAATTTCAAAATTTTATTGCCACATTTCACTAGAATATGGAACATGCCTTCATTGATTCACCCAACAACTCCCTTTCAAGTGTAAATATTTTCACAAGTGTGGACACTTTGCGAAACATTGCAAATTGTCACCTAATTGTCATCTGTTATGAAATATCCGCCCACAATGTATACCAATTGAAATAAGTCTCGAAGAATCTTGGTAGTAAGAACCTCCTCTAGTCTCAAATCATAAGGGGAGAGCCTCCTCTTCCTCTAAGCCCTTTTTGGTATTCTCTCTGTATGATTTGATTCCTAGTATCCCATGTTATTATTAATTAGTAGCACCTTCACCTAATCCATGGGAAACTTCTTAATGAGAAAGTGATCAAGGAGGAGGAAGTGGTGAGTGTTATTTAGGTCTTGTATTCCCATAAAGTGTAGGTCTACATGTATATTTCATTATTCATTTCTATTGCACCTTCTAGAGAAAAATCAAGCATGACTTGTGTTGAATCTGAAATGGTCCATACACAAGTCCAAGTTTGGGGAAGGGGGTAAATTCCTCTTTCTTTATGTTAATTTCAACGAAATCCAACTGATCTTCCTTGTCAATATTCCATACATCTCTCTTTGTAATGTTTCCTATAAAATCCTATCGTAAATATTAACAAATAACCTATATAATATTACCCCAAATGTTATGTCAAAAAAATCAAGATGTTCCATACATCTCTCTTTGTAATTCTTGCTATAAAATCCTAACAAAAATATTAACAAATCACCTATATAAGATTACCCCAAATGTTATGTCAAAAAATCAAGACATAGATTATTGATAATATTATTCTTATGTAGGAGGATATCCATTCAAGTAGATGCAACATTGAAAAAGGTATGGTAATCAATATTTCCATCGTTAATTGTTTTTATAATGATCATCCCTCATTCCCATGAAAACAAAATTTTTCATAATCCATACTTTCATGGGAAAAGGAATGTATTAGCTCCCCATGGATAGTGCCACTAGTAAAGGAAAGGTTGACCTCCTTTCTCTAGACTAGACAAGGGTTGAGATAGGTTGGTCATATATCCCCCTTTCTCTACATTAATATGGTAGACTCTCTAAGTTAATGGATCAAACTAGAAAGGATCAATAGATTACTAAAAGGAAAACTATTTCTTAAGGGAGAAAACGGATTGAGTCTACACGCATGTTTCATTGATGACACCTTGCTCATGTGGGGCCACTATGGGGTGCATTAGTGATAATCATTGAGATATTGAGGATTGTACTAGATTATTTTACAAATGCCTCGAGACGTAATATCAATAAAGGGAAACGTAATATGGAACTCTTCTTCAAGACTGCTAAAAACAATTTATAGAATTCTTGAACACCCTTATGTTACTCAATGCACATCGATCAAATATTTCAAAATGATCGTCGCCCTTAAATTGAAAAAGGTAGAAGACTAGTAGACTAATGTTAAAAAAATCAAGAACATGACGTAGCACTAGGAGTCGAGTTCCTCAATCCAATAGGTCACTTGGTCCATATTAAGTTGTTTTTATCAACCCTTCTCATTATGAATATGAAGGATCAACATTTCCATCTCTAGCTCTAACTGGAATAATGTAGTAGATAGAAGGAGAAATTAGATAATTCCTAGTGCAAGGGGGGAATCTAATGCCAAAAAAATTGACCTTTTCAACTAGAGAATAGTGAGAGTTCTTTCGGATAAGGGAGGAATAGACATAAAGGACCAACTTTTAATGAATAAATATATAGGATCAAAAATATGAGTTCTTTCGGATAAGCGAGGAATAAACATAAAGGACCAATTTTTAATGAATAAATCTATAGGATCAAAAATATTGTGGAGGGTATCATACAGGGAAAAGGAATGGTGGGAGAGAATTTTACATTTAAAATATTTACAATCTAGAAATCGTATAATCCTAGAAAATTCCCTCCTAGAAATGTGTGGATATCCTATTTTCAATTTATGTAAGGTAGCCACCCAACTTATTCAAATTCTCCTTTCATGGGTATCTAGTAACTACAAGAAAATTATAATTTGGGAGGATTAGATCTTTGGAAGGACCCCCTTAGCTCAAAATGTTCATTTAAGGGAATTAAAGGATTGGATACAAAACCAAATAATATGCTCACTTTATGACTTATCTTCTTGGGACCGATATGACACATAAATATGGATGGGTTGGAAATCTCTATCTCCTCCAAACTCACTCAAGACCCAATTGAGGTCTTTTTTCAACTACTTGAAAATAACAACCCCTCTCAACATGTTCTTCCTCTATTATATGCAATGATACCCAAGCATGATTCTATTAAGTAAAGTAGTGATACTTTATGAATCTTGTTGATGTACCACTCCCCCCTCATTTAGACATCTAGAAACAAATTTGAGAGGAAATTATCTCCCTAAAATAAGGATTTTCCGGTGCACAAAAGAGTCTTGGAATCAAAGAATTTAAGGAGACACGTGGTTCAACTTCCATCAATATGTCCACTTTTTATGTAGAGGAAGAGTCATCTTGGAACCTCTTCCTAGAGTTTAATGTCACAAAATAGGTTTAGAACCAAGATTTTGTTGAATTAGGGAAATTTATTTCTCCCACTCAATACTAGTGAGAAATGTTTCAATCATGGCCTAAATATTATCCAAGTTCCATTGCAACAAGTATCTCTTGAAAATATCTCATTTTGGAAAACCCAAATTCATCTCTAGGAAATTTTGGATGGCAAGAATCAACATTATTTTCAAGCAAGAGAAAATCCTTGTAACAATGATTTCTCTTATAGTGAGGAGATTGCTTCATGAAACATTTTTTTCCAAACATGTTAGATAGAGTAATAAATTTGATCTATAGGATGAAGAACATATATAGTTCAAGGAAATTTTAATTGTGGCAAGGGCACAACCAAAGGTTTAGTCTAGCAGGCCACATAGAAAAAAGCCCTAGCAACTCAAAGTTAAGAAGGAGTATCTACAACAATGGTCGAGTTAGAAACAACTTTGTTCTATTTTTTAATGGAACTTTGAAAAGAAATATAGGGGAGAAATGGCAAAGGAGTCAATTTAGACCTTGGAGGAAAATCAGAACTAATCTTTTCCTAGATAATTGGAATATAACAAATAATGACACAAAATTCTTGACAATATATGAAGAATTATTCTTGATAAATAATAGAGGGATTACAAAATTTATTGTAGTGGGTGATTCCATCATTATAATTATATGTATGCATTATCACATGAATCCAAAATCCACTCTACTAAGTCACCCTATTCTCAAAACTCATGAGCTTGTACATGGCTTCAAAAGCATTGAATTATATCAAGTATTGAGGTCAAATACCTCTCCGACTGATGCAAAATAAAATGAATCTATAACCTTAGAACCTAGAATGTTTAGAATAAATGTCAGGAGATTGGACCCACCCCCCCTCTCTTGAATTTCATCCTTTTATAAAAAAAATCATGCACTCAAACATGTTTGACGAGTAGCACCGTTATAGGGTACAGAAGGTTAAATGATTTATGGATACCATGGAAAAGAGTGCATCCACAATTAAGATTTTCCTTTTATGATTTATGTTAAGCCTAGAAAAACGGGAAGTTCACTTCAATGTAGTTTTGTTAATATCATTTATTTCTTTTTGCACATAGTTTTTGATATCCTTATCGGCTGAGGGATAATAGTCTCTAGTTGACATTCCTTTTGGTTGAGGTGGGAATATCATGTTGTTCATCTTCTACGAATTTATCGAATTCAATAGATCAAAGCTTAGGAGCCAAGACAATTAGATTCAGGGTTTGAGGAAGTGTGGCGTTTTCAAGATAGGTGCAAGTTCATTTTCAATAGATACACAGAGTTATGAAATTAATGAGAATTGTAATCTCAAAATAATAATTATGAACAATGTTTCACGAGATTTTAAATTTTGTTTATAAGAAATATAATATAATTTTACTCTAAAAAAATAAATAAAAATGAAAATAAAGTGATGAGTACTATATAAAGCCTATATTTTAATAAATATCTAAGGCCAAACAGAGTCATGATTCATTTTTACAAAGTCTAATATATTAATCAAACATGACTTCCGATAAAAGATGGAATGAAAAAAAAAAACAAGCTAGGGGGGCATAAATTCGTCTTTCCTAGTGCTAATTTCAAAGGATTCCAACCCATCCTCCTTTTCAAGATTCCATCCCATATATCTTTGAAATGATTAAAAAATGGTATCAAATCACCGAGATAAGATTATGCCAAACCTTGCATGGAGGAATTAATATGGCTTTCTTTAAAAAAGAAAGATTACTAACAATATTATTCTTGTGTAGGAGGCTATCCATTCAAGTAGAAGAAACATTGATTATAATCAATAGTGACATGGATAACTATTTTCATAAGTTTCACCACTCGTTCTTTTCTAAAGTCTTACAAAAATTTAGTTTGCAAAGCCGTGATTTTTTTAATAAAGGAATGTATCAGCTCAACATGGATAGTGTCACTATTAAATGAAAGGTTGGCCTCTTTTTTTCAAATAATACTATTACCTATTGTCCCTCTTTCTCTACATGCGTATGTGAGACTCTTTAAGTTAATGGATGGAACTGCAAAGGATCAACATATGCATGGAAGCAATAATGATTGCTAGGGGAGCCAAAGAATTGAGTAACTCACAATTCATTGATGACACATTTATTATGGGGTGCATCAATGATAACCACCAATATTTTCAAGATGTTAATGGATCATCAAGTTTATTTTAATTTTTAATTGAATGTTTTTTTTATCTCATTGAATATTTAATATGAAAATTCAGAATTTTATAATTATTTAACAGAAAATTTAAACAAATAAATTTAAGTAAGAAAATAATATGATTGAACAGTTTTCATGATTTGATATGCATGATGTTATCAATATGTAAAAATGTAGGAATAATTATTTTTTTTAAATTTAACTATAATAACTTTCATTTTATAAAAAATAATGAAAATTTTAATAAAAATTTTTATGAATAAATTTTTAAAAATATAATTGGGTAAATTTTTTTTTTAATATCAATTTAAATATACATAATACATATTATAAATCAAACAAAATCAACATCAAAATGATATTAAAAAACCTAATATACATGAATCATAATATAAAAAAAAAATAGATATGTCATATATATCTTAAATATGTCAAATATAGCATCTCAAATTTAAGTGAGTAATATGTCTCAAATTTAAATTAAAAATAGAGGAATCATTACATACACAAAACACATTGTATAAATAAACTAACATCAACATTACATGATATGAAGAGGCATAATATATATGAACTCTAATATCAAAATCAATATGTGTTGAGGGAAAAATCAACATTACACAAAAACAACATCATATTATGGGGAAGGCTTGCCCATATTGGTGCAATCTCAAGGTCCTTAATGATCTCCCTAGATTTTGCTAAGGAGCACTCTATGGTGAGAAATCAATGCACATCCCTGATTCGTCACTTGCTAGGAGAATCTATGAACAAGCCTATGTGGCATGTTAGGTCTCTACACTTGAGATGGCTCATTTGCCTCAGCCATATTGTTAAGTTATTGGGGAGGAAACTCCCCAACATGCATCCAAACATGTGCAAAATAATATACAACAATAATTTCATAATTTAATCAAAATCTTATAATCAATTACATGTGCATTAAATAAGATAAAATAATCTACAACTAGATTAATAAAAATATAATGATCTAGTACTACCTCTCATATCGGGTGGCCCAGTCAGATTCATAGGATGTTTTTATATCCTCCCATGTCGATCCCTATGTATGTGTATTGTACAATATTGAGGATGTAATTTTCCTCACTAGTTAATAAATCTAGTAAACCTAAATGATGTGAATCAAATCTGACAAAAATTATTGGCTATCAGTAGAGGATCTAATATGATCAACAAAACCATTGTTTAAGGCTATGGATGAGAAAGGAAATCAACTTGTGGGCATGAAGGGTCCCATGCCATCATGATTGATGTCCATTTTATATGTAATATATGTAAATTCAGGGAGTATATTATTGTACGTAAATAATTAACGAGACTTTCATGAGACCCTTTCCATGTGGAAGATAAGACAAACAAATAAAGAAAAGAAGGAGAAATGGACTAGAGAGAAGTTTAAGTGTTGGGGACACCTGACCTTCCATATATCCTCCCAATCGACTCAATATACTATATTATGTTTCCCAAGAATGAGAAAAGGGTTCTTTGGTTGTTAATGATTTAAAGAGGATGCCCAAATGTTATTGAGGAGCATAGAGACAAAGTAGAGAGATTTTAAGTTTCTTATCACCGAATAATAGAGAGACTGGATGAAGCCAAAAGAATGTTGGTTTTCTCGTTTGGGTTTCCAGGGTAAATTATGAGTTTATTTGTGATGATTGTTTTTGGTTACATTGTTCATGAATGGTTAATGAATGCACTGTAAATTAATGGTTGTCTACATATTGTTTAGCAAAGGGAACTCCATGTCATCTATTATTTAAGCTCATTATATATTAATATGGTTCCCATGGTTCCGTAAGCCATACTAATAGCTCTTTAATATTACCCATACATTAATTTTAAAGTTGGAAATCAATGGCTATCCTTCTAGAGCCATTGTTATTTACTTGGGGGTTTCTAATTTTTTTTCCAGAGTCGTTGGGTGCATTCTTGACTTTTCTGGGCATTTTCCTTTTCCCATAGATCATAGACGACATATATATCGAAATAATGGGTTGTATGGGCATTCTTTAGCTACCCATGAACCATATACACTTTTTTACAATTTCACCCACTACAAATTTCTCCTCGGAAATTTTCCTTTGTCGTTGAGTTCCAAACTCGACTTCCAAACGTTTTTGACTTTTCATGGGTTTCCAAAAACCTTTGGACATTTTTATTCATTGGGGGTCACTAAAATATCGCTCCAAATGTTTTTACATGTCGTCGGTTATCAATTTAACCCTTGTTATTTTCTTTTCAGTTGTTGGTCACCAAATATGACTTGTGAGGGGTTTCCTGTTATGGCTTGTCACCGAATCCACCTCTTAGTTATTTTTTTTAATGATGGGTCCATCGATTATGACTCGATTTTCCTTTTTGTTGATTCCCTTATCTCATTTGACCAACAATCACTTCTGGTCGACTAAAATATACCCACATTTTGAGTAGGTTTTCTTTTGGTCGATTTGGCTACCTTGGTTCACCCAACTTTGGTTGACTCAACTTGGTCAAATTTCCTTCACTGCGACTCGACCCTCCTTTCATATGACTCATTTTTCCAATTCAACTTCTATGTAGTCGGATTTATTTTTATTTAGGCTAACTTGACTTGTGGATTGGTTGGTCGATTATTTTCCCATCATCTAAGGAGCTAATCTTGTATTTGTTTTTTTTTTTCATATATTTATGTGTTGGTGAAATGGTGAGACTATAAGCCTCCCATTTATGGATTAGATGATATCGAAGTATAAGTTCGAATGCATTTAGTGAGACCTGTATGGTAAGTACCCGCAGTGATTACAAAAGAAGTGGACACATGTTGTTTCTAGGGCTAGATCATAGTAGGGAATCAATAATGTCAAGGGAACATTATGAAGGAGAAGGAGAAGATGATCCATGGGTAAAGTTGGATTCATTTGAGAATATTTTGGACACATTGTCACCAATGGAGCCACAACTATTTTCAGTGAATATCAACGAAATTCCATCAATTGAGGCTTGTCATGAAGGGCTTGGGAGGGAATAAAATAATCCAAAGACATAGCATAAGACTAAAACATATATGGGAGAGTGTAACCACAACAAGACACATGTACCTTTTTGTGTAAAGGACAAGGTGGACATCAATCCATATACCAGGGAAGTGGATGTTATTAGGATAAACCAATCGCTACAATATATGGAAGTATACTTCAGTGTGCATGAAGTAACTAGAAAACCAAATATTTCTTTTTCTTGGTTGAAACTTGAAGACCATTATTTGACATGGTGGGAGACTGGTGATGCAGTAAGAAGAGAACTAGGAAATGATCCACAAGTGAATGGTTGGGAGGTGTTGAAGGACATGATCAAATATAAATTTTATCCAATGTCATATGAGGAACACCAACAAATAGTTGGCATTACTTTAGGCACAGAAAAGAACAACCGGTGCAAGAGTTCACGACATAGTTAAAGAACAGAGAAATTCATACGGTAATCTCTCTCAAAAGTCCAGACATATTAGTCAAGTATTTGGGGGAATTCTTGCCACATATTTAAAGATAACTGATTTTATTTAGGCCTAAGAAAATTTATGAGGCCATTATTCAAGTACAATACCTTGAGGGAGAGAAGCAGAAGCCACAAACTACTCACAAGCAGGTAGAACAACAAGAACAACATATACATATGGAAAACAAGAAGAAGGGGAATCAAAATAATATCATGGAAACCATACAAGAAGAAACACCTTCCATCCAACAATTTAAAGAATGCAAATGAAAGGGACACACTGAGGAGAACTGTTGGAAACTGCACCACAATAAGTGCACCAAATATTTTTAGAAGAGGAAGAAGAAATCATTGATATCAGTGGATGTTTAGAAATGGGTGGATATCACATCAGACCCAGAAGGGAAGATTAAATACACTAATATTCAAAAAGAGGTGGCATCAGTGGGTTGCAATCACAAGGAGGAGAAGACAATGAATGAACTTTTTTGCATTAAAATCCACATGAAGCAAAGTAAGGTGGATTGTTTGTTCGATCCCAGTTCACAATCCTACTGGATATCTGTGCAACTGGTTGAGAAGCTTGGAATGTGTTGATTTTAACTGTAACATCCCCCCAAATAAATTATTTTTGAATTTGCAATTTCTTAGGAAATTTATTCTGTTTTTGGTAAATTCGAAGTTGGAATTTTTTTTCCATTTATGGCAATTCCAAATTCTGAATTTGGTTAATTGTAATTAATGATTATGACTATTGGGCAGAGATCTTATTTGACCCAACTAACTACTTGATTTTGACACTTGTATGAAACAAAATATTTTATAATTATTGCAGGAGGACAAATGCAACAACCATGTTGAAATAAGCTGACCATGACTCCATGAGTGGGGAACATGTTGGAACTACCTCAGGGATGATTGTTACAAGTGGAAAATCAAGAATTTGGCCATTGGCAGCCCTTGAAAATCAGGGATTTGGAAAGCTGCAAAAATTCCCAAGGGGAAAAAGACCTAGGGATTTTGTTTTTGGATATATAACATATGTGAGGAGGTAGGACGCTGCCTAGTATGATGGGGAAACAAAATACTGATTTATTGTTGTTATGAACACTACTTGTTGAGTGTGAGGCAAGGAGAGGACTATTGATACATGAAGACATTGCGGAGGAGTAACTCCAAGTTAGCCCTCATGGATGCATGGTTAGGATAGGGGGTGAACATGACAAGTGATTTGGTTGCCCTCCTCTAAGGTTGGGAGGAATGTGGTGTTCCCATTTATTATTTAGAAAACTTTATTCAGATATGTCCACTTTCTCCTTCTCTATTTACATGTCGTGATGAATTATTGGTCAATGAGATATTTTTATATGATTGATGTATATATGAGATATTGTTTTATCAAATTCGGAAGGAATCATAACTGTGGTTGTAAGAATCCCAATCCATTATTTTATTTGAGATTTCTGTCAGAATCCGATGTATCCAATATGACTGATTATTTTATTAGTAGTCGCCCTTCGGAATAAAACCTAAAAAATGTCTTTCAAACATCCCACACTTTTAACCCTATGTTTTGACTTTGATTCGAGTTCAATTACCCTATCATGTTAAAACAACTGCCACAATTAGTTATAAAGTAATGGGAGGTAATAATTTATGTATATATGCAAGTATATAAGATATAATTATGTAGGAAAGTCATATGTGAAATTCAAACGCTTTCAAAAAACCTACAGTATGTATATATACATATATATATCAACAGGTATTGATAATAAATTGTGAAACGATTGGATCTAGTCTATCACATATTTAAGTGCTGGAAACAATATCTAGAATAAATAGATTAACACAAATAAAGCTTCTGTAAATATGGATCTATGAACTAGTTTACTGCTTTAATAAGAAATACTGTAGGTGGAAACCTATCAATAAATTGTATTGGAAAACTTAAGAATTATCTGTCTTACACAAGGTAAATGAAATAGAATAATGTATCCATGTACAAACAACTATATGCTTACCAGTCTGCAAGAGAATGATTATAGAAATATATTAATTAAATTGAAATTTCTTTCATTTCCATGCTAAATCAACGCAATTAGGAACTCTATGTAT
This sequence comes from Picea glauca, assembly GCA_000966675.3. Classification (NCBI taxonomy): domain Eukaryota; kingdom Viridiplantae; phylum Streptophyta; class Pinopsida; order Pinales; family Pinaceae; genus Picea; species Picea glauca. The sequence goes on along the minus strand of JZKD02S2059195.1, from coordinate 431,191 downwards.
GTACAGAATAAGGAGGATATACGTTCATATCCCACTATAAGGGAATGATCCATCGGCGAATGATTGGGAGATGTTGAAGGACATGATGAAATATAAATTTTATCCAATGTGATATGAGGAACACTAGGAAATAAATGGCATTACTTTAGGCACAGAAAAGAACAACAAGTGCAAGAGTTCACGACATAGTCAAAGAAGAGAGAAATTCATATGGTAGTCTGTCTCAAAAGTCCAGACATATTAGTCAAGTATTTGGGGGAATTATTGCCACATATTTAAAGACAACTGATTTTATTTAGGCCTAAGAAAATTTATGAGGCCATTATTCAAGTACAATACCTTGAGGGAGAGAAGCAAAAGCCACAAATTACTCACAAGCAGGTAGAACAACAAGAACAACATATACATATGGAAAAAAAAAGAAGTGGAATCAAAATAATATCATGGAAACCATACAAGAAGAAACACCGTCCATCCAACAATTTAAAGAATGCAAATGAAAGGGACACACTGAGGAGAACTGTTGGAAACTGCACCACAATAAGTGCACCAAATATTTTTAGAAGAGGAAGAAGAAATCATTGATATCAGTGGATGTTTAGAAATGGGTGGATATCACATCAAACCCAGAAGGGAAGATTAAATACACTAATATTCAGAAAGAGGTGGCATCAGTGGGTTGCAATCATAAGGAGGAGAAGGCAATGAATGAACTTTTTTGCATTAAAATCCACATGAAGCAAAGTAAGGTGGATTGTTTGCTCGATCCCAGTTCACAATCCTACTAGATATCTGTGCAACTGGTTGAGAAGCTTGGAATGTGTTGATTTTACCTGTAACATCCCCCAAAATAAATTATTTTTGAATTTGCAATTTCTTAGGAAATTTATTTTGTTTTTGGTAAATTCGAAATTGGAAAATTTTTGCCATTTATGGAAATTATGAATTCCGAATTTGGTTAATTGTAATTAATGATTATGACTATTGTGCAAAGATCTAATTTGACCCAACTAACTACTTGACTGTGACACTTGTATGGAACAAAATATTTTATAATTATTGCAGGAGGAAAAATGGAACAACCATGTTGAAATATGTTGATCATGACTCCATGAGTGGGGAACATGTTGGAACTACCTCAGGGATGATTGTTACAAGTGGAAAATCAAGAATTTGGCCATTGGCAGCCCCTAAAAATCAGGGATTTGGAAAGCTGCAAAAATTCCCAAGGGGAAAAAGACCTAGGGATTTTTTTTTTGAATATATAGCATATGTGAGGAGGTACGATGCTGCCTAGTATGTCGGGGAAACACATTACTGATTTTTTGTTGTTATGAACACTACTTGTTGAGTGTGAGGCAACGAGAGGACTACTGATACATGAATACATTGTGGAGGAGTAACTCCAAGTTAGCCCTCATGAATTCATGGTTAGGCTAGGGGGTGAACATGACAAGTGATTTGGCTGCCCTGCTCTAAGGTTGGGAGGAATGTGGTTGTCCCATTTGTTATTCAACAAAATTTATTCAGATATGTCCACTTTCTCCTTCTCTATTTACATGTCATGATGAATTATTGGCTGATGAGATATTTTTATATGAGTTATGTATACATGAGATATTCGTTTATCAAATTCTGAAGGAATCATAACTGTGGTTGTAAGAATCCCAATCCATTATTTTATTTGAGATTTATGTCAGAATCCGATGTATCCAATATGACTGCTTATTTGATTAGTAGTCACCCTTCAAAAGAAAACCTAAAAAATGTCTTTTTACATCCCACACTTTTAACCATGTGTTTTGACTTTGATTTGAGTTCAATTACCCTATCATGTTAAAAAAAATGCCACGATTAGTTATAAAGTAATGAGAGGTAATAATTTATGTATATATGCAAGTATATAAGATATAATTATGTAGGAAAGTCATATGCGAAATTCAAACGCTTTCAGAAAACCTACAGTATGTATATATACATATATATATCAACAGGTATTGATGATAAATTGTGAAACGATTAGATCTAGTCTATCACATATTTAAGTGTTGGAAACAATATCTAGAATAAATCGATTAACACAAACAAATCTTCAGGAAATATGATCTATGAACTAGTTTACTGCTTTAATCAGAAATAGTGTAGGTGGAAACCTATCAATAAATTGTGTTGGCAAACTTAAGAATTATCTATCTTACACAAGGTAAATGAAATCGAATAATGTAGCCATGTACAAACAACTATATGCTTACCAGTCTACAAGAGAATGATTATAGAAATATATTAATTAAATTGAAATTTCTTACATGTCCATGCTAAATCAACACAAATAGGAACTCTATGTATGTACAAAATAAGAAGGAGGATATACGTTTGTATCCCACTGTAAGGAGGATATAGAGTCACAGTACTTATAAAACACCGAAGTAAAGTAGAACAATATAGAATCTTCATTTATCACAATGGACATTCATATGATACAATTATATATATGTGTGTGTGTGTGTGTGTGTGTCTGTGTGTGTGTGTGTGTGCAAAGAGATTCAAATTTTGAAGTATAGACCTTCAAAAATGAATGAGTTCATTTTCTATTTTGTGCATAGCTGTAAATTAGGATTATACAAATTGTAGGTATTGAATATGCAATATAAAATGAAAACCCCGATAATTAATTTAAGAATAGGAAGAAACTAGAATGTCGAGAAGATCCAAATAAAAATTTATCTAACAGTCATTGCATTAATTCAAATAGACAGGGAGGGGCCCTGTAGTGTAACTTCAAAGGAACTATTACAAATATCAACCAGTTCCAAATAAGAATACAATTGGGATTTTTCCCCCTTCCAGCCACTATAATAAATCGAGCGAATACTATTCTTCATATCATTAACTAATATTGAAATTGTGCTTTCACTGTGTGAATGCCTAAAGAGTTTATGAAATGAACTCAAATACCTTTTGCGCCGAGGTTAGGAACACAACCTTTTGAAATTTTGCGTAGATGAAAACTCTGCAAAGTTTTACCATTATGTATTAGTATTTATATGAAAGAAAGGAAAATGAAAACATCAACAAATGACAAATGTAGTAACAGAGCATTTCATAAGGATACTTAACTTATAAGCAGTATCAGGTTATTTCCTTGATTCTCTTGGATGTATAGGCAACTAGGCCGAGGGAGAAGGGTCCAACGACTCCCTGATGGGTACCCTCACAACAACAGGGCCCATCATTAGTGATTGTTACTAGATCTCCAAACCCTTTTAATCAAGAAAAAATAAATAATCGACAATACTAGGTTTCTTTAACATACAAACGGTATAAAGGATATTGTGCAAAGACATAATATAAACCTTTATGCAGAACAAAGACTATCTAACTGGTTGAGTTTAAAACCTTCTAGAACCAAATTATAGAGGATGTATTTCTCATAAATTCATCAATCGATACAAGGATAATTTTCTACTGAACGCAAACAGTGTAAGTCATGATAATGACAATAACATCTATAAACTCAACATGAATTTATTCATACTGTAGGGTATCTTTAATAGAATTTTCGGAAGTCGCATTGGGCACATTTTTAACAACACCAGATAAGAATGGATTAGACATAAATAAAAAACAACATATGCGAAGGAATTAGTAAGAACTTGCTGACTCACCCCTTTACAAAGGAAGGAAGAAATTATACAATGCGTTATGAATGACACAATGGTACTATTCTTCCCGAATGAGAACTTCTCGCAGAATCTCACGAATATTTGGCTTCAAGCCTCAGCTTACGATAATAGAGGGCCCGTAAGGAACAATGATAACAGAGAGTTTACGAAACCCTAGACCTCAAAACATAGACAAAGAGAAACAAATGCATTCTCTCTAAACCAGAGGAGGAACGCTGATAACTTCAAAGGAAATCACTTCTTCAGGAATGGGGAAATCCCAAAAAGTATTATAGATAAGTAACGATAAAGGGAGGTTTCAACAGAAAGAAAGAAATATAACATTAGTTACAGAATGCCTACAACTTTCACTATAACGATTTTATGAATGAGCCACCTTATCTATTCAACCATAGTAATACGTTAAAGGAAATACCTATCGGGGGAACCAGACCATGCCGTCTGATACAACGATGAAACGACCTCCATGACAATAGTCTTCATTGCTAAGAAATGATACACAAAGCCCTTTCGCAAAACTCAAAAATTAAAATTGTAAACCCATTAAAACCCTATGTGACACCTTGATTTCTCAGAGTAAATGCGAAGAGTGTTGAAGGAAAATCTCCCTGCACATAGGTAGATCTCCTCTTGAGAGCTAGACTCTTAACTCTGAAGAAATAAGATGCTTATCATGGTCGCTGACTTCATTTTAGATATAGATAAACTAATGTGTGAGGTGGAAGGAGAAAAGAAGTACCTTTTACCGGTGTTTGTCCCTGCACGGTCCGAGTTGAGCTCCAATCTTTCACTCCTCGATAAGCCCTGTAGACAAACAAAAGTACAACCACTTCCTTCTCTACTGATATTAGCTCCAAATAGACCTATCTATTAGAGACAAATCCATGTGAGATCAAACACAGATTTGAAAGAAATAGGCCAAGCATATTATATTAAAGAGAACAACAACAAAGGATACTTACAACCATACATGTGAGTGTAGCAGCTCCGTCAAGCCCTCCTTGTTCTAACCCTTGCTCAAGCAGTCCAGACGCAAAATATTGATGCTTTGAAAGACACCTTCTTCATGAGATCATAGGTTATATGCTTCACAATTCTTTCCATCCCCTTTCACCATGAGAAGGCCTGTTTAAATAGGATTGGAGAGGCCCAACTACTTGAGATATCTTTGGAGTAAGTTGAGGATTTTCCTCCTTTAGTTATGGATCTTCCCTAGGATCATGGCTTGACCAAGGATTCAAATCCAACTCCCTTCAGATATTGAGAGGATCTTCCCTTCGTTCTTCTCAACAAACCAATTTTTTTCCCAGAGTAGGTAGCGCTCTCTCAAAAGGGGTATCAGAGCGTTATAGCGCTCCCTGGCAATGTATAGGGGGCACCAACACTCCTGACAGTAGAAACGCTCCACAAAAAGGGAATACAGAGCATTATAACGTTACCTGACAGTGTGTATAGGTGCGCCAATGCTCCTGACAGTGGTATAGGGGAGCGTTCTCCTCTGAAACTCAATTTTAGTAGTATTCTTTTCCTGACACTTGCGACACTTGTGACCAAAATGCGACACTTGTGACACTTGTAATGATGACACTTGCAACACTATCGAAGTGAGTAATTTTGATGTGTAACAAAGAGTACAAAGGATGGGTTAGCCAATTGATAAGGGCAGAGTCAGTGTGACACATTGGATGAAAATCTAGGTGAATACAATGTAACGCACGCTCATAAGACTTCCATTAATGGTGGTTACAGAGCCTTAACTACTCCTGACAGTGGACCATCCCTTCCACATAAAGAATGTCATGAATAGACCCCTCCATGACTCGACACGTTTGAATATCGTTCACATCCACTAAATTATCTTTAGTTAGCAGTTTGATCAAGTTAAGTCTTCATTGAAACATCTTTTAGATAAGTCGGGGTAACGAGAGTTAACACAAGTCCTCATTTGTCGAATCCCTTTGGTGTTTGTCTAGAACATCATTGAAACCAATGTATAGGTTCTACGAGACATTAAATGACCAAGACTCTATAGTTATACTAGATACATGTTATTAAGCCTGACCCCATGGCTATATAGATGGAAACAAAATATTTTCCCAAGGACAAATTAATTAGGTAGACTTGCACACAAACTTAGAAATATTATGTTAAAATATTGAGTTGTAATATGAATTCCAAGTCTAAACACTATATATATACCTACATACATATATAGGTAAATATAATGGAGGCAAAGGGGAATTACTAGAACCCTTGGTGACTTATCCTTATAATCATTCCTACCCAAAGTAAGTTAAGAGGGTGTAGTTATAATATCTTGTGGTAAGTAGAACTTAAGAGTTACACCACAGAGATTTATAACAGAAATGAGGATCTCCTCCTTCTACCAACAATTATATAAATGAAATTTGGGAATTAATGACCACAGGAAATTTTTGGAGGCAAAGGGGAATTACTAGAACCCTTCGTGACTTATCCTTATAATCATTCCTACCCAAATTAAGTTAAGATGGTGTAGTTATAATACTTTGTGGTAAGTAGAACTTAAGAGTTACACCACAAAGATTTATAACAGAAATGAGGATCTCCTCCTTCTACCAACAATTATATAAACGAAATTTGGGAATTAATGACCACATAATATATATATATATATGTATATGTATATATATATATATTACATATGGTATGAGAGAAAAGGTTATAGCACTTGGACCTTGAACAGGGCCACCTTATTTACTTAGCACATATTTCTGTGTATATAAAAGTAATAAACCTTTACTGTTACAAACAAAAAATATTTTCTCTTTTGTGTTAATCATGGCAGCCCAGGATGATGCAGAAATCAGACTTGATGGGAATCCTGAACAAAGACCTCCTGAAGACCCAAGACAAAATAGTGATGGAAGATCACCTACTAAAGTTCTGGAAACGATGAGGAATCTCATTGTTGAGCTACAGGTTTTCAAAACAGACAATGAGAAATTGAAAAGTGCACAACAAGAACAAAAGGAAATAAATGAAGTCTTGCTGTGAAGTATAGTGACAAAAAAATCCCCAAAGGACGAAAACCAGGAAGAAGAGGTCAGTAAAAGGGCCTCCAAGGATTTTGGTCTTGAAGCAGAAAGAGGGGTCAACTCATCTAAAGGTACACCTTCAACTGAAGATAAGACAAAACAGACAGAAAAAGAAAATAGGTAGACCACCTTGAAGGAGAATTTAAGAAAATCAAATCGACTACCTTTGATGGGGAGTCCAGAACAGGGGAAGAATTTGAAGCATGGTTACTGGACATCAAGATGTATTTCCAGATATACAATTATTCCAGCAATATGAAAGTTAGAATGGTCATCTATTATCTGAAAGGAAAATCCAACATTTGGTGGCAAGCCCTGAAATTGACCAAGGGACTAAAAGAGAAACAGATGGAATGGTCTGACTTTAAGAAACAATACCTATGTGAAAGATACTATGAAAGAAAAATGAAAGAATTTTATGAGTTATGACTTGGTCAAATGTCCATGGACGATCTGATAAATAAATTCCTGGAATTACTAAGGTTTCTACCTTATATCTGGAAGGATAAAGTGAAAATACAGTGGTTCCTAAGCTATCTACCACAGTCCTTCAAGGAAAAAATCAAATTTGATAACCCCAAGTCCTTGAGTGAAGTATTCAGGAAAGATAGAATGTGTTACAACCAATACAAACAACGGAAATAATTTCCCAAAGCTTGGAAGGATAAGAAACAAGACCAAATGAACCAGCGGAAGAAGAGATACCAACCAACTCCTTATTGGAATGCAACAAAAATCTTTCCCAAAAAATATTTTCACTCCAACAATCCAAATACGCAAGGCATCGATAAACTAATAAATATGGGAACAAAGAAGTTCGGGGACAGTCCCCGCAAACCATTAAAGTGCTAGGAATGTGGAAAACCTCATCTAAGGAGGAATTGTCCACGTTTAAATTCAACAAACAGAATTGTTGTTTTGCAGGAAGCCTCGATGGTGGGTGATGTGGGCAGAAGCTTGCATCAAATCAGTGCAGTCGTAGATGGTTGGTAAACTGACCACCAATCCTCTTTGGTGGAAATTGAAGGTAAAATCAATAACACTCGAATTTCTATTTTAATTGATCATGGAGATACATTAAGTTATATCACTCTTGGTGTAGTAGAGTCAAATAAAATTAAGAAAATGAGACACGCAATATCATGGCTGGTACAACTATCAACATGAACTAAAAGGAAAGTGGCCAACTTTATTTCTGATTATGAGTTCAGTTTAGATGGTCAAAACATAAGAACAAACTTGAACATTCTACCACTAGGATCTTATGATGTGATTATCAGAATGGATTGGTTAGAAAAGAACAAAGCAGTACTAGATTGTTATGCAAAGGCACTTAAGTATAAACACGAAAATGAAACTACTAGGAAATTCCAAGGTATACAAAAATGAATATCAGTTAGACAAGTTTTAGCAATGCAATTCAAGAAATGCATGAGAAAGGGGTATCAAATTTACGCCATCCACGTAAAAAACCTATTAGAAAAAGAAGATAAACCCAACTTGGAAGACTTTGTTGTTCTACGTGAATTCAAAGATGTGTTTGTTGATGAAATACATTAATTACCCCCTAGAAGGGAAACAAACTTTTCTATAGACCTGCTACTTGGTTCAACCCCTATCTCTAAATCACCTTACCGAATGAGTTTGCCGGAATTGACAGAACTAAAAATTCAGCTACAGGAATTGTTGGACAAAGAGTATATCAGGCCGAGTGTTTCACCATGGGGAGCACCAATCCTCTTTGTGAAGAAGAAAGATGGTAATCTAAGACTATGTATCGATTATAGACAATTGAACAAAATGACTATTAAGAACAAGTACCCCTTACCTAGGATAAATGATCTGTTCGATCAAGTAGGTGGGGCAAAGATCTTTTAAAAGTTGGATTTACAATCCATTTACCACCAAGTTAGGATAAAAGATGAGGACATTAGCAAAACAGCTTTTCAAACAAGATATGGACATTACGAATTTGTAGTTATACCTTTCAGACTCACTAACGTGCCAACCATGTTCATGTGTTTAATGAATAGTATTTTCACTTAGTATTTGGACAAGTTTGTATTGGTATTTATTGACGACATTTTGGTATATTCTAAAAAAAAAGAAGAACACGAAGAACACTTAATAATAGTTCTACGAACTTTAAGGAAACACAAACTATATGCTAAATTTGATAAGTGTTATTTTTATCAGAAAAAGATACAGTACCTAGGACATGTAATATCTACAGAAGGTATTGCAGTCGATCCTGAGAAAATAAGGGCCATTATGGAATGGTCGGTACCGAAGGATGTAGCGGACATCCAGTCATTCATGGTAATCACCGGATATTATCGTAGATTTATAGAGGGATTTTCCAAAATTTCTTACCTTATCACATCGCTGCAAAAGAAAGGGACCACGTTTAATTGGTCACAGAAATGTCAAGACAATTTTAATAAGTTAAAGGAATTGTTAACAACCGCACCCATTTTAAAGGTAGTAGATCTGGACAAGGACTTCCACTTCTGTGTAGATGTTATTAAAGAAGGACTAGGTGGTGTCCTAACCCAAGAAGGACATGTTATTTTTTATCAGTCTCGAAAACTAAAGGAGCACGAGAGAAACTATGCTATTCATGATTTAGAATTGGCAGCTATAATACACGCCTTTAAAATGTGGTGACACTACATAATGGCTAGAAACTTTCTGTTATTAACTGACAACAGCGGTGTGAAATTTTTGTTTAGTTAGCCAGATCTTAATGCAAGGCAAGAAAGGTGGCTAGCCTTCTTGAGAGAATTAGACTTTGAGGTAAGACATATCGAGGGTAAGGAAATTAAAGTAGCATATGATTTAAGAAGAAGAGTTCATGGGTTATTTGAAATAAATGTCAGCAGGGAAGAAAGTGATCTGGAACAGAGAATAAAGACTGCAGGTAATAATGATGAAAATTACATTAATACAGTGGCAAAATTACAAAACACTACAAAGTATTCAGACAAAACAAAGATGAGTATTGATAAAAATGACCTACTACGATTTAAAAACAGAATATACATACCAGATTTGACAGAGTTAAAATTAATAGTTTTGGATGAAGTGCATAAGAAACCATATTCTGGTCATCCAGGATACCAGAAAATGATAACAACACTTAGAAAATAATTTTATTGTCCTAACATGAAGGGAGAAACAATAGAATACTTAGCCAAGTGTCAATATTGTCAGTAGGTAAAAGCCGAACACCAACATCCAACCAGCTTATTACAGCCCTTACGAGTACCAGAATGAAAATGGGAGATTATATCGTTGGAATTTATTATAGGTTTGCCTGAAACTCAGAAACATAATGATTCTATTATGGTGGTAATCGTTAAACTCAGTAAGTCTACACACTTTATTCCTATAAAGTCTACTTTTAAAGATATTAACATCGCTGAAATATCCATGAAAGAAATATTTAGACTGCATGGTATTCCTAAAATGGTGATTTCGGATAGAGACGTAAAATTTACATCTTCTTTTGGAAAGGATTGTTTGCAGGGATAAATACTAATTTGAATTTCAGCATGGGTTATCATCCACAGATGGATGGACAGATTAGACAAACAAACCAAATCATAGAAGATATGCTACGCATGTACGTAAGAACAAAACCAAGCAAGTGGGAAGACTACCTGCACTTGGTAGAATTTGCATACAACAATGGTTGCAAAACTTCGGCTAAATTAATACCCTTCGAGGTACTGTACGAAAAAAAGAGTACAACTCCAATTAGTTGGGATAACCCGGTTGAGAGACTCATGGTTGGACCAGAGATGCTCCAAGAAATGGAGAATACGGTAAGAAAATTACAATAGAACTTAAAAGAGGCACAGGACAAATAGAAGAGTTATGCGGACCAGAAAAGAAGACACGTGGAATTTCAAGTGGGAGACCATGTTTACTTAAAATTCAAATCCTAGAAAAGTTCACTGAAGTTAGGAAACTGTGCCAAGTTGGCACCCAAGTTTTGTGGGCCCTTCGAGATACTAGCTCGAATTGGACCCATAGCATACCAACTTGCACTTCCAGCCAATCTAAAAATTCATAATGTATTTCATGTTTCTTTGTTAAAGAATTATGCTCATGACCCTACTCATATGATCAATTGGAACTTGGTGTAGGTGGAACCAGAAGAAGAGTTCCAGGCGAAACCCCTTCATATTCTAGACCGGAGAGAAATAGCACTTCGGAACAGAGTTTTCTCTTAGGTAAAGGTGCAATGGAACCACTTTAGCCTGGAGGAGGCCACTTGGGAGTTGGATGGAGATTTGCGGAAATATCATCCAATCTTGTTCCAAGAAAGGAACGAAAACTGAGGATAGTGTTTCATTTAAGGGGGAAAGGATGTAACATCCCCAAAAATAAATTATTTTTGAATTTGCAATTTCTTAGGAGATTTATTTCATTTTTGGTAAATTCGAAATTGGAAACTTTTTACCATTTAAGGCAATTTGAATTTCGAATTTGGTTAATTGTAATTAATGATTATGATTGTTGGGCAGAGATCTGATTTGACCCAACTAACTACTTGACTGTGACACTTGTATGAAAAAAAATATTTTATAATTATTGTAGGAGGACAAATGGAACAACAATGTTGAAATCAACTGACCATGACTCCATGAGTGGGGAATAGGTTGGAACTACCTCAGGGATGATTGTTACAAGTGGAAAATCAGGAGTTTGGCCATTGGCAGCTCCTAAAAATCAGGGATTTGGAAAGATGCGAAAATTCCCAAGGGGGAAAAGACCTAGGCACTTTGTTTTTTGGATAAACATCATATGTGAGGAGGCAGAATGTTGCCTAGTATGCTGGGGAAAAGAATTATTGATTTCTTGCTACAGGATGGCATTGCTGAGGAGGAAATCCAAGTTAGCCCTCATGGATTCATGGTTAGGCTAGGGGTGACATGAAAAGTGATTTGGATTCCCTATTCTAAGATTGGGATGAACGTGGCTGGCCCATTTGCTAGTCAGTAAACTTTATTCAGATATGTCCACTTTCTCCTTCTCTATTTACATGTCGTGATGAATTATTGGCTGATGAGATCTTTTATATGAGTTATGTATATATGAGATATTTCGTTATAAAATTCTGAAGGAATCATAATTGTGGTTGTAAGAAACCCAATCCATTATTTTATTTGAGATTTCTATCAGAATCTGATGTATCCAATATGACTGGTTATTTTATTAGTAGTCGCCCTTTGGAAGAAAACCTGAAAAATGTCTTTTGAACATCCAACACTTTTAACCCTGCATTTTGACTTTGATTTGAGTTTAGTTACCCTATCATGTTAAAACTATTGCCACAATTAGTTATAAAGTAATGGGAGGTAATCATTTATATATATATGAAAGTATATAAGATATAATTATGTAGGAAAGTCATATGTGAAATTCAAACGATTTCAGAAAACCTACAATATGTATATATACATACATATATATATATATATATATATATATATATATATATATAT
>JZKD02S2059195.1:393829-412025 GCA_000966675.3 Picea glauca | reverse complement strand
ACATTCCTGCATATTAAACCTCTACAATATTGTCTCGACATATTTTCTTTGATTTAACTAGAGTTTCCTCCTTTTTCAATCTCTTTTAATTTCCATGCCCAAAATGAAATTTGAAGCACAGATATCCTTCATGTCAAATTTAGAGGACAATTGAGTTTTCACATCCTGGATAATCTCCTTGTTGTTTCCTATCAGCAACATGTCATCCACATACAAGACCAAATAAGTCAAATGATCACCAATTAATTTGAAATACACACAGTGATCCTCTTTTCTTCTTGTGAATCCAAGTCCCAACATATAAGTATAAAATTTTTGATACCACATCCTTGGTGATTGTTTTAAACCATACAGGGACTTTTTCAGCTTGCATACCAACTCCTTCTTTCCCTTCACAACATAACCTTCTGGTTGCTTCATATATATTTCTTCTTCCAGATCCCCATGTAGGAATGTTGTCTTCACATCCATTTGTTCTACTTCAAAATCAAATGCAGCAGCAACAGATAACAAAAATATTATAGAGGTTAACTTGGCAACATGAGAACAAATATCACCAAAATCAATTCCCTCAACTTGGGAATAACCTTTTGCTACTAACCGAGCTTTGTATTTCTCCACTTTTCCTTCTGCATTCATCTTCTTTTTAAATACCCATTTTCTTCCGATGGGCTTTCTTCCAGTCGACAAATCCACTAGATCCCAAGCCTCATTCTTATCCAAAGATGCCATTTCTTCGTCCATGGCCCTTTTCCATAGATTTCCATCCTCTAAATCCACTTCGTCCCTCACAGTTCTAGGATCATCATCAGTAATAGACAGAGAAAAAATTGAATGGAAATCAGATGGAGTTTACCTTTCCAGTAGCCTTCTTTCTCAAACCGATCTCCTCAATACTGGAGTATGAGGATCTTCTTCTTCTGATTCATGTTCTTATATAGAGTTTGACTTATCATCCTTTAAATCAAACTCTATTTTCTATGGTTCTTCCTTACTTGGTAGGAATTCTTGTTTAACAACATCCTTCATTTCTATAAATACCACATCTCGGCTATACACTACTGTTACACATTATTTTTTTCATCCCTATGAACGTTAATGATGTAAACCTATATTTTACCTTCAGAGGGGTCAGTGGCCTAAATTCCTAAAGAAAGAAGCGAGAAGAACTTTCCCCGAGAGAAGAAGTTTTATTTTCCTTTGTGAAAACCCTATTAAAGAGGATTTTCGCAGGTTGCACTATAGCTAGGGTGCAGAAATGCCTGGTTTCTGCAGGATGCACTATGTCTAGGGTGAGGAAATGCCTAGTTTCTGCAAGATGCACTATATCTAGGGTGAGGAAATTCCTGATTTCCACAGGCTGCACTATAGCTAGGCTGTAGAGTTTCTGCAGGTTGCACTATAGCTAGGGTGCGGAAATTCCTATATGTGGGAAAAACGAGCATCTTCTCAATGCTTCTAGAAGGAGAATATTTCATGGTGAGATGGCCTCTGAATGATTTGGATCTTACTCACTTGCATGATTTAGTGGGATCATCCTAACCTCCTCATATTATCCTCTTTAGATTATAAAAGGAGAGGAGCTCTCATGGAGAAAGTTAGCTTGATTGGGTTGGAAATTTCTTGAGACTTTGAGATTAGAAATTTGGCTTGATATTGTTAGCTTGGTATGTTGGCTTTGGGATCTGCTTTGTCAACATATATTGTGAGTAGTTATCAGATCCATGGTCTCAAAATACTTGGAGCAAGAAGTGTGTGGAAAGCAAAGAATTGTTGGAAGGAACCCTATGACATGAAGGCATCCGATTGTAATCTCTCTTCCTATTATTTAATATAATATAGTGGCATTCTTCTTTCCCATATATTTTTATTTTATTTTATTGCATAATTCCTTGATCATATGCATAGGTTGTCATTGAATATACTTTAGTACTTTCACTTTGGTTGGTTTGTGTCTCACTACAGGAGTAATATCACAAGAGCACTAGAGAGAAAAAGGAACAACAAAGACATAAGGAAGTGATGCTTGAAGGTATGTCTCTCATCTTTTTTTTGGTAGTAAATTCGATGATTAGGGCCTAGGGAAAGTGCCATGTTCTGTCCTGTTTTGTTCTAGATCCAGGTGGATCTAGGGAGATTAGTTTATGTCCACATTTACTGATTTATCCTACAACAAAATTGGTGACTCCATTGGGGACATATTGTTTTCCTAGTTTGTATTTATTTATTTATTTGGTTGCTTGGGTTCTTTTTTCTGAGTGACTAGGAGATCCAGCTTGACTCTTTGACTGTTAAACTTCACTAGAAAACCTTCTTAATTTTTATTTTTTTCCATTTTTGTTTGATTTCCGCACCCTGCTTTGAGGGACATTGCGACGACTTAGGATTTCCGCACCATACCTATTTAGACTAGTGAGGAAACTCTACACCCTACCCATTTCTGGCCAGCGACGATCAAGGATTTCCGCATTGTGCTAGTCTTCCAATCTGCATAAATTGTGAAATTTTTTGTTTTTTGGTGGTTTTCCCTGTCGAGATCTGTGATATGGCTCTGGGGTGATTTGTTGTGTCTGATTACAGTCTTCTTGACAAAATTTGAATATTCTTTCAACCATATTTACCTTATTTTTTCTTTATTTGTTTATGAAAGATTTGATGTCTTCCTTTGAGTGTCTTTCTGTTAGAAAGCATTGCTTTTCTTTAGAATTGTTTAGTGAAAGAATAGTTCTTTTTCTGAATAAATCGTGTTAAAAGAGAAACTTAGTTTGGGTTGCTTTTTGTTTTGAGGAAACTCGCTCTTTCTTTTAGTGTCTCTTTGAAACAAAAAATCTTATTTCTTGCTTTATATTATATTGGGGGCATCCTTGCATTTGAAGTAGTGAAATTGCATGATTTTTGGCAGTTTTTGGTCTTGAATCCTTAAAATATTTTCCCCCTCATGGCCCCGAGGGGGGGTCAAGAATTGTGTATTGGTGTATAGTCTCTTTTGTTCATTTCTTGAGAGTCTTGATATTTATGAGTTTAGTAATTTTTGGGACATTGTGCATCTGGGAATGATAAATGTTTTCTCCTTCTCGTAGCATAGCTTTCATCAAAATGAAAAAGATTGCATCTTCATCTCTTTGCATAAATTTTGAGTCGGTCAAAACACCATATTGTCCATGCCATCTTCCTTTTGAGTAAAAATAGCCTTAAAAATAAAGCACTTATAAAAAATGATTAGAAATTTTTATATTTTTTGGTAGCAAACCTACATTAGATTAGTTGCAGGGCTTTGGAGTAGGTGTGAAAGATAACTTTCCAAAGCTTTTAACAAACATAGAATCTTGAGTTAGGGAGCGGTGAAATCCACTTACTACATTTTGTCCTGGGAAGCCCTTCGCACACAAGGGTCAAACCTGATGTCGCACTGAGACTAGCAGAGTTACTCACCCTACTTTGTTGGTCTTGGTGTAGATATTGCGTGTATTATGGGGATCACTTGAAGGTATACCCACAATGAGTGGAATCCTTTCAAGTTGATTTCGGGGTAGACACCCTAACCTTGCGCGTGGATCAAACTGTCGACTATTTCCCCGAGCATCATTGTTGTAGTTGGTAACCTTATTGGCTTATCTCTTTAGGGTATTTACATGAGGTGACTGTGGAGGGGCAAGTCTTCACGATACCTGGAATTGACATTGGCCAAACTCACTCATGCTCCTTGGAGGGTATACCCACATTTATGTGTGAGAGATTGCACCAGGGTCTAAGTCCGTTAATAAGGTCATCAACGTAACTTTTCCACCTACTCTATCTCATCTCCTTCTTACATTGTCCTCGCGATGTTGGATTTTATCACCAATTAGTGTGTTCATTGTGAGAAGGTTTTGTTTGCTTGTTTGCTTGCTAGATTTTTAGAGTGTGTTGTTTGTTTTCCCTAGGAGACTCTAGGTTGGTTTTTTGTTTTTCATGGCATCACTTCTGTTATTACTCTGTAATTTCTCGACTGAAGGAGAAATTGACAGAGGTAACTATTTCAACCACTTGGAGTCTTGGATCTATCCCTCCAAGACACAGAGAGGGCTCTCTCTGTATGATTTAACTTGGTATGGCATCTAAGGTTAGATGTCAGGCTAGCTATGAAAGTATGGGGTTGGGGTTTTGGTTTTTAAATGGTTGGTTTGGGACAACAAGGAGGACCATTGAGAAAATGGGGTCAACAGGTCAAAACTGAGTGAATGAATGAATAACTGAGAACATTGTGTAACCAGGCAAGGTAGCCATGACAGTGGATCTTAATATTTGTAAGATGGCAAAGAAGAATGGGTTAAGAATCATCTCAAATGCAGAGCAACGTTCATCTGAATTCTACATTCAATTTGCAGAAGAAAACATAGACATTGCTTTAAGCCAAATCAGGGTGTACAAGACAAATCCTGAGAATAATTTTCTTATAAACAATGATGGAAGAAAACAATATGAGAAAAATGAGAAAATGGCAGTATACGTCGGAGAAACTTCACCACCAAATCATAACACAAGAATCTGGAAATCCAATATCTTAATATTCATTCAACACCACTTCAGCCTTCTGGTCATATTTACAAAACAAAAAATATGTTTTTGGGTCATCTTCCTATCTAGTCCCTCTAGGTCGCATCTTCCTCTCAGGTCAAACCCTTCTCCTCTTTTTTACCTCTGCTCATATAGAAAAAATGTCTCAGTCTTCCAAAACTCCATCTCTATCTCTTCTTTCTAAAAATAGAAAACAACTACAATCATCTCGACACCTATAAACTGTTTCCTAAAACAAACAAAATAGTAAATTAAAGGAAAGTCAGATTTGATAACTATTGCTTGAACATCTCAAACACTGGAGGTTGTTAGGATTTGCTGGGAAATAAACTCTAACAACATCAAAACATAAATGCAAAATCAGTCGAATGCTTGAGGTTGTTGGAGATTTGTTGGGGACAAATCTTCTTAGACATGAAATGATTGAAACCGTCATCTGCCACTTGTAAATTTGGATATCCTTCGACTGCCATTTGTGCCCCAACTGCTGCCTTGAAATCTAGAAAATTGATTTGCTGCCACATGTTCTGGAGATGATATTTTGCTTGCTGTCTTGCTCCTGTAAATGCTCAACTATAATTCAAATGCCATGATGGAAAGTGCCACTTGTGCTCTAATGCTACCTCAAAAATGATGATATAGATGCAATTTGTTCCCCATATTGCTACCTTAAAGTTGGATCGAATCCCTCACTGGATGCTTTGATTTTATACTTGTTGGTTGTACTCCTGGAAATATGGGATTTTATTTCCACATATATCTTTGACTGCCTTGAAATGAGAATCTATAAACCTTGATGACCAACCAACAAGTAAATTTGGATTATTTTTCTCTACCTTAGAATCTAGAAACAATCCCAAATAACCTTCCTAAACATCTGGTGATAATCTTTGAGCTACTTAATGGTGTCACCTATATCTTGTTGAAGCTCGAATGGGTGTTTTGGACAAAACAACATTCATTCTATGACTCAACATAGGTTCAATATGAGATGTGAACTGGTTGAAGTTTGAATCAGTTGAGCCTTCTAAAATATTATCTATTTTAAACATTGGACGCAAAGACTCTTGCTCCAATCTTGCATTCCCAACCATAGTATTGATCTTTAAATCATTTCTGGCATTGGCCAGGGATGTCAACATGTAACTTGAGTTGGAGTCATCAAGCATAAACTCTAGCCACTAATTAATAGAAACATTGTTATTAGTTCTATCACTTAGTCTCTCAAATGAAATTTCTAATTGCAATGTGTGATCTGCCTGGATGTTGACCTCTTCCTGCTTCACTTGTGGGTAACCTTTGTTTGACAGATCTTCAATAGCACCCAGTTTGGTCATCCTATCAGAAAAATAATTATTCATTACTGAAGGTAAATAATTCCTCTGTATTGGTGATTCGTTCCAACCTTCAATCTTTGGCTCTATTCCATTTTTCTTGAAAACACGACATAAAACAAAAACATTCTGAATACTAGCAACACCTTCACATTGTGTCTCATATAGATGATATTCATAAGATCCTCTAAAATAATTTTTTGAAAACGAATCAAGATGCTCGGGTTTTACTGAGTACTTTGTTTATAATGTTCACATGAATCTAGTGTCTCAGAATCAAATGGATCCATAGTGTCAAAATGAAATGCAAAGGGAAAGAGATCTTCCAATGACTTGAGCATGGTTCACACATATGTAATACAACCCATCCATTTCTTTCTTCTGACTCAGCCCAGAAGTTCAATCTGCAATTTTTTCCTAATATACAAAACAGGCCTTGGTATCCATTTCCCTTTGACTCGTGCATTGTGGTTTCAGGTGCATGGAGCTGGAGAGTTGGAGCTTGGATTTTGGGCCATCTTCTTGCATGACTCAGAAAAAACAACTTATAAAAAACTATGCAAGATCCTTGACATTTGTATGTCTTTCTCTTGGCGCCTGATACATCCCTCGCACACCTGTGCAGTCGCCTTGGCATATTCTCTCCACTACATATGGTGCATCAACATCTGAACCTGCATACATAGGTTGTCAACGCCTGGCCATTACTCGACCCATGACCTCTGGTCGACACCTAGGTGCACAGGGTAACTCTGTGTTTTTTATTTTTAAAGTTTTGGGGATTAATCCCACATTCATGAGGAGAAAACATAAATGAGTATTGATATATTCCAATAGCCACAATCTATTCCGATGAAGTGAGCTCGAGGCTATCAACTTGTGCTTGGCCCCTTGTGCTCGAGCGTTGGCTTGTATGTGTGTTGTTGGTTTTTGAAATGGTGCTTACTCTCGGTGTTGAGTATTAGGAGGTTGGCCCTCGACCAATATAATTTTTGGAAAAATATTTGTCAAACAATTTATATTTTGATAAACAAGTCAAAAAACTCTGCATAAAGGCCGAGGGGCCAATTTTGGTTCAAAAGACCAAATTTTGTCTAATAAACCAAACTTTGTATTTACCCACAAGAATAAAGTTTTGCCATTCAAACCAATTCATAATTTTTTGCTAAAAATGCACAAGAACTTGCTTTGAAGCTTGCGTGAAAGTACTCATCTTATTCTTGGTCAGAGTCGAGCGCTTTCTGCCACCCTCACTATGCGTTATGAGAAAAAGCGTAATGCCTAAAATAGATAGCTATTATTCATAATACTGATTTCCCTGTTATATAGGGTTCTAACAACTTCCTGCAATGACCAATGAGGGAACCCCTTTTCCAGAGGAATATTTTGTTTTTCCTTCTTATGGAAACATTGGTCCTCCTCACATCGCTGCTTTGAGCCTTCAAGGTCTCACAATTGGATTACCGGTATGGTTTTTTTCCACTCAGGTAATCGCGAATGCAACTAGTGCTTCTTTTGTAAGCATTCCCCCCCATCAACACCAACCACATGTTTATCCTTCACCGTCTTCACCAGTAATATCTTATTCACCTTCTTCACTTGCAAGGTCTTCTTCCATTTCATCTTCTTTGCTGAGTGAAAGCTCTCAAGCCAGTAACTCGATGAATAGGAAGAAGAAGAAAAGGAAGATTAAGAAGAAGAAAAATAAGAAAGGGTCAAAAATTCCAACCACTACTGGACATGTTGGAAAGAAACCAATTACTATTAATCATGCTGGGAGTGTTGATGATGTCAAGATCACCCAAACAACCCGTAATCCCAAGTACCCTTGCAGGCTTTGTAATGGTAGCCATCTTCTTAAGGATTTCCCTGGTTTATCCAAGGTTGTAGAAGCATGGTCTACACACCCTCGCCAACCCATGTCATCAACCTTTGAACAACATGTTGATGACCTCCCATCAACTAGTCAAGATATGGGTGGGAAGAAGAAAAGTAGAGTCAAGTTCCCGTGTATGTTATGCAAAGGGAGGCATCTAACTCATCTTTTCCTCATATGGAAGAAGCCTCGAAATTGTTGGAAGAAATGCCTATTTATCAGCCTCAAATTCTATCTTCTTATCGCAAGCTTACTCTTGACCCACCTATAGTTGATGGAATGATCAATCCAACCCCTTCATTGGTCAATCCGGTTGATCATGTAGTCAATCTGGTCACGTCCTTAGTTGAACCAGTTGACAAAGTGATTGATCCAATCCCATCCTCGGTCGATCCCACTCTCTTGTTAGAGAGTGAAACCCAAGTGGTCGATCTGATCCCATCCTCGGTCAATCCCACTCTCCCATTAGAGAGTGAAACCCAATCGGTCGATCCCTTTCCACTCGTCGAAGCCATTCTCCCCTTGGAGAATGAAACCCAAGTGGTTGATTTGATCTCATCATTGGTTGATCCTACTCTCCCTCTCAAGAGTAAACGCGATACTTCCCATGTTTTTCTCGTTGATACAAAATCTACCGTGCCGAGGGGCATTCCTCCTTCTCCCATGGAACCTTTTCCAAGTAATGAGGCCATCCTTTTTAATTGGGGTGTGCTAAGTAGACCTCGTCTTCCCTCTCACATTCCTTTCTAGATTACAATACAATTTTGTGGTCAGGATGTTCCTCAGACGTTGATAGATGAAGGTGCGTCTGTTAGTATTTTGTCCTCTATTGCTTGGCAAGCTTTGGGTTGTCCTCAACTTGCACCGGTTACGTAGAATCTGTTAGATTTTAACAAAAGAACCAGTCAACCTTTAGGGACCCTTCTTCAAATTCCTGTAACTTTGGGTGGGAAAAATGTCTTTATTGACGTTATGGTAGTCCAATATCCCTTGGATTTCTCTTTACTCCTTGGGCGGGATTATGTCTATGCCATGAAAGTTATTGTTTCCACTCTTTTTCGTGTGATATTTTTCCCTCACAATGGAAGGATTGTGACTATTGATCAAATTTCATTCATCGGTCCTGACTAGATTACCTCCCTAAATGGTTATTATACGCAGATGGTATCTCCCCCACCACAGGTTAATTATGTGGCATTGTCTCCCATGACTTCATCTTATGATGATTTAGATCCAGTAGTTGACATGGTGATCTCTTCGATTTGGATTTTAGATCCCGATCTCTTTACCCCTATCACGACGCTCGACATGTGTTCCTTCCAGAGTGTGTTTCTTCCATAAAGTGAAGATATCTTGGAGGCCATGACCGAGTTTTGTCCCTTGATGTGGTGTCTTTTCATAGCACTGTCCTCTTGGAATCCATGATCAAGAAGAGAATTTTGAGCATGCTTTTTTGATTTCAATCTTGTTAAAAAATGAAACCAACGTTGAGCATGGTTTTCTGATTTCAAGCTCGTTAAAAAATGAAACTAGCTATGAGGATAGGTTTTCGCGTCTCTGTAGAAACCTCATTAAAAAATGAAAAAAAGCTTATGAGCATAGTTCCTTTTTCTATCTCAATATCGTTAAAAAATGAAACAAAGGTCTAGAGATTGAACCTATATTCTTGAGCATACTTCTTATCCTGTGTCAATCTCGTTAAAACATGAAACAATTTCCCCCTCTCTGTTGATTCAAGCCCTTCGTCTAGTATTTAAAGATTCATTTTCATCCACCTTTGAAGTTGGACGAAATGAACTTGGGGGGAAATGGTTCTAGCCTTTGGACTTCATGCTGAAGTTAAACCACTGTCTTCTTAAGTTGGGGGATAAGTACCAACCATCCTTGGATTATGCGTTGGGAAGTCGTAAGCATAGCTTTTTCTGGTTCAAGCTTTTGTAAAAATGAAACCACCTACCTCAAGCATAGTTTCCTATGGTTCAAGCTTGTGTAAAAATGAAACCAAGTCCAAGCATAGTTTTGGTTAGTTTTTAAGATTGTGTAAAAATAAAATGTATCCCAAGCATAGTTTTGTTTTGTTTTAAAGCTTCCGTAAAAATGAAAAAAATCACGAGCTTAGTCTTTGTTCTTTCTCATGCTCGTAAATACATGAGAATAAGTTATCGAGTTTAGTATTAGTTCTTTCTCATGCTCGTAAATTTATGAGAATGTAACTAAGTAAAATTTTATCACTTTTTCGAGCTCGTAAAGGTTATACGAAAAAGGAACTTCTTGGAGTTCCCTTTAAGTTCTTTTCAGACTCTTTAAACATGAGAAAAATGTCGAGTGATATTGTTCTTTTCACTCTCGTTAAATTATTATAAAACATGTTTGTTGAGAGATAGTTTATCTCTTTTTCAGTCTCATTAGACTACTTTACGAAAAATGAACTAAGAGAGTTCTCTTTAATTGTTTTTCAGACTTTCTAAGCATGAAAAACCCCTGAGTTTTCTTTCTTTGGACTCATTAAACAAACATCGAAAGTCCCATGTGGAACTGAACTACTCCTTCCTAGGGTTAGCTAAGCATACTCTGAGGGACTCGATTGAAGGATGAGCTTACATTACAAACATATGTTATCCTCCTCAAGCTTGCGTAAAAATAAAGAGGTACTCGCCATAAATGGTGGGGGAAAAATTCAAAAAGAAATGTGTCTAAACCTGTATTCTATGGAAGAGTCGTTTTTGAACATGACACCCTTTCACTCACCTTTCATCTAGGTTAGAAAATACGCTTGTCTCTTGAGCATACTCCTTTGTAAGATTACAAATTGGTTTGTGATCCCTGTTGTTGAGTCAGTTTTTCCAAGACAGGTGTCGTGTCGTCCATATGTTCAAAAAATAAGTTCAACCCAAAAATCCTTCTATTACGTTGGCCATTTCTGTAGTCCTTAAGCCTTCTATTGTGTCAGACATCCTTGATTCAGTCCTGAATCACTTGTTACTCTGATCTACATCAAATCTTGTTACTCGTTTCATGTCATTGATGGGGGATACATTAAGGCCCTCTTGTGACGAGTCTTTTTCTATCGAACTCAACTCATTATCCAGGAATTAGACTTAGAAACTAATTGGTACCTTGGAACTTTCATGCCTTAATGGAAGGTTTCCTCGATTTTGACAATGGGTTTTAATTATTGACCCCTGATCGGGAGATTCCATCAAGTGTTCGGCCATAGCTAATTGATTCACATTCGTTGGATTGTACTAGTGTACCTTGGGTGTCATTGACATTAATGGCGATTTCCATCTCACTTGTTGATGATATTCACTAATGAATGGTAATCAAGTGGTTTCTACCATGTTCGACTTCAGAACATGTATTCACATGGTTAGATTTGTACTATAGAGTGGTGGAGAAGAAGACCCTAAATCTTTTTTCACAGATTCAGGTTGTGTTGGAGTATATTCAATTTATATTGTTGCATAGATCCACATTGTATGTCTCGTAGCTATGTTGGAATTTGAGTCTTTAACACATATATCCATGGGGTATTTTTGGTGGCTATGTTCAGATTTGAGTCATAATGGCATGGATCCACAGTGTATGTTTGGTGTCCATGACCTGTATTACTTGACATGTATTTTCGCATGTTGGCATTTATGCTTTGATTCATTTGTATTATGAGTATGGGAATGCCTACCTCAGTGATGATATATTATTGTACTATATTTCCTTGTTTGTTGGCAAGTTTCCGACCGACTGTTCTTTGTTCACTACACACACTCGACAAAGTATTTCAGCTATCACTCTCTTCTAACTTCAAACTTTGGGGGGCTCTCTATTACACATTATTTTTTTCATCCCTATGAACGTTAATGATGTAAACCTATATGTTTCCTTCAGAGGGTCAGTGGCCTGAATTCCTGAAGAAAGAAGGGAGAAGAACTTTCCTTGATTAAAGAAGTTGTATTTTCCTTTGTGAAAACCCTATTAAAGAGGATTTTCATAGGCTGCACTATAGCTAGGGTGAGGAAATGCCTGGTTTCTGTAGGCTGCACTACAACTAGGGTGAGGAAATTCCTGGTTTCCGCAGGCTTCACTATATCTAGGGTGAGGAAATTCCTGATTTCTGCAGGTTGCACTATAGCTAGGCTGCGGAGTTTCCACAGGTTGCACTATAGCTAGGGTGCGGAAATTCCTATATGTGGGAAAAATGATTGTCTTCTCGATGCTTCTAGAAGGAGAAGATTATATGGTGAGATGGCCTCTGGATGGTTTGGATCTTACTCACTTTCATGATTTAGTGGGATCATCCTAATCTCCTCACCTTATCCTCTTTAGCTTATAAAAGGAAAGGAGCTCTCATGGAGAAAGTTAGCCTGATTGGGTTGGAAAGTTCTTGTGCCTTTGAGATCCAAAATTTGGCTAGAGATTGCTAGCTTGGTATGTTGGCTTTGTGATTTTCTTTGTCAAGATATATTGTGAGTAGCTATCAGTTCCATGGTCTCAGAATCCTTGGAGAAAGAAGTGTGTGGGAAGCAAGGAATTGTTGGAAGGAAGCTTATGACATCAAGGCATCTGATTGTAATCTCTCTTCCTATTATTTAATATAATACAATGGCATGCTTCTTTCCCATAGAATTTTCTTTATTTTATTCCATAATTCCTTGATCATATGCACAATTTGTCATTGAATATACATTATTTCTTTCACTTTGGTTGGTTTGTGTCTCACTGCAGGATCAATATCACAAGAGCACTAGAGCGAAACAAGAACAACAAAGACATAAGGAAGTGACTCTTGAAGGTATGTATCTCATCTTTTGTTTGGTAGTAAATTCGATGATTAGGGCATAGGGAAAGCACCATGTCCTGTCCTATTTTGTTCTAGATCTAGGTGGATCTAGGGAGATTAGTTTATGTACACATTTATCGATTTACCGATTAGGTGGATCTTCTTCTGATTCATTCTCTTCTGTAGAGTTTGACTCATCATCCTTTAAATCAAACTCTATTTTCTCTGGTTCTTCCTTACTTGGTAGGAATTCTTGTTTAACAACATCCTTCATTTCTCTAAATACCACATCTCGGCTATACACTACCTTCTTATTTTCTGGGTTCTAAAGCCTATAACCTTTGAGACCATCTTTATATCCAATAAAGATACACTTTTCATCCTTCTTATCTAGCTTACTCCTATTTTCCTTTGGAACATGAACATATGAATCACAACCAAATACCTTGAGATGTGTGAGAGAAGGTTCCTTACCAGTCCATACCTCTTGTGGAGTCTTGTCATCCAATGTTGATGAGGGTGATCTGTTGACTAGGTAACATGCTCTACCCACTACCTCTACCCATAATGCTTTCCCTAACCCAACACCATTGATCATGCACCTTGATTTTTCCATCAGTGTCTTGTTCATCCTTTCTGCAACTCAATTATGTTGAGGTGTATATGGAGTATTCTTGTGCTTTGCTATACTACACTTCTTACATAATTATTCAAATTCATTTCCATAGAATTCTCTGCCATTATCTGTCCTCAACACCTTAATTATTTTCTCAGTTTGATTCTCAACAAGAGACTTAAACTCTTTAAACGTGTCAAAGACTTCAGATTTATTCCTGACGAAATATATCCAAGTATTCCTCGAGAATTCATCTATAAGTGAGACATAGTACATATATTTTTCCAATGATGGGACCAACACAGGTCCGAAAACATCATTGTGAACTAGCTGTAAAATTCCTTTGCCCTCGTTGCACCATAGGGGAATCTTACCTGATTCTCCTACTCGTATAGACATTGTTCACATAAATCAAAATCTAGAGAGAAGTTAGATAGACCTTCAACCATACCTTTACCATGTAGTATTCAAAGACCCTTTTCTTCGATATGCCCCAGTCTTTGATGCCACAACATAACATTTTGTCCAGAGACTGTAGGAATTATTTCTTCTTCAAATCCAATATCAGGAACAATGGGACTATTACACCCATCACTAATAGTTCTTCCTTGCATATTATATAGAGTTCCAAACAAAACTCCCTTCAGCAACACCATTTATCATGGAACCATCCTACATGTTTCCTTTTCAAATATTGTTTTTACCCCTGCATCATCCATTTTGCTTACATAAATCAAATTTCTAGCCAAACCTGGGATGTGCAGAACATCAGGCAGTGTTCTAATCCTTCCATCTATGAGCCTCAAATTTACATTTCCTCGTCCTATGATTCTGGTTGTTGAATCATCACCTAATAAAACATTACCTCCTTCATACCTTTTGTAGTTCTTGAGATTACACTTAAGGATTATAAGCGTAATGTCAAGGAATCATAAATATAAAGGTTAATTTTAAGAAGTGCATTTTCTTCCAATAGTTATATAAGTTGTAATTCCTCAAATGAAAATAAAAATAGAACTGTACAAAGGCCATAATTTGTCATCCGAGTCGATTTATAAAATCAGGTGAGCTGAGGGAAACTTACAAAACTCTTAAACAAAACAAGGAATCAATGTAGAGATGAATCTTATCTTGTTCACAGTAGAAGAAAATAAAGCATGCACTCTTGAAAGGATATAATATTTAGTTATGCAAGTAGCTTACAGGTCTTCTATTTACTGACAACAAATATAGAGGAAAAATTGTTTTCTTAATGAACAACCAATTTGGTGTGATTACAGTAGCTGTGTTACTAAATTGTAAACACTCACTTATCAAAGAGACATTTAAAGAAACAAGAAATATGGAGTACAAAGAAGAAACATAACTCATACTCCACAAATATTGTAATTTATGTCTGCGCTTGCATTAATTATCACAAAAGAATATTTTTTGTTAATTACATTTGTCAAGAAGCCATCCGTGTTAAGTCTTTAAACCATGTATTTATACAAAAATGGTTTCAACCCGAAGCGGTTGGAATTCTCATAACTAAAAAAACGGTAAATATTACAATATGTAAGTATAAGGGTTTTGTTAGTATCTCATCTATCTCACTCTGTTTATTAGTGGTGACATTTCTTCTCCTCTTCCTTTAGCATAGAGACAACTAGCATCTAATCTTTTTTCGTAGGAGTAGCAGGTGCATGTGTCTTCACTTTTTGCCAACTATGCCTGCCTTTCCACATCCAACATAGTGGACACGTCTATTCATCAACTTTACCACTGACTGTGATGGTTCAATTGCTTCATTCGCTTAAAGCCTATTATAGAGGATAATGCATAAGATTCCCTTGGATAAAACTCACTACTTTGCGGAAGGTAGAAATGAAATTCAAAACCAAACATTTTTATTCACGTTCAGTTTGTGTTAATTTGAGCATTCCTTTCTAAGAAATTATTACCTTTGATTTATGATAAACACCATTAAATATCATCGGTTCGAGATCGGGAGTTTTTTGGATGGAACAAATTCGAAAAATACCCAAAACCAAAAGCTGCGAAATGATTAATTATAAGATAATTGCCTTTTAAGTTTTTTATTGATCTTGTCTAACTCATTAATTAATCAGGTTTAACCCATTAATTAATCATGTTTAACACATTAATTAATCATTTTTATCCGTTAAGTATTTTGGGGTTTCGAACTTCGGGGTATTCGATGACAGCTCGAGATAGTATTCCCGAAACGTGAAATTGTGAATTAATTAATTAACATTAATCATGTTTAAAAAATTAATTAATCATGCTTAACACGTTAAATAATCACGTTTTAACCCATTAAATAATCATGTTTTACCCCGTTAATTAATCGTGTTTAACCATTAAGTATTTCGGGGTTTTGGACCTTGGGATATCCAATAATAGCTCGATACAACATTCCCGAAATGCGAAATCGCGATGTAATTAATTAGCATTAATCATGTTTAACATTTTAATTAATCATGTTTAACCGTTAAGTATTCCAGGGTTTCAGACCTCGGGATATTCGATAACGACACGAGATAGCATTCTCGAAACACAAAATCACGTAGAGATTAATTATTTTCTAATTGTCTTCAATTTTTTAACTAACTCTACTTAACACTTTAAGGCATTTCGAGAGTTCGGGCTTCATGAATTTATAATGTGATAGAATGACGAATATTCAAACTTCAAATGCATGAAGTTATTATTCAAATTTTAATTAAAGTTTAGATTTTAGGTATTTATCGTTAGCGTGCTGGAAAAATTAACTTTATTATTGTTTCGACATGCCATCACTAGTAATTATGTGTCAAGGCTTAGAGGGGTACATGTTTATAGTGACTAGGATTATCCAAACACTTCTTTAGAAATCATGACTTTGGGGTTGCTACATGATGGAATGTCTGAAGTGCAAAACTATGAAACCCGAAAATACGAAACAAGTCTCTAGAGGCTTGAATTTTATAACAACCAGGCAGCTGCAAAACATTCGGGAAAGGGATCATTCAATCGATGGGGGAAATTAATCGACGACAGACCTTGTGCGTGCTTTAAGGCTTAAAAGTGGAAAGATTTATCTTTTGGAAAACGACTTCTAAGTTAAAGTGGAAGGATAGGATAAAGCTTTAGGCTTATAATTTTAAAAGTGTTCCAACATAGGCTCCATCTAGGGATCACGTCTCCCTACGAGACACAGAAGAATAGTAGACCAAGTGCCTTTATTGGGTAAATAGAGTCATTATTGCATTTCTATGAAACACATTCGAAAAAAGATCATACTTCGAACAAGTGTTTCAACCAAAACTTAGAAAACTTTCAAAACACATTGAATTATGACTTTCATTCAAGCTATTCAAAATTCCTCTTTCTTTAAACTGTATTCGGATTTGATTAAGATCATCAAAGTAACTTTGGCTGAAATATCAAGCTTTGATCGATTTCATTCGTATCAAGGTTAGTATACATAACATAATTTCTTAGGGGGATCTCTCGTCGCTTCAGAATGTAAATATTACGGAAAAAGAATTAGATGTCAGAGTATATCATATAGATGTGTATGACAACCATACAGATATCATAGATATTCCTTCACTACCAACGAGCCCGTTCAGTACCTCGGTGAAGTTATCTACTTCTCCCATTGAATTTACTTTCACCACTTCAATTAGTATTTTTGCATTTAAATGCTGAGATGAAGGAAATCATTTAATGAATTCCTTTCATCATCTCTTTTTGGAAAAAATGGGGGCAATCGATTTTCGAATTTCCTTTCACCATTTTCCTTGGACTAGATGGGGGCAATCATTTTAGGAACTATCTTTCACCATCTATCTTATATTTTAATACATGAAGTCGGGGAAATCAAACTGTATGTGACATACAAGGGATGCTCTCTGTTTAATATATTCAAAGGAAATTTTTGTCATAGTTTTTTAGTATACTCCGAAACTAATTTTCCTTCAATCTTCAATACATCTTCACCTATTGAGAAGATTTTATAGGGGATTTTCAATTTTAGGGATTAACCTTGAGTGAACTAGTTAGTTTAAAAATATATAAGAGAACTAAAGTTATTAGGACTAACCTAAACATAATTTCTTTCAGTTAACTTAAAAGGGATGTATAAATTTTCGCCTAACATTATTTTGAAGACATGTTTCAGAGTTTTCAGAGCTAAAGTGAAATATTCTCTCTCTATAAAGACCAGGGAGAGGTACTGAGAATCATAGGAAAGTAAAACTCGAGGATGGGCAGAATAAAACATAAAAAATGTTCTGTAATATACCAGATATAAAATTTATGCAAAACATAAATAAAATGCTAGTAATGGCAGAATAACAACAATATAACCATAACATTCACCACAATAACACTGAAATTATATAAGAATAACAACATAAATAACACTTTGAATATGAAAGAAATGTTCATGGGCCTCTTCGAGGGGGCAACCTCCAGTTGAGAAAAGCTCTATTATAATAATATCCAAGCTAGGGTTCTCATACCCTCGACTTCTATTTATACTAAAAAGAAGCATCTAGAGGAAGATCCTTCTAGAAGTGGAAGCTTCTATTAGGTCTTCTTACATCCACCTTATTCTATTTTATTGAAAGGCCTTACTAATATTGACCTTTATTACATCTGAATATATTGTTCTACCTATGTGCAGGTTAGGACCCTAACATGTCCGCTCCCTTAAAAACAACCTTGTCCTCAAGGCTTGAGATGAGGAAATTGCTATAGAATGGTAGTTGGTTCCCAAGTGGCATCTGCTAGATTTGTATCTTTCCACTGGACTATCACTTCCTTGATGGTTCTCTGACGTAGGCGACGCTCACGCTGGTCCAAAACTACTTCTGGTTGTAGCCAAATGGATCCTTCTTTAGTTAACTCTGGAAGGTTGGTTTGAATTTGTCACTTAGCTCCAATCACCTTCTTTAAGCATGAAACATGAAAAATAGGATGTAGCTTCGAATGGCTAGGCAAAGCTAACTGATAGGTGACTTGTCCCACATGCTTGAGCATGGTAT
>JZKD02S2059195.1:338184-366709 GCA_000966675.3 Picea glauca | reverse complement strand
TATCATTCAAACAGATAAGGAGTAGGTCAACATATCTGAACCAGTTGGCGGAAAGACAAAGGGAACAACCACATTCCTCCCAACCATAGAACACGGTAGCCAAATCACTTGTCCTGTTCACCCCCTAGCCTGAGCATGAAACCATGAGGGTTAACTTGGAACTCCTCCTCAACAACTTTGTTCAACTTTAGAAAACTTCTTCTTGCCTCACACTCGGAAGGGAGTGTTCATAACAACAAGCAGTCATAAATATTTCTCCCTAGCATACTAGGCAGCGTCCTGCCTCCTCACATATGTTATATATCCAATTAAAAACCTCTCAAAATTAATTTAAATAACTTGATAACAAATGGGAAGACAATCCTCCCACTAGAGACGAAAATAAAATGATTTAGAGAAGAAAAATGTTGCAAAAACATTGTTGAACAACTGATCAATCCTAGACTCTAAACCAAAATATCTACATAGTCCATCATAGGGAAACTAATTAACTACCCATTAAAGGTATCATGTGTCAGTGTTGAAACCATAAGTGATAAGCACTTAACCTCCTCTGCACCAAATTCATGTAAATTGGTCCAGAAGCATTGCCAACATCAAGCGATCCAGCGCGGAAGCAAAAAAACAGCTGGACAGGTGCCAGTGCAGATTTTGAAATTTCCTTGAAGTTGATGCACAATCTTAAATGAAGTCATTAAGAAGAAGTGCACTTGTAAAATGTAAACGGACCTTGAGCCATTTATGGTAGTTAATGTAAAGTAGATAGAATTCAATTCTAGATTAGACAGTTTTAGAGCCCAATAGGGAACTGAGATATAGACACCCTCATTGTGTATTGTAAAAAGAAGAAGACATTATTGAGGAGAGCATAGAAAAGAAGAAGAGAGAGGTGTAGCGGACTCCATGTACAAAAGTTCTGAATTAATACAAAGAAAGTTGTGATTCAGACTCATGGTGTTCATATATTCTCTGTGTATGCATCTTTGAATGTTATGCTCATGAATGTTTTACTCTATCTGTCATGCAACTGCTTTTACGACATGTATGAATGATTTCTTGTTGAATGGTTGAAATATGAGAGGAAAAGGTAATGGAATGAGTTTCAATTGTTTCTCTATCTGAGCAAGAGTTCTTGCAAGGAGTGCGTCAACAAGGTGTTCAGAGGTTTGTGTCTGAAAGCTCAGGAGAGATATCTTTTGTTCTCATTTTCGCAGAAGTGCAGACAGGCACAAGATCCGTGCAAGGAGTACGCAGGCCAAGTGAAATCTTAGGGTTGTGAATATGAGTGAAGAAGTTAGAGACTGCTGCTGCAGGAGTGTGCAGGGTCAAAGGGATTCACGCACTTGAAAGTGTTTGAAAGTTCGCTGCAAGGAGTGTGTGCAAGTGTTTTTCTAAAAGACGCAGAGTCGTGGAAAGTTCAGAAATCTGAAGCCTTCAAAGTCGTTGAAGGGAGACAAAGAGACTAAGTCTTGAAAGTTTGAAGGAAGGCGTAGCGACGTCGAACCCAGGAGGTTCTCATAGGAAAGAACGGACGGTCGAAATTCTCTGAGGAGAATTCACGAATTTCCGTGGATCGTTAGATCTCATGGAGGAGCAAGGGAGATATGACGAGTATTCCCGAGAGGTTCTAAGCTCAGGAGGAGTAGGACCGTATATCCAAGCCATAAGGGCTGTGGGGTTTACACGTATATACTTGTATCGTGTTTTCGTGGGTTGAAGTCTCGTAAGTCTTGCAACGGGAATCTCGATTTTCTTAAACGAGTGAAGTCCCGAAAATATTGCATTAGGATTCACGATATTGTGAAGTCCGAAGTGCCGATGAAGTGAAGAAGCATTGAAAAGTCAAAGCGCGCGAGTGTATCGGAGTTTCAGCAAATCAAGATTTGGGAGTCGGGGAAGCAAGTTACTTGACATCGCGACCACCGAAATCGCGATAGGGAAGATCCCGAAAGGGAAAAGAAAAGGTCAGCGTTGACTGTTTCGGGGTTTCGGGGATTCAAGAGACTAACGCTCGACCATTGGATTGGCGAAGTTGCGAAATCCGATCTCCTAAGTGCAAGGAAGGGATCCCGTGAGAGTTACTGTGGGTGCAGATTTCCCGATAGGGAAATAGAAGAGCCGTTTAGAGTTCTTCGGGCCGTAGAAAAGGAAAGATCCTGTGTTGATGTGGACCTTTCGACCTGCGGGTTGTGAAGGGAGCGTGTGTCATCATCATTTGGTATCAGAGCACAGAAAGGTTCTTTTCTTTGTGTAGCAGAGAGAAAGAGAATTCACCATGCCGCCAAGGAGAAGGGACAAGCAAACACCCGATCCACCAGAGGATAGGGAAATGCCACGAAGAAGGGTCAGGCAGATGACAGATCCAACCATGGAGAGAGAAATGCGTGATCTACGAGCTAGACTCGAAGACATGGAGACAACCCAAAGATGCACAGTCAATGCTGGGGATCTAAGTGATTTTGGAAGTGAAATTGAGGCTGAGCATGAAGAAGAAGTTGCAGTTGAAGATGCATCAAATGAATGTTTGATTAGAGCTATTGCAAGGATGGGTGCAAGAGTGAAGATGGACATTCCAGTTTATGAGGGAAATCTAGATGCAGAGGAGCTTCTAGACTGGATTAGAGCTCTAGACACATACTTTGACTATGAATATGTCGAAGAGGACAAGAAGGTCAAGCATGTTATCACAAGATTAAGGGGACATGCAACATTGTGGTGGGATGAACTACAAGATGACAGACACTGCAAAGGTAAGCAAAAGATCAAAAGATGGGATAGAATGATCGTGAAGATGAAAGAAAAATTCATCCCCATGGATTATCAAATTACTCTGTTAAAGAGAATGCAGAACCTGAGACAGAAGCTGATGACAGTGAAAGAATACACTGAGTTATTCTACAAGCTGAACATCAGGGCAGGTCATCGGGAGAGCGATGATGAAAAAGTAGCCAGATACATGAATGGCTTGAGATATGATATCCAGGATGAGATGAGCATGGTAACCATCCGAACGATGGAATATTCTTATCAGATGGGTCTAAAAGCGGAAGAGAAGCTGAGCCAAAAGAAGAGTCAGAGAGGCTGAGGAAGAAGTCAGCCTAGAGGAAAATTAGTTGCCCAGGACAAATATCAGAAGCCCAAGGAGGACTGGAAGAAACCTCAAATTCGAACTGAGAGAGGGGGAAGTTCACTGCGAGGGAAATATGATGAATAGAGAGGATAACATACTGAGCAGAGAGGAGATTATGATGATAACAATACTTTTCCTCGTACCAGAGGTAGGGGAAGAGGAAGAGGTGGAGTAATCACATGCTTCAGATGTGGAAAGAATGGGCACAAGTATTACGCGTGTCCATATAAAAAGAAGGAGATTGGAGAAGCTCACATCGCCAAAGCACAGAGGCGGGATGTTGAGGCAGAAAATGCTGAAGGCGGAAGATCGCTGATGATGCAAAAAGATTTTTTGACACCAGAGAAGAAGGTGGAGAGTTCAGTCCAAAGGACCAGACTTTTTCAGACTGCTTGCAAGACCAAGGACAGGGTATGAAGGGTCATTGTAGATAGTGGTAGCACAAAAAATCTCGTTTCTATAGAGATGGTAGAGAAGCTGGAGCTGGAGACGATTGATCATCCAAGTCCATACAGAATTTTGTGGCTACAAAAAGGACATCAGGTAACTGTCACTAAACAATGTTTAGTTGAATTTAAGATAGGAGGATACAATGATAAGATACTCTGTGATGTTATCCCTATGGATGTTGGTCATCTATTACTGGGTAGACCATGGCAATATGACAGGAATGTGATTCATGATGGGAGAATGAACACATATACCTTAGAGAAGAATGGGAGGACTCACATGTTGCTTTCAATTAAAGATAAGGAGGTGAAACCAGAAGTAAGAAACACTGTACTTCTCATGAGTGGAAAGGAACTTCTTACAGAGGTCAAGAAGAATGAGGATCCACAGTTCATTGTGGTCAGGAAATCGAAGATTTTTTTGACCAACACAAGAGTGGATGATTTACAAGAAGAGATTCAGGAACTGCTGGAAGAGTTCGCTGATATAGTAGTGGACGAATTACCTCGTTCCTTGCCACCAATTAGAAGTGTGAGTCATCATATTGATCTCATACCAGGAGCCAGTTTGCCAAATAAAGCTACATACAGATTGACTCCGCAAGAGAATGAGGAGGTCAAAAGGCAAGTCCAGGAGTTGTTGGACAAAGGTTTAGTAAGAGAAAGCTTGAGTCCATGCGTTATTCCAACAGTACTCAGTCCAAAGAAAGACGGAGGTTGGAGGATGTGTACTGACTCAAGGTCGATTAAAAATATAACCATCAAGTACAGATTTCCATTGCCAAGGATGGATAATCTGATGGATTGCTTGAGTGGAGAAAAATATTTTTCAAAGATTGATTTGAAAAACGGTTATCATCAAATCCGCATGAGAGAAGGAGATGAATGGAATTCAGTCTTCAAAACAAATGAAGGGTTGTATGAATGTCTTGTTATGCCATTTGTCTTAACAAACGCACCAAGTACCTTTATGAGGTTGATGAACGAATTCCTAAGGGAGTTCATCGAAAAATTTGTCATTGTGTATTTAGATGACATACTAGTTTTTAGTAAAACAGTGGCAGAGCATCTGAAGCATTTGGCTACAGTGATGCAGAGGTTACAGCAGGAGAAGCTGTTGATAAATATGAAGAAGTCCTCATTCATGAAGACATAACTCATTTACTTGGGGTTTGTTATTTCTGCAGATGAGTTGAGGATGGATCCAGATAAGGTGGAGGTAATCAAGAATTGGCCATCACCGAAGAATATCTTTGAGGTGAGAAGTTTTCACGGATTGGCTAGTTTCTACCGAAAGTTCATCAGGAATTTCAGTGGAATTAGTGCAGTTATGATGGATATGATGAAGAAAAGACACAAGTATTTTCATTGGACCGAAGAAGCTGAAAAGAGTTTTAATCTGTTGAAGAGGAAGATCACGGAACAACCAGTTTTGGTGTTGCCGGATTTCCGAAAGACATTTCAAGTGGAATGTGATGCAAGTGGATTCGCAATCGGGCCAGTCTTGAGTCAGAAAGACAGGCCAATAGCATACTTCAGCGAGAAGATGAATGAAGCAAAAGTGAAATAATCCACTTACGATAACGAGTTCTATGCTATCATACACACATTGAAGAAATGGAGGCATTACTTGATCCTGAAAGAATTTATCTTATACAGTGAAAATCATGCACTGTAGTTTGTGACTCAACAGGAAAATTTGAATCAGAAACATGTCAAATGGGTTGAGTATCTGCAGAATTTCACTTTTGTGATTAAACATATTTCTGGTACTGCTAACAAAGTTGTTGATTCTTTGAGCAGGAAGTGTTTGCTGTTACAGGAGTTCAAAGTCAAAACGTTGGGTTTTGATGATCTCGGGGACATGTACGCAGATGATCAGGATTTCAAAGAGGCGTATGAAGCAACTGAGAATCCAATTCTCAGGGATAGGAGCCAATGGATAGAATACATGATCTAGGAAGGATTATTGTTTAAAGGTAATCAGCTGTGTATTCTGAAATGCTCCATGAGAGAGAATTTGTTGAAGGAGAAACACAGTGGAGGATTGGCAGGGCATTTTGGTCACGAAAAGATGTTCACAAAATTGAATGAGTCATATTTTTTGCCGAGAATGCAAGTAGATGTCAAGAGATTCATGGACAGATGCAGAATTTGCCAGCATTCGAAGGGGAGGAAACAAAATGTGGGGTTCTATAAACCATTGCCCATACCAGAGAGGCCATGGGATGCAATCAGCATGGATTTTTTATTGGGTTTTCCAAGGACACAAAGAGGTTTTGATTCAATCTTTGTGGTGGTGGATAGATTTTCCAAGATGGCACACTTCATTCCATGTCAGAAGACCAGTGACACAACTCACATTGCGAACCTGTTTTTTAAAGAGGTCATTCGACTTCATGGATTTCCAAAGAGTATAGTTTCGGGTCGAGACACTAAGTTCATAGGGAATTTTTGGAGGACCTTATGGAAGAAGCTGGGAACTAACTTGTCATTTATTTCAGCTTATCATCCTCAAACGGATGGACAGATAGAAGTCGTAAATAGAAGTCTAGGAGACTTGCTGAGAAGCTTGGTGATATAACACCACAGCTAGTGGGACCACATATTACCACAGACAGAGTTTGCTTATAATGACTCAGTTAACAAGAGCACAGGGCAGAGTCCATTTCAGGTTGTCTATGGCATGCAGTCGAGAGGAATTTCTAAATTGAGGGATTCAGAATAGACTACGACTAGGAGCGCTAGTGCAGAAGATTTCGCAGAGGCGATGAAAGAACTTCACAGTCAGGTGAAGGAGCGACTACAGAATTCAAGCCAGGAATACAAGTGTAGAGTAGATCAGTACAGAAGACAACTTCAGTTCGAGGTTGGTGACTTGATTCTGGCACATTTGAGGAAGGAAAGGTTCTCAAGAGGAACATATAATAAATTGAAGATGAAGAAAATCGGGCCATGTAAGGTCTTGAGAAATTTGGGGCGAATGCTTACGAGATTGAATTACTCGATGGGATCAAAATTTCTCTGATATTCAATATCTTAGATTTATACCCATATAAAGATGAAAAGGCAGGAATAGGAAATGAGCAACCAGTGATTCAGTGGACAAAGCAGATTCCAGTTGCAGATAAGTCACAGATGGAGCGCATACTGGATAGAAGAGTGAACAAGAAAACCAGGCGGAAAGAATACTTTGAGTATTTGGTCAAGTGGAAAGGCCATCCAGTTGAAGATGCCAGCTAGGAAAATGAAGCGGAGATCCATAAGCATGGACACACAGTGCGTGAGCTCATGGACAGGAGCCCATGAAAGTTTTCAATCCAGGGAGTATGATGCAGGAGCATCGCCAACATCATGTGAGCCAGCGTGGAAGAAAAAGACAGCTGGACAAGTGCCAGCGCAGATTTTGAAATTTCCTTGAAGTTGATGCACAATCTTAAATGAAGTCATTAAGAAGAAGCGCACTTGTAAAATGTAAACGGACCTTGAGCCATTTTCTCTTGTCCTTAGTAGGTAGAAGGTATTTATGGTAGTTACTGTAAAGTAGATAGAATTCAATTCTAGATTAGACAGTTTTAGAGCGCAAGAGGGAAACAGGATATAGACACCCTCATTGTTTATTGTAAAAAGCAGAAGACATTATTGAGGAGAGCATAGAAGAGAATAAGAGAGTTGTGTAGCAGACTCCATGTATAGAAGTTCTGAATTAATACAAAGAAAGTTGTGATTTAGACTCATGGTGTTCATATATTCTCTGTGTATGCATCTTTGAATGTTATGCTCATGAATGTTTTACTCTTTCTGTCATGCAATTGATTTTATGCCATGTATGAATGATTTCTTGTTGAATGGTTGAAATCTGAGAGGAAAAGGTAATGGCATGAGTTTCAATTGTTTCTCTATTTGAGCAAGAGTTCCTGCAAGGAGTGCAGTTGAAGTGTCCGCAAGGAGTGCGTCGACAAGGTGTTTAGAGGTTTGTCTCTGAAATCTCAGGAGAGATAGCTTTTGTTCTCATTTCCACAGAAGTGCAGACAGGCATAGGAGTCATGCAAGGAGTGCGTAGTCCAAGTGAAAGCTCAGGGTTGCAAATATGAGTGAAGAAGTTAGAGACTGCTGCTGCAGGAGTGCACGAAGGGATTCACGCACTTGAAAGTGTTTGAAAGTCCTATGCAAGGAGTGCGTGAAAGTGTTTTTCTAAAAGACGCAGAGTCATGGAAAGTTCAGAAATCTGAAGCCTTCAAATTCATTGAAGGGAGACAAATAGACTAAGTCTTGAAATTTTGAAGGAAGGCGTAGCGACGTCTAACCCAGGAGGTTATCAGAGGAAAGAACGGACGATTGGAATTCTCTGAGGAGAATTCGTGAATTTCTGTGGACCGTTAGATCTCACGGAGGAGCAAGGGAGATACAACGAGTATTCCTGAGAGGTTCTAAGCTCAGGAGGAATAGGACCGTAGATCGAAGCCACAAGGGTTGTGGGGTTTACATGTATATACTTGTATCGGGTTTTTGTGGGTTGAAGTCCTGTAAGTCTTGCAACGGGAATCACGATATTTCAAAATGCGATATCCCGAAAGCTAAAAGGATTGTGTGGGCCACGGAGGAGTCAGCGAGGTGGACATGTGGCACACTACTTTAGAGTTTCGTTGAGTGAAGTCCTGAAAATATTGCATTAGGATTCGCGATATTGCGAAGTCTGAAGTGCCGATGAAGTGAAGAAGCGTTGAAAAGTCAAAGCGCGCAAGTGTATCGGAGTTTCAGCAAATTGGGATTCGGGAGTCAGGAAAGCAAGTTACTCGACATCGCGACCGCCAAAATCATGATAGGGAAGATCCCGAAAGGGAAAAGAAAAGGTCATCGTTGATTGTTTCGGGGTTTCGGGGATTCAAGAGACTAACGCTCGACCATTGGATTCGCGAAGTTGCGAAATCCGATCTCCTAAGTGCAATGAGGGGATCCCGTGAGAGTTGTTGTGGGTGTAGATTTCTCGATAGGGAAATAGAAGTGTCGTTTAGAGTTCTTTGGGCCATAGAAAAGGAAAGATCCTGTGTTGACGTGGACCTTTCAACCTGCGGGTTGTGAAGGGAGCGTGCGTTGGCATCATAAATGAAACTAATCACCAACAATTTGGAAGACACTAGGATCAATGATGGTTTCACTAACATATATATACACATATGTCAAATAATTATCTCTCACAATAATAGGTGGAAAATTAGGGAACTGGGGAAAATCCTTCCCTCTCCTAGATAGCCCAACAATAAAACAAATATCTTTTTTTATGAGTTGGTACATAGATTTGTATCGACCCTAAATTCCTACCTAGTGTAAACCCTATGGAGAATCATCTTCATCAACAAGTGTAAGTTCCCTTTTATGGATGTATCCTCCTCATAAAACTGGAGGAGTCCAACATTCCTTAAAAGGAGCCAAGTATGTGATTTAATAAGATGAGGGTACATATACCTCTCCCTCTCTCTAGGTTCTAACTCTCATACAAAGTTGTACATGTCCACTTGCTTCTACTGCTATTATAATCATCATTGTATTTGATTCACATATAAAATTAATTTAGGAACACACACAAACACAATCTATAATAAAATACCATTTTTTTCTATCTTTAAATTTGAAATTATAATTTTTTACAAAACAAAATTGGTAAAAGACATTGATGTAGCTTAAAAATAGACACTATAATCAATGCTCCAAATTAACACCTAATGCACTAGGAAAGTGGATAAGTTATTATATTGTTATTGGTAACTGGTGCACCACTTTTATAGGGGCATTGACATGACTATAATGTTCCTTGTATATTCTAATGCACCACCAATGACATGTCCATACACTTTGAAATGCACCAGCAAATTGAAAAAAAAAAAAAAACAATTTTATCCTATGATTAACAATGTTCGTATGATATTCGAGAACATTGGTAACACCTCTTCATTATATCCACAATAGAACCAACAAAAGAGGGGGAATTTATAAATTTAAAAGCATTATCAATGGTTGACTTACAATACATTGGTTCACTTATAATGGTGCATCTAACTTTCATATTATGCTCCAATAAACCATGTGAATCACTTTTATTAACTAGATCCAACGATGCACTTGCGATGTACTAGATCATTGGTGCCATTTCCATTGTACATTCACAAACACATTGGCAATCATAGAAAATGTTTCATTTAAAATGACTTATTGGTGTACATAGTGTAAAGAGACAAATTTCTAATTGTTCACCTTATAAATTTACATGGTGCACTGCAAAGTTTGATGTGATCCAAATGATTATGCAAAATTTTAAAATAAAACTTGAAAAAAAATAATAAATTCAAGCGAAATTTGAAATTTCAATTCGCTAAAAATTTAAATGAGGAGGTAATAAACGATTTACCTGGTCTCTTCTATGCCAAGAAGACATGGTTGCTACATAGAGAAAAAATAAAAAATATATTACCATTTTACAAAATTTGAAAATGAACCAAATCCATGGGTGAAGCAAAGGACTCAAGGAATTTGTCAACATGGTAGCACTGACAATGGGGTGACTCTACAAGAATGGTGAGAACTAGTGCTTGTGTTGTTAGAAATGTTGAATAAAATGTAAAAATGAATTACAGTTTGGTAGATTTTTTTCAGTTTAACCTACCCTGATGCACCCAACAATAAGGCACACCATTGCACTCACAAAAGAGTTTCACACCATTGAATTTTTTAAAAACTTGTTGAATTATGCTCTATATGGGCACATTTGTGCATTTTTGAGTTATTAATTACACCAATTAGTTTGTTCATTTTTTAAAATAAAAATCTATATTTTATGACAAAATTTCTAAACCTACTTCGATACTTCTCACATATAAACACATTAGTTCACCTTAATGTGTTATCAAAAAATGAAACATTTTATAGTGTTTCTATATAACAAATGCATTGATGCTCTTTCTATGGGAACAAAACAATACATATTTGTTATTTTTTAAATAAAAAAGTATTCCATAGGAAAATATCTAAAAATTATCCAATGTGTTGTATATATTAGCGCACCAATGTGATCCAATTTTAATGGTGCATGATTCATATTTTAATTTTTTTATATATATTATGTCATTTCTTGCGTTTTATTAATGCATGTGTGAGCTACTAAGCGCTCGAGTTAGTATTTGATTTTTTAGTCCTTGCCGAAGGCATAGAGGGACTATAGCAATCGATAATTCATTGACTTTATATTGATATGTCCTTTGATGAAATATTTTCGCATCATTTCTATTGTTAGTACTATAGAACCAAAAACATTATTTTTTATATAATAAAAAAAACGATATATGTCATCATCTCATGGGAGAATAGATTCAAAGTCTTATTGTCATCTTCACTATTCCCAATGTTTTAATCCATGTTTTAATCTAATATCAACATGCATATATTTTCTTATGCGTTGCTCAAAGGTGGATTAATGCTAACATTAGTTTGAATGTTTGTCCTAGCATTTTCTGTTAGTTAAATTTATCCTAAGTTTCGTTAATTATAAATATTTTTATGTTTGTTGTACTATTGTTATTATTATTATTATTTATTATTATTAAGTACTTAACGCACGTAAACATGCCTTCCACACACATTCTTTCTTAAATGTTTACACAACGCGAGGCCCTTGAACGGTTCTGACAACCTTAAATGTTTAACTAACAGGCCTCACAGCCTTAAATGTTTACTTAACAGGCGTGTTACAATGCATTTTCCTCCGATTTTTGGATACAATCTTGTCTGTAGTGAATTTGGGTAGTTAGACCTGTTCTTCAAATTTGCAGGGTTGAGATCCTACACCCTTATTTGCTTCAACTTTGCAAGGTTGTTTTACTGCATCCGCAGTTGGGCCTGTTGTTCTGTATCACAAGATACAACAACTATCGTCCCACAAAAATGTGAGAATTTCGTCGGCAGTAGAACTTGGGATTTTATCTCCTTCATACGCTATGAAAACTATAGTTTCATAGGAAAATTGGACACTAATGGAATGTATATTTCCGATAATTCTAATGTTTCCAAACCTGATGCCTTTAACACAACATATCATACCTTTAAGACATGATATGTACATAAAAGTGTGGCATGAACGTGTGGGAGCATGGTGGAATGATTTACATCCATTTTAAAAAGCAAGCAGGTTATATAAATGTAATAGTATTTAAAGAAATATTGTAAATGACCTACCTTGGTTTTTATGAGAGCACATTTTTTACTCAAGTTTACTTCAACTGAAATTTAGGAAATTACTCACTGAAATTGCAGATTTGAAATTATTATAATTGCATATTTGAGTTGTTGGGTCTATATAATATTGGTGTGAAATAATTTTTTCAAGGTGTAAAATCTTGGTGCCTAAGAAATTCAGAAATTTTGCATGGTGTATAATCTTAGTGTTTCAAAAATTTAAAAGTTTTTTACGTGTTGTTTCAGAAATTCAGAAATGTTTTCAAGGTGTATAATCTTGGTGTCTCAAAAATTTAGAATTTTTTCATGGTGTATAAACTTAGTGTTTCCGTGTATAATCTTGGTGCCTCAAAAATTTAGAAATTTTTCATTGTGTATAATCTCAGTGTTTCAAAAATTTAAAAGTTTCAGGTGTAATCTTGGTATCTCAGAAATTTAGAAATTTTTCATGGTGTATAAACTTAGTGTTTCTGATGTCAACCTGCCCCTCAGCGGACGGTCGCCCCACCAGGACCTCCTTAACACACGGCCCGAAGAGTTATCAACTCTCCAACTCCCTCTGGAGTCTTTACCCACAGTTACTTCCGGCGATCCTCCCTTCCTTAGTTAATGAAGGATCGGCTCTCGCGACTTCGCGAATTCCACAACGGGGAACTAGACTCTCAAATTCCGAGACCCGATGCTTCTGGTCAACGTTGAATTTCTCTCGGTATGTTGGGACCTCGCGCTATCGCAACTCGCGACTAGCGTCTCTGTACCTTCGGGTCTCCAACCTCCGAGACCCGAAGTGCCGAGATGTCGAGACTCGGAATCTCGCGACCTCGCGCTCTCGTCACTCCCGAGATTAGACTTGATGCCTCCAACCCCCGAAATCCGATATTCCGAGGTCACATGTCACCTCCTCTGATTTCAACATACCCCATGCAAGACATTTCCGAGACGTCGTATTTCACGTTCTCGTAACCTCATTCTACGAGAGACAGGGATCTTCCCTCGCGAACTCCCGATATATCTGACCCACAGTCAGGTTACGATCTTCGAGATTCTCTTCGACAATTCAAGTCGTCGCTCCTCTTCCTCTTTGAATGAATCCTTTCTTCGTCACCTTGTCCAAGGCAATTGAAAACAAAGGCACTATCCCTCCTGAGCTTTGTTCCTCTGACTCCTTCAGAGAACTTTCACGCACTCTGCTCACTCTTCAACCTTCAACCACTCTCCAAGTGTTGAAATTCTTCCGGGTCCTGTGCATTCACGCTCGCAACAGCCTCACCCTTCCCTTCTCAGACTTTCTACTAAGACTCCACGTCCAACCTGCACTCACCTGCAAGGCTCGAACAACTCAACACGACTCTGGGTAAAAGAGAACAAAAGTTCAACTACTTAGCCTCCTCGACGCACTCTATGCAGAGGTATTCGACTGCACTCGATGCAGGAATCTCCTGGCCTAAGCAGAGGAACAATTGAAACTCATTCCCTCAGGTTACGAACCTGATACGCAATCACATATGCAGCATATAAAAGATAAGCGTAAAA
This sequence comes from Picea glauca, assembly GCA_000966675.3. Taxonomy (NCBI): domain Eukaryota; kingdom Viridiplantae; phylum Streptophyta; class Pinopsida; order Pinales; family Pinaceae; genus Picea; species Picea glauca. The sequence goes on along the minus strand of JZKD02S2059195.1, from coordinate 353,371 downwards.
GGAAGCAAACATGCAAAGACATAAAATCAACAACACGCAGAGATCAAACACATCCATGGAATTGAATCGAGTTTTTCTATTAATTCAATATCTGTACATGGAGTTTCTACACAAGCTCTCTGCTCTGCTCCTTCTTTCTCTCAATGCTAATGCTGAATGAATACTACTTTCCAATGATACAAGGGAGGGTGTCTATACTCTTTTTTCCCTCTCGAAAGGTGATTGTCTAATCTACAGTTAATTCCTATCTACCTGCATTAAAACTAAATAAATGCCTCATCTACCTAAGGATGAGAGCTTATCCTCTCAAGGTTCGTTACATATACAAAGTGCGCTTCATCACATCAACGTATTAATGTTTGGCGCAACCATATTACAATGTTTCAAAATTTGAATGCTGGCGCTATCCAATAGTTCCTTTGCCTCCACGCGCTGGCTCACTTTGTGAGTGAGCAATGCTCCTGCATCATACTCCTCGGTTCAAAAGATTTCATGGGCTCCTGTCCATGAGATCCTGCACAGTGTGCCCGTGTTTCTGTATTACCGCCTCGGTTTCCCAGCTGGCATCCTCCACTGGGTGATTCTTCCACTTCACCAGGTACTCAAAATACGGCTTTCTCCTGGTCTTCCGGCCTACTCGTTTGTCTAATATACATTCGATCTGTGGCTTTTCTGCTGCTGGCATCTACTTCTGCCACTGGACCACAGGTTCCTCAATATTTCCAGCTCTTGCATCTTCGACTTTATATGGGTATAAATCCGAAATGTTGAAAATCGGAGATATCCCGATGCCCTCTCGCAACTCAAGCTCATATGCATTCTCGCCAAATTTCCTCAGGATTCGGCACAGTACAATTTTCTTCATCTTGAGCTTGTTGTATGTTCCCCTTGGGAACCTTTCCTTCCTCAGGTGCGCCAGAACCATGTCTCCAACTTCAAACTGAAGTTGCCTCTTCCTCTGGTCGGCTCTGCGCTTGTACTCCTGATTCGATTTTTGCAACCGCTGCTTCACCTCCGCATGAAGTTCCTGCATTGCCTCAGTGAATTCCTCAGCCCTCGCGCTGCTAGTCTCAGCCTATTCTGACTCCCTTAGCTCAGATACTCCTCTCGGCTGTGTCCCATACAAAATTTGAAACGGGCTATTACCTGTACTTCGATTCACTGAATCGTTGTATGCGAATTCGGCCTGTGGTAAGATCTGATCCCAACTGGTGTGATGCTCAGTCACCAGACTCCTCAACAGATCCCCCAAGATTCTGTTGACTACTTCAGTCTGCCCATCTGTCTGCGGATGGTAAGCAGAACTGAATGCTAAGTCAGTCCCCAACTTCTTCCATAGTGTCCGCCAAAAATGGCCTATGAACTTCGTATCCCTGTCTGAGACTATGCTTCTCGGCAATCCATGCAATCGCACGATCTCTTTAAAAAAAAAAAATTGCGATGTGGGTTTCATCGCTGGTCTTATGACACGGTACGAAATGTGCCATCTTCGAAAACCTGTCCACCACCACGAAGATGGAATCAACTCCCCGTTGAGTTCTCGACAACCCCATAACAAAATCCATACTAATTGCCTCCCATGGCCTCTCGGGTATGGGAAACGGCTGATAAAACCCTGTGTTCTGCTTCCGGCCTTTCGCATGTTGACATATCCGACACCTGTCAACAAACCGCTTTGTTTCTGCACGCATACCTGGCCAAAAATACGATTCGCTCAGCTTGGCGAATGTTTTGTCATGCCCGAAATGACCTGCTAGTCCACCGCTATGTTTCTCCCTTACCAAATTGTCTCTTATAGAGCAATCTGGAATGCACAATTGGTTGCCTTTGAAAAGAAATCCATCCTGTATCATAAAATCAATCCATAGACTCCTATCCCTGAGAACTGGATTCTCAGCTGCCTCATATGCCTCGCCAAAATCTGCGTCACCTGCATATATATCCTTCAGGTTCTCAAAACCCAGCGTTTTGACCCTGAACTCCCGCAGCAATAAGCACTTCCTGCTCAAGGCGTTAGCTACCTTGTTCGCAGTCCCTGAAATATGCTTGATCACGAATGTAAAATTTTGCATGTACTCTACCCACTTCGCATGCTTCTGATTCAGCTTCTCCTGCTGACTCACGAATTGCAGTGCGTTATTATCACTATACAACACGAATTCTTTAGGTATGAGATAATGTCTCCACTTCTTCAACGCCTGTATAATGGCATAGAATTCTTTATCATATGTGGAGTACTTCAGTTTGGCCTCATCCAGCTTCTCACTGTAGTATGCTACAGGCCTGTCATCCTGACTCAAGACCCCTCCAACAACATACCCACTAGCGTCACATTTCACCTGGAAGGTTTTCCGAAAATCTGGAAGCACCAATATTGGCTGCTCAGTTATCTTCTGCTTCAACAGATTGAAGCTTCTCTCAGCCTCGGCTGTCCACTGGAAAACTTTATGCCGTTTTTTCACAGTGTCCATCATTACAGCACTGATTCCGCTGAAATTCTGAATAAATTTCTTGTAGAAGCTTGCCAACTCATGGAAGCTCCGTACCTCAAAAACATTCCTTGGCGATGGCCAAGTCCTGATTACGTTCACTTTCTCAGGATCCATCTTCAATTCATTAGCCGAAATTACAAAACCCAAATAAATGAGTTTTGTCTGCATAAAGGAACATTTCTTCAAATTTATCAACAGCTTCTCCTGCTGTAGCCTTCTCATCACAATGGCCAAATGTTTTAAATGCTTAGCCCTAGTTTTACTGAAAATCAGTATATCATCCAGGTACACAACCACAAATTTGCCAATGAAATCCCGTAGGACTTCATTCATCATCCTCATAAAAGTGTTGGGTGCATTTGTCAAGCCAAATGGCATGACCAGCCATTCGTACAAACCCTCATTTGTCTTGAATGTTGTTTTCCATTCATCTCCCTCTCTCATCCAGATCTGGTGATATCCGCTCTTGAGATCTATCTTAGAAAAGTAATTTTCCCCACCTAGGCAATCCATCAAGTCATCCATCCTCGGCAATGGAAACATGTACCTGATGGTGATCTTATTAATCGCCCTGGAGTCTGTACACATCCTCCAGCCTCCATCCTTCTTCGGGCTCAGTACCGTTGGAACGGCACACGGACTCAGACTCTCTCTCACTAGTCCCTTGTCCTGCAGATCCTGTACCTTCCTTTTGACTTCCTCGTTCTCCTGAGGTGTCAACCTGTATGCTGCCTTATTTGGAAAACTAGCTCCGGGAATGAGGTCAATGTGGTGACTCACACTCCTCATCGGTGGCAACGAATGAGGTAGTTCGTCCACGATGATATCAGCAAAATCTCCCAGTAGTAGCTGAATCTCGTCCGGCAAGTCATCCACTCTCGTGCTTGTCAGAACAACCCTCGACTTCCTGACAACAAAGAACTGTGGATCCTCATCCTTCTCCAGCTCTGTGAGAAGCTCTTTCCCACTCATGAGAAGTATTGTGCTGCTTACTTCTGGCTTTTCTTCCTGATATTTATCCTTTATCGGAAACAACTTATGGAGTCTCCCATCCTTCTCCAAGGTGTATGTGTTCATCCTCCCATCATGAACAACATTTCTATCATACTGCCATGGTCTACCCAACAGTATGTGGCATACATCCATGGGAATAACATCACACAAAATCTCGTCATGATAATTCCCGATTTGAAATTTAACTAAGCATTGTTTAGTGACACTTACCCGGTGTCCTTTTTGTAACCACAAGACCTTATATGGACTCGGGTGCTTAGTTGTTTCCAGCTCCATCTTTTCGACCATCTCAGCTGCAACAAGATTATCAGTGCTCCCGCTGTCAATGATGACTTTGCATTTTCTGTCCTTAGTTGTGCAAGCCATCCTGAACAGTTTGCTCCTCTGCACTGAGTTGTCTACCTCTTTCTCAGGTGTCAAAAGAATCGTATGCGTCCCAAGCGATCTTCCGCTGTCAGCATCTTCTGACCCATCATCACGTCTCTGCACCTCAGTGATGTGAGTTCCTCCTCTGTCCATCTTCCTATCTGGACAGTCCACGGATTTATGTCCATATTTACCACACGTGAAACATGTGATAACTCCTCCTCGACCTCTTCCTCTACCTCGGGTACGAGGAAATGTATTTTCATCAGCATATCCCCCTTGCTGATTATCTTATTGTTTCCTTGGCTCAAACTTTTGCTGCCCCTACTGTGAGGTCCCAGCTCTTTCAACCTTTCCCTAAGGTTTCTTCCAATCCTCCTTGGGCTTTTGAGTTCTTTCTTGGGCAACAAATTTACCTCGTGGCTGGCTTCTGCCTCGCCCTCGCTATCCATGCTTGCGGCTCAGCTTCTCCTCATCTTTCAAAGCCATCTGGTACGCATCCTCAACTGTGCGGATGGTAATCATGCTCAATTCATCCTGAATGTCATACCTAAGACCATTCAGATACCTCGCCACTTTTTCGTCATCACTCTCCCGATGAACAGCTCGAATATTGATCCTGTAAAATTCTTTGGTGTACTCCTTCACCATCATCAACTTCTGTCTCAGGTTCTGCATGCGCCTGAACAGAGTGATCTGGTAATCCCTCGGAATGAACTTTGCCTTCAACTTGGCGATCATTCGATCCTAGCTTTTGATCTTCTGTTTACCTTTGGAACGCCTGTCTGCTTGTAGCTCGTCCCACCATAAGGCTGCATGTCCCTTCAGCTTGGTGACATCATGTCTCACCTTCTTGTCCTCTTCGATGTCTTCATAGTCGAAGTAGGTGTCGAGCGCTCGGATCCAATCCAGCAACTCCTCAGCATTTAGACTTCCCTCATAGACGGGAATGTCCATTTTTGTCTTCGAGCTCATCCTCGAAATGGCTTTGATTAACCTCTATGTCGAGGCATCTTCTGCTGAGATTTCTTCGGCGTCATGTCCAACTTCCTCTTCAATCTCAGGATCGCTGAACTCTCCTGCGTCGGATCCACGCCTCTGGGTGGTCTCCATATCTTTGAGTCTCGCTCTGAGATCTCGGATCTGACGTTCCATCTCGGCATTACCTGTCGTCCTACCCCTTCTTCGGGAATCCCTGTCTTCACGATCAGGAGACTGCCTCTCTCGTCTGGGCGGCATTATATCCTTCCTTCTCTCTGCTACCTGAACAAAGAGAACTCCAACTCCAAGCTCTGATACCACTTGATGTCAACCTGCCCCTCAGTGGACGGTCGCCCCACCAGGACCTCCTTAACACACGGCCCGAAGAGTTATCAACTCTCCAACTCCCTCTATAGTCTTTACCCACAGTTACTTCTGGCGATCCTCCCTTCCTTAGTTAATGAAGGATCGGCTCTCGCGACTTCGCGAATTCCACAATGGGGAACTGGACTCTCAGATTCTGAGACCCGATGCTTCTGGTCAACATTGACTTTCTCTCAGTATGTCGGGACCTCGCGTTATCGCAACTCGTGACTAGCGTCTCTGTACCTTTGGGTCTCCAACCTCCGAGACCCGAAGTGCCGAGATGCCGAGATTCGGAATCTCGCGACCTCGCGCTCTCGTCACTCCCGAGATCAGACTTGAGGCCTCCAACCCCCGAAATCTGATATTCCGAGGTCACCTGTCACCTCCTCCGATTTCAACATACCCCATGCAAGACATTTTTGGGACGTCGTATTTCGCGTTCTCGTAACCTCGTTCTATGAGAGACAGGGATCTTCCCTCACGAACTCCCGATATATCTGACCCACAGTCAGGTTACAATCTTCGTGATTCTCTTCGACAATTCAAGTCGTCGCTCCTCTTCCTCTCTGAATGAATCCTTTCTTCGTCACCTTGTCCAAGGCAACTGAAAACAAAGGCACTATCCCTCCTGAGCTTTGTTCCTCTGACTCCTTCAGAGAACTTTCACGCACTCTGCGCACTCTTCAACCTTCAACCACTCTCCAAGTGTTGAAATTCTTCYRGGTCCTGTGCATTCACGCTCGCAACAGCCTCGCCCTTCCCTTCTCAGACTTGCTACTGAGACTCCACGTCCAACCTGCACTCACCTGCAAGGCTCGAACAACTCAACACGACTCTAGGTAAAAGAGAACAAAAGTTCAACTACTTAGCCTCCTCGACGCACTCTATGCGGAGGTATTCGACTGCACTCGATGCAGGAATCTCCTGGCCTAAGTAGAGGAACAAATGAAACTCATTCCCTCATGTTACGAACCTGATACGCAATCACATATGCAGCATATAAAAGATAAGCGTAAAAGGAAGAAAACATGCAAAGACATAAAATCAACAACACGCAGAGATCAAACACATCCATGGAATTGAATCGAGTTTTTCTATTAATTCAATATCTGTACATGGAGTTTCTACACAAGCTCTCTGCTCTGCTCCTTCTTTCTCTCAATGCTAATGCTGAATGAATACTACTTTCCAATGATACAAGGGAGGGTGTCTATAGTCTGTTTTCCCTCTTGAAAGGTGATTGTCTAATCTACAGTTAATTCCTATCTACCTGCATTAAAACTAAATAAATGCCTCATATACCTAAGGACGAGAGCTTATCCACTCAAGGTCCGTTACATATACAAAGTGCGCTTCATCACATCAACGTATTAATGTTTGGTGCAACCATATTACAATGTTTCAAAATTTGAATGCTGGCGCTGTCCAGTTGTTCCTTTGCCTCCACGCGCTGGCTTGCTTGGTGAGTGAGCGATGCTCCTGCATCAGTTTCCGTGTATAATCTTGGTGCCTCATAAATTTAGAATTTTTTCATGGTGTATATTCTTACTGTTTCAAAAATTTAAAAGTTTCATTTACACAGTCTATCAAAACAAAATCAAAATTCCAAATTTACATTTAAAAGCATTAAAAATAATATTGAATAAAATTTAAATAATTGTTTATACTATTCTTTAAGTAAAAAGTGTTACAGCATTATATAAATTACTATAAATATTGGTAAAATGTTATACTATTCTATAAATTACTAAATCTCATGTTGCGGTCGGTCTGACTAGTGATACATAATCATGACTATAAATGTGAACCCGTGAGTCCGTCAACCCGCGCACCGTGTCACATCTATTTTATTCTACTATATTTTTGTACGTGCATTTCATTCCTTTGCTGAAATAACTTAATATATATAGTTTTATGTGTATTTATCATATTATAAAGGTAGGGGTGGAACTTATCAAAAGCATGCCATGTTAAAATAATAGTCTGATTATCTTCAAAAGAGGATAAAGCTATGCAAAAAAGACTCATAATTAAACCAAAAAAGAATGCTCCCAATAATATCATCTAATCTATTATTTTGATGATTATTTTCAAAATATGAAAAATAAATGCATACAAGACAAAGGGTTAGCCTTGAAAAATTTCTAACAATGACATTTAAAAAATGAAATATTTTTAAAGTGGAGACACAAATTTAGTTTTACAAAAATTAGTTATTACATTTTTTTGACAACTCGAGACAAAAATTTAATTTCAAAAATTATTCACTAATGTAATTTATTCTATTTGTACACAAGCATGGAATGAGGAAGCTCTCGGTTAGATTGTGATACATAGACTCATGATACATAAGCATGACTATAAATTTGAACCTGTGAGTCCACCAATCCACTCACCGTGTCACATCTATTTTATTCTACTATATTTTTATAAGTGCATTTCATTTCCTTTGGTGCAATAGCCTAATATATATAGTGAATGCAATTTATTCTATTTGTACACAAGCATGGAATGAGTAAGTGGTCGGTTGGACTCGTGATACATAAGCATGACTATAAATGTGAACCCACGAGTCCACCAACAATGTCACATCTATTTTATTCTACTATATTTTATACGTGCATTTATTTTCCTTTGGTGCAATAGCTTAATATATATAGTTTTTAATTTCAAAAATTATTCACTAATCTAATTTATTCTATTTGTACACAAGCATGGAATGAGGAAGCCACCCTGTGAGTCACCCGCTATTCCACCAAGCTACTCACCGTGTCACATCTATTTTATTCTACTATATTTTTATAAGTGAATTTCATTTCCTTTGGTGCAATAGCTTAATATATATAATTAATGTAATTTATTCTATTTGTACACAAGCATGGGTAGTCCATCGGACTAGTGATACATAAGCATGACTATAACTAGTGATACATAAGCATGACTATAAATGTGAACCCGCGAGTCCTCCAACCCGCTCACCGTGTCACATCTATTTTATTGTACTATATTGTTTTACGTGCATTTCATTTCCTTTGGTGCAATAACTTAATCTATATAGTTTTATGTGTATTTATCATCTTATAAAGGTAGGTGTGGAACTTATCAAAAACATTCCATGTTAAAATAATAGTTTGATTATCTTCAAAAGATGATAAAGCTAGTCGGGGGGGCATTAATAGAGAAAATATATAAATTTAGATTTATATTTATTATCACTTTAACAAAACATTATTACATATTAATCATAAATATGATATTTAATATCAATATGGACCTTAATAGGCTCTCCTATATGTTGGACCAATCTGACTATTACTTAGTGTGTGTTTCTCTAAACATGAAGTTTGCTCTGCAAGATTGATTTTCTATAATTGTAAAGAAAGAGTTTGATAAATGAAGGAGAGAGGAATACTAAGCAAAAGATAAAATCATTGTAATTTTATAATTGTCTTAGTGTATTCATAAATAAACATGAAAACTGAAAATAAATAAATTAATATGAATAATTAATTGAATAAAATATAACAAAACATTATCACATATTAATAATGAATACAATATTTAATATTAGTATTATAGGATATATATCATTAATTTTACTTTATAGTTTATTTATTAATATTAATATAAAATAGTATATACAAGTATATATCCATTTTAACTCTAGAGTCAAGAAGGATCAATTTTTAGGTACAAACATTTATTCAAGTTTTGTATTATAACATAGGTTTATACCTTGAAAGATTTTATCCCTCTCCACACTTGAAAAATCTCCCATTAAAACACATTTATACATTCTATCAAAACAAAATCAAAATTCCAAAATTCCAAATTTACATTTAAAAACATTAAAAATAATATTGAATAAAATTTAAATAATTGTTTATGCTATTATTTAAGTAAAAAGTGTTATAACATTATATAAATTACTATAAATCTTGGTAAAATGTTATAATATTCTATAAATTACTAAATCTCATGTTGTAGTCGGTTGGACTCGTGATACATAAGCATGACTATAAGTGTGAAACTGTGAGTCTACCAACCCGCCCACCGTGTCACATCTATTTTATTCTACTATATTTCTATATCTTTATATGTGCATTTCATTTTCTTTTGTGCAATAGCTTAATAGATATAGTTTTATGTGTATTTATCATCTTCTAAAGGTAGGGGTGGAACTTATCAAAAGAATGCCATGTTAAAATAATAGTTTAATTATCTTCAAAAGATGATAAAGCTATTCAAACAAGACTCATAATTAAACCATAAAAGAATGGTCCCAATAATATCATCAAATCTATTTTTTTGATTATTATTTTCAAAATATGGAAAATAAATGCATACAAGATAAATGGCTAGCCTTAAAAAAGTTCTAACAATTTGACATTTAAAAAATTAAATATGTTTAAAGTCTAAAGGCAAATTTAGTTTTAAAAAATTAGTTATTTCATTTGTTTGAAAATTGGAGACACAAATTTAATTTCAAAAATTATTCACTAATGAAATTTATTCTATTTGTACACAAGCATGGAATGAGGAAGGGTCGATCGGACTATTGATGCATAAGCATGACTACAAATGTGAACCAAGACTCATGATACATAAGCATGACTATAAATTTGAACCCATGAGTCTGCCAACCCGCGAGTCTGCCAACCCGCTCACCGTGTCACATCTATTTTATTATACTATATTTTTATACGTGCATTTCATTTCCTTTGGTGCAATAGCTTAATATATATAGATAATGCAATTTATTATATTTGTACACAAGCATGGAATGAGGAAATGGTTGGTCAGGCTCATGATACATAAGCATGGCTATAAATGTGAACTCGCGAGTTCGCCAACCCGCTCACCGTGTCACATCTATTTTATTATACTATATTTTTATAAGTGCATTTCATTTCCTTTGGTGCAATAGCTTAATATATATAGTTTTTAATTTCAAAAATTATTCAATAATGTAATTTATTATATTTGTACACAAGCATGGAGTGAGGAAGCGGTCGATCGGACTCATGATACATAAGCATGACTATAAATGTGAACCCGTGAGTCCACCAACCCGCTGACCATGTCACATCTATTTTATTCTACTATATCTTTATATGTGCATTTCATTTCCTTTGATTTGAAATTATTGTAATTCCATATTTGAGTTGTTGGGTCTGTATAATCTTGGTGTGAAATAATTTTTTCAAGGTGTATAATCTTGGTGGCTCAAAATATTAGAAATTTTGCATGGTGTATAATCTTAGTGTTTAAAAAATTTAAAAGTTTTTAAGGTGTTGTTTCAAAAATTATTTCATAAATTCAGAAATGTTTTCTAGGTGTATAATCTTGGTGTCTCACAAATTTAGAAATTTTTCATGGTGTATAAACTTAGTTTTTCTGTGTATAGTCTTGGTGCCTCAGAAGTTTAGAAATTTGACATGGTGTGTAAACTTAGTGTTTCAAAATTTTAAAAGTTTCAGGCGTTTCAGAAAAAAAAAATTAGGTGTTGTTTCAAAAATTATTTCATAAATTCAGAAATTTTTTCAAGGTATATAATCTTGGTGTCTCAGAAATTTAGAAATTTTTTATGGTGTATAAACTTAGGGTTTCCATGTATAATCTTGGTGCCTCGGGAATTTATAAATTTTTCATGGTGTATATTCTTATTGTTTCAAAAATTTTAAAGTTTCATTTAAACATTCTATCAAAAGAAAATACAAATTCCAAAATTGCAAATTTACATTTAAAAACATTAAAAATAATATTGAATAAAATTTAAATAATTGTTTATACTATTCTTTAAGTAAAAAGTGTTATAGCATTATATAAATTACTATACATCTTGGTAAAATGTTATAATATTCTATAAATTACTAAATCTCACGTTGTCGTCAGATGTGAATCCGTGAGTCCACCAACGCACTCATCGTGTCACATCTATTTTATTCTACTATATTTTTATACGTGCATTTCATTTCCTTTGGTGAAATAGATTAATATATATAGTTTTATGTGTATTTATCATCTTATAAAGGTAGGGGTTATTAAAACAATAGTTTGATTATATTCAAAAGACCATAAAACTATGTAAACAAGACTCATAATTAAACCAAAAAAGAATGGTCCCAATAATATAATCTAATCTATTTTTTTGATGATTATTTTCAAAATATGGAAAACAAATGCATACAAGACAAATGGTTATCCTTAAAAAAGTTCTAACAATGACATTTAAAAAATTAAATAATTTTAAAGTGGAGACACAAATTTAGTTTTAATAAATTAGTTATTTCACTTGTTTGATAAGTGGAGACAAAAATTTAATTTCAAAAAATATTCACTAATGTAATTTATTCTATTTGTACACAAGCATGGATTGAGGAAGTGCTCGGTCGGACTCATTATACATAAGCATGACTATAAATGTGAACCTGTGAGTCCGCCAACCCGCTCACCGTGTCACATCTATTTTATTGTACTATATTTTTATACGTGTGTTTCATTTCCTTTGATGAAATAACTTAATATATATAGTTAATGTAATTTATTCTATTTGTACACAAGCATGGAATGAGGAATCGGTTGGTCAGACTGGTGATACATAAGCATGGCTATAATTGTGAACCCATGCAACCCGCTCACTGTGTCACATCTATTTTATTCTACTATATTTTTATATGTGCATTTCATTTCCTTTGCTACAATAGCTTAATATATATAGTTTTTAATTTCAAAAATTATTCATTAATGTAATTTATTCTATTTGTACACAAGCATGGAATGAGGAAGCGGTAGTTTGGACTCATGATACATAAGCATGACTATAAATGTGAACCCCTGATTCTGTGAACCCGCGAGTCCGCTAACCCGCTCACCGTGTCACATCTATTTTATTATACTATATTTCTATAAGTGAATTTCATTTCCTTTGGTGCAATAGCTTAATATATATAGTTAATGTAATTTATTCTATTTGTACACAATATTGGAATGAGGAAGTTGTCATTCATCGTGATACATAAGCATGACTATAAATGTGAACCCGTGAGTCCTCCAACTCGCTCACCATGTCACATCTATTTTATTCTACTATATATTTTTACGTCCGTTTCATTTCTTTTGGTGCAATAGATTAATATATATAGTTTTATGTGTATTTATCATTTTGTAAAGGTAGGGGTGGAACTTTTCAAAATCATTCCATGTTAAAATAATAGTTAGATTATTTTCAAAAGATGATAAAGCTAGTGGGGTGGGCATTAATAGATAAAATATATAAATTTATATTTATATTTATATTTATTATCAATTTAACAAAACATTAATACATATTAATAATAAATATAATATTTAATATCAATATGGAACTTAACAGTCTCTCTGTAACATCTCGCTCTTGTGCTCACTGAGAAAACTTATTCTTTGAGGACACTTACATGCAAGTGATCCGGGTCATTATACTATTGGTTGTTTCGATTATGATTATGAGATATTATGTATTTGATGACATGTTATTTTGTTTTATTTACATAGACAAGTGTTATTGGTTGGGTTCTCCTAAGTTTGCAGGACTATGGACATTGAGGAATCATTGAAACCCCTTGGACTCTGGATCAAGTCAGGCAGTGGAATGTTAGGGTTTGAATGTTGTTATTGTGACACATGTACATATGATTAGATGTTATGATGATTGATTATTATTGTTGACATGATTCGTTGATGGATGCAGACTGCCGATAGCTTGTCGACCAGACTCACATATGGAGTAAAGGGGTCACGCACAACAACCAAAGACATTGAGGGAGAGGTGTGGAAACAACCCTGACACAACCTACTAGCACTCCCGTCATGGATCGAACTATAGGTTAACGATTACCTAGTTCGAGAGACCCACAATGTCATGAGGGAAGACTATGACAGTCGCTCATGATGATTCTAAGGGGCACACAATAAGGCAGGGTCCTTATTCCTTAGATTCCCTTAGTCTCCCACAAGATCACCTAATGAAGTATTGACTCCAGGGGTTTGACATCTACCAATTTCAGTTAAGAGGCAAGTGGTACTCTTGGAGCATGTAGTGCATCTTGAAGGGCATGTCGTGCAAATAAAACATAAAGAGGCGAGTGGCACCCTTGGAGCATGTAGTGTGTCTTGAAGGTCATGTCATGCAAATAAAATAGAAAGAGGCGGGTGTCACCGTTGGAGCACGTAGTGCATCCTGAAGGGCACGTCGTGATTTTAATTGGTAAGTTAATTAACCTAGTGCCTAGAAAGCTATGCCTCCTTAGGACCTAGTCGAGCTTAAATTGAATAAAGTGATGAGTAAGTTTAATAACAAAATTTCCTTTAAGAACTGCCGCCAAGCTGAGTGAATTAAAAACCTAGGTCTAAGTAGAACCTCTAAAAAAAATAAATTAGACGTATAACAAAAAAGGGGTAAAGAAATTCAAACTTTAATTATTAAAGTAAAAATTATAATGGATGATTAAATTTATTAAAAGGGGTAAATGGTTGTTTTTATCTACACTTGCTAAATTGATTTTTAGTTAAAAAGGAAAATGGGGGGAAACTTAAAAGAAAAGGAAAGTTAAAGAAAAAGGGAAATGTCCAACTTAGTGAGGAATCTAGCCTTTGAGACTTTTTATTTATGAACTCAACTATGAATTAAGTAAGGCGTAAGTCATTTAAGAAATGTAAGGGAATATTGGGACACTGAGGAGAGATTTTAGGAACGCTTTTAGGTGGGTGAGGGAAAGATGAATATTTAATTAATTAATAAAATTGATTTTCTGGTGCAACTAGGGGATCAGGTGATGTAACATCCCACTCTGGCGCACTGAGAAAACTTATTATTTGAGGACACTTGCTCGCAAGTGATATGGACTTTTCTGATGTTAAAACATTTATACTTGATTATTATGTGTTATGATAGACGACATGATGTTTAACTATTTGATGTAGACATGTGTTATTGACTCAGTTTTATTGAGTGTGCATGGTTTTGGACCTTGAAGATGCAGAGGCATCGGTGGAACCCCTTGGACTCCGCATTGAGTCAAGGAGTGTGCTATTTGGGATGATTTATTTACTGTGATATCTCATTGATTTGATGATTTGATGTTGACATGTTCTGACATGATTGTTGATGATGCAGGCTAACGATAGCTTGCCAACCAGACTCACATATGGAGTAAAGGGGCCACACATGATTTCCATAGAGGTTGAGGGAGAGGGGTGGACAACAGCCCTGCCACAACCTACTAGCACTCCCGTCGTGGCTCGAACTGTAGGTTAACAATTACCTAGTTCGAGAGGATCCATGATGCCGTGAGGGCAGACTACGACAATCACTCACGATGATTCTAAGGGGCACGCAATAAGGCGGGGGCCTTATTCCTTAGAGCCCTTAGTCTCTCACAAGTTCACCTGGTGGAGTGTTGACTCCAGGGGTTATAGATGTCTACCAATCAGTCAAGTTGGTGAGTGGGACCCTTCGAGCACGTGGTGCATCCTGAAGGGCACGTCGCGCAAAAGAAACACAAGAAGCGAGTGGCACCCTTGGAGCACGTGGTGCATCCTGAAGGGAACATCGCACAAAAGAAACACAAGAAGCGAGTGGCACCCTTGGAGCATGTGGTGCATCCTGAAGGGCACATCGCGCAAAAGAAACAACAGAGGCGAGTGGCACCCTTGGAGCACGTGGTGCGTCCTTAAGGGAACGTCGCATTGATGATAAGGAAGAAACAAACCTAGATATCCCTAAGACTTTAACGCCTTAATAAATTCTTAAAACAACTCCCCTGAACAATTGTCGCCCTGTTCAAAATCTAAACTTAAGTCTAAAAACTTCTCTAAGATAAAAATTCGATTAACCTTAAGAAAAAGACCCTATAAAAATAAAAATAAGGATGTACACTAAAACCCACTTAAGTAATGGTTTTAATCTTCTTAAATTTAGGGGGGTAAAG
>JZKD02S2059195.1:291589-319097 GCA_000966675.3 Picea glauca | reverse complement strand
TCCCTTATTGCAGAGATTTATAAATCATATAATTGTTATGATTTTTTATGTCTTGTTTGTCCTGTAAACAACTCAAAGAGCAGTGCAACCTATCATTTACGAGAAGCTTTTGGATCATCCGGTGCGAGTTTCCTTCCTCCGACCAGCTTCGAAGTCATCATACACAGGACAAATTTGGAGCGTTTCCAGGTCAGTTTTTCATTTGTTTGTTTAGTATATTTGTTAGTATTTTAATTAGTTAGTATATTAGATTGTTTAATTTCAGTAAGTTTTGTTTCTTATTTATAAAATCAAAAAATCAAAAAAGAAATACCTTTCTCTGTCTTAGGGCAGATCGCAAATGAGTTTTCCAGGTTTTATTTAAATCTGTATTTTGAGAATATTGTATATTTTGTAGATAAGTTATATTTCAGTTAGTAGTTAGTATAGTATAAGTTAATAGTTTGTATATATAGTTAGTTAGATTAGTTTTTTTATTCATAGTTAGTTCAGTTAGTTTAGTAGTTAGTTTTAATTAGATTAGTGTATTAGTTTGTTTTATTTATTGTTAGTTAGTTTAGTTTGTTTTATTTAGTTTTAGTTAGATTAGTTAGTTTAGATTAGTTTTCTCTTTCGTTTTCTTAGGACCTTAGATCGGCTAACGGAGCTGCTAACCCCGTCAGGGTGGTTCATTCCAAACAGCTTGGGTTATTAGACAACCCCGGACTGGTTCCACTCTCTCAGTTGACGGATGGTCAATTTCGCCCATCAACATGTTGTTGTATTATGCAGAGGTAGTGTCATTAATGTATTTCGTTGAATGGTGTAAGGGTAATTGTTATTGCCATTTCAATTAAATGAAATGTTAGGGTAGATAATACATGAGATATAATGTGTTGTTCTTTTAATCGCATTGTTATGGTAATCAAATGTAAAACTATTGTTTATCATTCTTTTTAAATATAAATTTCATTTGTTTCAGTTTTAAAAAAGAATACCTTTTAAAATTAATTAAATTTTAGTGTTAGACAATTTAAATAACTTTACTGTTTTACATTGTGTTACTTTTATGTGAATTTTACTGTCCTACAATTTACCATTCCAATTCAGGTGAATCTGTAATTATTAAAGTAATTGCAGACTTTCCATATGAATTTTGGGTACTGTTGTCACATATTTTGAGATTAATTGTAAGACAGTCCTTCCAGATCAATTTTATGGTTGGTAGGTCACATAATAGTCGCAAAATTGGACCTATATCTCCTTATAATATGTGTATTGTTTTAAATATGGTTTAGTGGGTATGGTCTTATTTTTAGTGAGTATCGTCTAAATTTAAATGGGGATATCTCCTAATATGATTTAAATATTGTTTTAATTTAATGGAGTATTGTTTAACACAATTGATTATCGCTCCAATACAATTGGATAAGGTTTAACTCCATTGGGTATTGGTTATTATTAATAGGGATTTGTTTGAGATAAATTTTAGTGGTTATCAGGTATGGTGAAGGATATTGCAGCTTATTTTTTCAGACAATAAATGAAATGTTGGTAATTGTGATTTATTGGCAAGTTTTTGTAACATAAATTGTAAAGTGGTTGATGTTGTGGTAGCGATGTTGAAAGTTTATTTGCATAAATCAAATAAATAGTAATTCTTGAGCAAGAACCATGAGTCATTATGATGTAGTAAATAGGGCTATGAAATTAATTACGTGTACTTATTTAAGGCAAGGTTGGTCACTCGTCGTTTAATCGAAGTCAAATGGAGTAAATGGTATGTAATTGATGTCGGAGTTCTTTTGACTTGCGTCTCTTGTAGAGGTCGTGGTTGTCCTTGATTTGTAGTACTTGGTTTTCTTGCATTGCATGGTCTGCTTGTGTCGGGCGGGTTGTAGACACCTCCTTGTAGCCTTAGTACATAAGTCTATGTGTGTGATTATGTTCTGTGTAAAGAATCCAATTCCGTATCAAGAGTCTCGGGCCCTTTAAAGTCAAGGTTTCCATTCTTGCGACACACCTGACGGAGATTACTAGTTTCTGCCTGAGCAGACGGCCAGGAGCCTATCTGACCTTCTCTCTCTCTAGAGCAGAGAACTAAGATTAAACGCCCTGCTTTCCTGTGCAGAAATAGTAAAATCTACTACTATGGATTCTTCCTTTTGTGTTCGTACCGTGCATAGCCCAATATGTCGTTAAACGTTTGCAGCTACTTTTTGTGCGCCTTATGTCTATGGTCGTTTATTGCTTTCAATTACCTGTTGTGTGCTTTAGTCCTTCTGGTTGTGTTCATCGTGGTTGCATCTTGTTGGTTGTCGGGTGGTGACGTAGAGTCAAGTGTGTATGTTCCTTTTTACACGCGCACACACACCTTAAACAAAAAAAAAAACAAAAAAAAATGCACCTGTTTAAGAGTTGTTGTCATAACGAGGAGGCCGTTACAAGTGACATGTCTACGGGGGAGGTTTTTAGAAATTAATTAAAAGAAAAATTAATCTAATGAGGGTTTTGGGAAACTAATGACTAAGAAAACTCTATAAAAAGGGTGGTAGAGGAGGATTATGGATCAAATTTGTCTTGTGTAACGTCATGCTGCCAGATTTTATCTTGATTGAGTTTCTTTGTGGGAGTTGGGATATCCAACTCAAGTAACGAGTGGTAAATCGACCTTGCGAGACAATCTAGGAGCTAGCATGCTCTGGTATTGTGTGTGTATCCCCTTTGTGGCTCAGGGGGATCAGGGGGAAGAAGAGTACCCCTAACATTGGTTGGGAGGTACCGGTGAGGTCTCATCGATTGGCAAGTCAAAGTTGGACAGAGCGTGAGCGTAGGACAGTCACTTCTGGTTCTCTGCATTTGGCTATGGTATGCTTGTGCATAGTTCGTATTGAATAATAGATTAATTTCTTGTTCATTCATTTATTTATTTTCGAAATATCGCTTTCATAGATGTTGATAAAAGAAAAAGATTTGATTAGTTATGCATATGAATTTATATATGGGCGATAGTGCCTCATGTGAAATTGCAAAAGGGTCACTAAATTTATGTTTCTGAGCTTTGTTTTATTACTTTGTTTCATTGTAGTTTTCAGTGTTGGATGGGATTATTACTGTGTTTGTATTATTACTGAGGAAGTTTGTGTCTTGGTTCTCTGTCCATTATTTTGTTTTATGCTGTGTTTTTATTGTTTTTAATGCAAAGAAATTGTTCTTTTATCTTATGTTCCTTTATCCTTTAAGTTATTAGTTTGTGCTTGAGAAGTCGGCCAGGAGTCGAATCGACTGTATTTCACTCTGGTGTTAAAGATTTATATTCAAATTCCCTTCTTTCATGTGCATGGATAGTGTAGGATAAATTCTCTGCCCAACAAGGAATTCTGGCCTGGGCATTTATTCGCTTCCTTGCTCTGCGATTATTGTGATTTTTCTGTGCGAACTCGCGCTTCCACACAACGATTTGGGGATGTCTCTTTAGATTCGCCCAATTTTTCGTAATGCATCATCTATGATTTCCTTTGAGTTGTAATCTCAACCCCCTTCTCAATTTACACTATGTTTTAACCCTCTTTTTACCTAGTGATCCCCTTCCTTTATCTTTGCATGATGCCTCTTAAACTCATTGAACACGTTTTTCCATTATTTAATTTCTTTATTACGTTTTTGCCTCTGTCTGTATGCCAACAACTTAAATCCTGATGTGATCTACCAATGATCGTGAATCACATTTAATTATTTCCTTCTATTTTGTTTTCTACTATGTGTTTTCCAACCCTTTGAATCTTTTAATGAGATATGTGTTTTAAAAGAAATAATTTCATGCGACTTACCTTGGAGATTGAAAATCGTTTTTAAACTAGTAGTGTATTTTAAGTTTAGATGATGGTTAGAACGAGCTATCACTGTTCATTTTTTTATTCAGCAGTGTATTCCCATTGTTCAGATGATGGACTAAATGCATTGTCATTGTATTATCGTTTTTATTAGAAGTGTATTTTCATTGTTTAGATGATGGACTAGACGTGCTGTCACTGTATTATCATTTTTATTGGCAGTGTATTTTCATTTCTTAGATGATGGACTGAACGCACTATCACTCTATTATTGTTTTTTTAATTATAGAATTTCCTAGCGTGGATAAATGTGTGGCATAATTGCTTCCAAAACCATCAACGAAGGACCGTGGATGGACACTAAACAACAAATTGGAATGAGGACAAGAGTAATTTTCTTTTAGCAGCTATCCCCCACACCTACTTTTCATTTCCTAGGTATGTGTTTCATTTCTTTCTAGCAACTATCCCCCATGTTTCATTGGGTACTGAAAGTGTCCTTCTAATTAATTCTAACCCGCATTTAAACTACTTAACATCCCATTGTTGGAGAATCATGACTTACTCACTGAGTGAAATTATTCTAATTCCAAGAATCTTGGGTTGAGTATGCCTAGGTTTTTAATATCCTTTAATAAATTACACTGAGATTTGTCAGTGGATAGCACTGGCAGAAATTGTAAATTAGTTATATGTTTAGTTAAGCGTAATTCAAGTTGATTTGCAATGGTTAGCGTTGGAAGTGAATTTGTGATTTAGCTAATTGTGAATTAGAAACTTTGTTCACTACGACAGTGGTATTCATGGCAGGGAATCTAATTGTGATTATCTCCTTTATTGTTAAATTATTCCACCACAGCTTAACCGTTTAATTATGAAATTGTTGATATACTCTTTATTAGTGAATTGTTATATAACAATTTTACTGTGGAATGATTATATGGCGTATTCATATCATCATTGGAATATATTAATGGCATAAGTAGAGAATAGTTTTCTTAGGATACTAGTAAATGCATGGGTTTTGTAATGTGTATATACCATGCCTTTGAACAAAGAAAATATTGATTGAATCTATCAGTAAGTGAATATTTGACTTTTCTTTTTAAAAGAAATGATCAGTTGAGTAAAAACGTGAAGAGAAGAAATGAATGATAATGGGAAAGGTAGAATTATGAATCGAGGCATTAACTTTTTGATGCAGACGCCCACCCGACACGTCCGCTCCCACCAAGACCTTCCTTTATCCTAGGCACAAAGAACTTCAAGGTTCTTCCGATCCCTTATCGGGACCCCTTAATACCCACATAATGCTCTCTGTGATCTCCCTTTGGCTCTATCGGGAAATTGGGTTTCACGTTATCGCGAACCTCGTGGGCACGCTCCTCGTGCTTCACAAAACCCTGAAACCCGATGGGTCTCGATGTCAACACAGTTCTATTCTTGATCGGGGATTTCCCTATCGGGAAATCGACATATACGGTGTCGTAACTCTCGCCCACTACAGATCCCCGACTCCCAAATTTGTGATGGCACCTTTTTCCTTTTCCAAGCTCCTCCTAGCTAGCCTTCTCGCATACGACCTACCGGTCCACGGGACCACATCCTTTTCTCTTGTCGGAGTTTCGGACTTCGCGGAAATGATATACGTGAATCTCGCGCCCTCAAAAATTTTGAATATCGAAACCCCGACTCTCCGGATTGCTGACATGTACCCAATCCGGGATCTAGGGCTATACTCCTTTCGGGAATTCGCGGATCGTGATTTCTCCCTGCGCGAATCCTACATTCTTGGAGACTCTGATTCTCCAATGAGTCGAGTCCCGATGAACTCTAACTCCTTCCTTGCGCGCCAACACTTAAACCCCGCGCAGCTTCCCCAGATATGACGGCTGTCGGGACTTCGCAAATCTACCCTGCGAATACTGGTCGTTGACTCCGCCTTGAGGATTTCTAAAAAAAATGACCAAGTGCTTCCACCGAGACTTGTTCTCCACGGCTACGCTTGCAACTCCTGCTCAAAACCTTCCTTGACACGACCCTTCTATGCTCCCTTTCAATTATATTTCAAAGGCACTAAACCTCCTGAGCTTTCTCCCACTCTGATTCCTCCAGATGGATTCGTGCGCACTCCTCGCGCTTGGCATTCAACAACTTATCAAGTGTTGAATCCTTCAGACTCTGCGCACTTCCTACAGCAGTCCTTAGCTCCTTTTACTCAGACTAACAACTGAGACTTCTTCTTCCTTCAACCCAAATCGACTTCTGGGCGGATGAGAACAAGTGTTAAACTATCTAAGCCCTCATCAACACACTCCTTGCGGATGAATTCAACTGCACTCTATGCAAGAATCTCCTGGCTCAGACAGAGAAACAATTGAAACTCATTTCCTCTATCTTTCAGATTTCGGTTTCAAACCCTGAAATCACATGCATAGCATACACACAAAGAAAATGCATAACCAGAGACAAACATTCATGAGCACATTAACCACATACACAGAGAAACAACACCAGACATGAATTTGAATCAAAGACTCTCTTCTATTAACTCAAATCTGTACATAGGTGTTCTTCATACAATTCTCTTCTTACTCTTCTCTCTTGAATGTCGCTAATGTTACAATGATACAAAGGAGGGTTTCTATATCCGTTTTCCCTCTCGAAATCTGAAACTGTCTAATCTAGACTTAAACATCTATCTACCTGCATTAAATCTATTAAATGCCTCCTATCTATTTCAGACAAGAGCGTATGGCTCGAGGTCTGATACAATACAACAAAAGGTTCTTTCATAAATGCAACATTTATACATTGGCGCATCCTCTTGGATGAAAATTCAAAAACTTTATGTTGGCTTGTCCAGCTGTTCATTGCCTTCCATGCTGGCTCGCTTGTCGTTGGCGATGCTCCTGCATCATACTCCTCGGCTTGAAAATTTTCATGGGCTCCTGTCCATGAGCTCCTGCACGGTCTGTCCATGCTTTTGAATGACTGTTTCTGTTTCCCAGCTGGGATCCTCCACTGGGTGATTCTTCCATTTCACCAAATACTCGAAGTATTGCTTCCGTCTGGTCTTTTTGTTGATTCTTCTGCCAAGTATCCACTCCATCTGTGGCCTTTCTACAACCGGCATTTGCTTCTGCCACTGGATTTCTGGTTGTTCATCACTTCCAGCTCCTGCTTCCTCAGCCTTATAGGGATATAAGTCTGAGACATTGAATGTCGGAGATATTCCAATGTCATCCGACAATTCAATCTCATAAGCATTTTCTCCCAGTTTCTTCAGGACTCTGCATAGCCCAATTTTCTTCATCTTTAACTTGTTGTACGTTCCCCTTGGGAACCTTTCCTTTCTCAGATGTGCCAGAACTAGATCGCCAACCTCAAATTGAAGTCGTCTCCTATGTTGATCCACTATGCGCTTATATTCCTGGTTCGATTCCAGCAATCGTTGCTTCACTCTGCTATGAAGTTCTTCCATCGCCTCTGCGAATTCTTCAACGCTCGCGTTCTTTGTCATTATCTGCTCTAAATATATGAGTTCAGGTACTCGTCTTGGCTGTCTTCCATATACAATTTCAAATGGACTTTTTCCTGTGCTTCGATTCACCAAATCGTTGTAAGCGAATTCTTCTTGTGGCAACACATTTTCCCAACTGTTGTGGTGCTTTATCACTAGGCTTCTGAGTAAATCTCCTAGACTTCTATTAACAACCTCTGTTTGCCCATCCATATGAGGATGATAGGTTGAACTAAACATCAAGTTAGTTCCCATCTTCTTCCAGAGTGTCCTCCAGAAATGTCCAATGAATTTTGTATCCCTGTCCGATACAATGCTTCTGGGTAGTCCATGAAGTCTAACAATTTCTTTGAAAAATAAATTTACGATGTGAGTCGCATCGCTGGTCTTCTAACACAGTATGAAATGTGCCATCTTTTAGAACCTGTAAACCACCACAAATATGGAATCATGTGCTCTTTCAGTCCTCGGTAATCCCAACACAAAATGCATGCTTATTTCATCCCATGGCCTGTCGGGTACATGTAACGGTTGATAGAATCCCTCATTCTGCTTTCGGCCCTTGGAATGCTGGCAATTTCTGCACCTGTCAACAAACTTCCTGACATCTTTTCACATCTTTGGCCATAAGTATGCTTCGCTCAGCTTTGCGAACGTTTTTTCATGCCCAAAATGCCCTGCTAATCCACCACTGTGCTTCTCCTTTAGCAGGTTCTCCCTCATGGAGCAATTCGAAATGCATAACTAGTTTCCTCTGAACAACAATCCATTCTGAATCATGTAATCCATCCATGGGCTTCTGTCTCTGAGAACTAGATTCTCAGCTGCTTCGTATGCCTCTGCAAAATCTGCGTCCCCTGCATACATGTCCTTCAGATTTTCAAAACCCAATGTTTTGACTCGGAACTCCTGCAGCAACAAACATTTCCTGCTCAAAGCATCAACCACTTTGTTAGCAGTCCCTGAAATGTGTTTAATTACAAATGTAAAATTCTGCATATACTCTACCCATTTTGCATGTTTTTGGTTCAGCTTCTCCTGCTGAGTTACAAACTGTAATGCATGGTTATCACTGTACAATACAAATTCTGTTGGGATCAAGTAATTCCTCCACTTCTTCAATGCATGTATAATGGCATAAAATTCCTTATCATACGTGGAGTATTTCACCTTTGTCTCATCCATATTCTCGCTGAAATAAGCGATTGGTCTGTCCTCCTGACTCAAGACTACTCCTATGGCAAAGCCACTTGCATCACACTTTACCTGAAAAACTTTCTAAAAATATGGTAGCACCAACACCGGCTGTTCGGTGATCTTTTGCTTCAACAGATTGAAGCTTTTCTCTACCTCTTCAGTCCAATGAAAATATTTGTGTCTTTTCTTGACTGTGTCCATCATTGCTGCACTAATTCCACTAAAATTCTTGATGAATTTCCTGTAGAAACTAGCCAAACCATGGAAACTCCTTACCTCAAAAACATTTATTGGTGATGACCAATTCTTTATTACAGCCACTTTACTTGAATCCATCTTCAATTCATTTTCCGATATAACAAACCCCAAGTAAATGGGTTCTTTCTTCATAAATGAAGATTTCATCACATTGATCAACAACTTCTCTTGCTGTAGCTTTCTCATTACTGCAGCTAAATGCTTCAGATGTTCTTCTCTTGATTTTCTGAAAATCAATATGTCATCTAAATAAACAATGACAAACTTACCTATGAATTCTTTCAGCACTTCATTCATCAGCCTCATGAATGTACTCGGTGCATTCGTCAAACCAAATGGCATGACTAGCCATTCGTATAACCCTTCATTTTTCTTGAAGGTTGTCTTCCACTCATCACCTTCCCTCATGCGAATTTGATGGTATCCTCTTTTCAAATCAACCTTTGAAAAAAAATTTGCTCCGCTTAAACAGTCCATCAAGTCATCCATTCTTGGCAATGGAAACCTATACCTTATGGTTATTTTATTGATGGCTCTGGAATCAGTGCACATTATCCAGCCTCCATCTTTCTTTGGGCTGAGTACCGTTGGAACGACACACGGACTCAAACTTTCTCTGACCAGTCCTTTGTCCAATAACTCCTGGACCTGCTTCTTAACCTCCTCGTTCTCCTAAGGCGTCAACCTGTACGCGGCCTTATTTGGAAAACTAGCTCTCGGTACAAGGTCTATGTGATGGCTTATGCTCCTCATTGGTGGCAATGAATGAGGTAATTCGTCCACCACTATATCAATGAACTCTTCCAATAGTTCCTGAATTTCCTCTGGCAAATCGTCCACTCTTGTGCTGGTCAAAATGATCTTAGGTTTTATGACCACAAATAATTGTGGATCCTCCTTCTTCTTTAATTCTACCAGAAGTTCCTTCCCACTCATGAGAAGTATCCTCTTGTTCACCTCCGATTTTACCTCCTTATCTTTTATTGGAAGTAACATGTGCGTTCTCCCATTCTTCTCTAAAGTGTACGTATTCATTTTCCCATCATGAACTACGTTTCTGTCATGCTGCCATGGCCTCCCTAGCAGTAAATGGAAAACATCCATAGGAATGACATCACATAAAATTTTGTCATTATATCCTCCTATTTTAATGTCAAATAAGCACTATTTAGTGACACTCACCTGATGTCCCTTCTGTATCCATGAAACTTTATATGGGCTCGGGTGATCAGTCGTTTCCAGCTCTAGTTTCTCCACCATATCGGTTGAAACGATATTGTCAGTGCTTCCAATGTCCACAATGACTTTGCATTTCCTCTCTTTGGTCTTGCATGCGGTTCTGAACAGTCTGCTTCTCTGAGCTGTATCCTCTACCTCTCTCTCGGGTGTTACGAGAACTGTACGCATCATTAACAACCTTCTGTATTCTGCGTCTTCTGTCTCAGCATCACACCTCTGTGCCTCTACGATGTGAGCTTCTCCTCCATCTTTCTTCCTGTCTGGGCAGTCAACTGCTTTGTGCCCATTCTTCCCACATGTGTAGCATGTGATGATTCCTCCTCTGCCTCTTCCTCTACCTCTGGTACGAGGAAAAGTATTAACATCGGTGTATCCTCCGCTCTGTTCTTCCTGCTGCATTCTTTGTTTAGCATGCTGGCCTTGCTGAGAACTTCCACCTCTTTCCATTATGGTCTAAGGCTTATTCCAGTCATCCTTAGGTTTCTGGAACCTATCTTGGGCAACTGATTTTCCTCTCGGCTGGCTCTTGCCTCTGCCTCGCTATGCTGGCTTTCAACTTATCTTTTCTTCTGCCTTCAATGCCATCTGATACGTATCCTCAACTATTCTGACGATTGTCATGCTCATCTCATCCTAGATATCTTATCTTAAGCCATTCATGTACCTGGCGAATTTTTCATCATCGCTCTCGTGATGACCTGCTCTGATATTGAGCTTGTAAAATTCTTCGGTATACTCTTTCACCGTCATCAATTTCTGTCTCAGGTTCTACATCCTCCTGAACAGTGTGATCTGATAATCCCTTGGGATGAACTTTGCCTTCATCTTCGCAATCATTCGATCCCAGCTTTTGATCTTTTGCTTCCCTTTGGAACATCTATCTGCTTGAAGCTCGTCCCACCATAATGCTGCATGTCCTTTCAATTTCGTGACAGCATGCCTTACCTTTTTATCCTCTTCGATATCCTCATAATCAAAGTAGGTATCAAGAGCTCTAATCCAATCCAAAAGCTCTTCTGCATCCAGGCTTCCTTCATAAGTTGGAATGTCCATTTTTGTCTTTGAACTCATCCTGGAAATGGCTTTAATCAATCGCTCATTGGCTGCATCTTCAGCTGCAACTTCTCCTTGATGTTCAACTTCATCTTCACCTTCGGATTCACTTAGATCTCCAGCATTGGCTGTGCATCTCTGTGCTGATTCCATATCTTCCAATCTCGCTCTGAGATCGCGTATCTGTCTCTCCATCTCTGGATTCCCTACCGGCCTACCTCTTCTTCGCACATCCCTGTCCTCGGGTTCAGGTGACTGTCTTTCCCTGGACATTTCTCTTTCCCTCTCTGGATTGGGTGATTGTCTACCTCTTCTCGACAGCATGTTGAAATTTTCTCTTCTCCTCCGTTACAGAAAACAGAGAGATTTTCTCAGCTCTGATACCACTCTGACATAGACGCCCACTAGGAACGTCCGCTCCCACTAGGACCTTCCTTTATCCTAGGCCCAAATAACTTCAAGGTTCTTTCGATCCTTTATCGGGACCCCTTAATACCCACAGAATGCTCTCCGTGATCTCCCTTTGGCTCTATCGGGAAATAAGGTTTCATGTTATCGCGAACCTCGTGGGCATGCTCCTCGTGCTTCACAAAACCCCGAAACCCAATGGGTCTCTATGTCAACATAGTTTTATTCTTGATTGGGGATTTCCCTATTGGGAAATCGGCATATGCAGTGTCGTAACTCTCGCCCACTACGGATCCCCTACTCCCGAATTTGCGATGGCACCTTTTTCCTTTTCCAAGCTCCTCCCAGCTAGCCTCTCGCATACGACCTGTCGGTCCACATGACCACATCCTTTTCTCTTTTCGTAGTTTCAAACTTCACGGAAATGATATGCGTGAAGCTCGCGCCCTCAAAAATTTTGAATATCGAAACCCTGACTCTCCGAATTGCTACACGTACCGAATCCGGGATCTATCGATATACTCCTTTCGGGAATTCGCGGATTGCGATTTCTCCTTGTGCGAATCCTACATTCTTGGAGAATCTGATTCTTTGATGAGTCAAGTCCCGATGAACTCTAACTCCTTCCCTGTGCGCCAACGCTTAAACCCCATGCAACTTCCCCAGATTTGAGGGCTGTCGGGACTTCACAAATCTCCCCTGCGAATCCTAGCCGTCGACTCCTCCTCCTTGAGGATTTCTAAAAAAAATGACCAAGTGCTTTCATCGAGACTTGTTCTCCATGGCTATGCTTGCAGCTCTTGCTCAAAACCTTCCTCGACATGACCCTTCTACGCTCCCTTTCAATGATATTTCAAAGGTGCTAAACCTCCTGAGCTTTCTCCCACTCTGATTCCTCCAGATGGATTCGTGCACACTCCTCGCGCTTGGCATTCAACAACTTCTCAAGTGTTGAATCCTTCAGACTCTGCACACTTCCTGTAGCAGTCCTTAGCTCCTTTTACTCTGACTAACAACTGAGACTTCTTCTTCCTTCAACCCAAATCTACTTCTGGGCGGATGAGAACAAGTGTTAAACTATCTAAGCACTCATCAACGCACTCCTTGCGGATGAATTCAACTACACTCTATGCAGGAATCTCCTGGCTCAGACAGAGAAACAATTGAAACTCATTTCCTCTCTCTTTCATATTTTGGTTTCAAACCTTGAAATCACATGCACAACATACACACAAAGAAAATGCATAACCAGAGACAAACATTCATGAGCACATTAACCACATACACAGAGAAACAACACCAGACATGAATTTGAATCAAAGACTCTCTTCTATTAACTCAAATATATACATAGGTGTTCTTCATACAATTCTCTGCTTTCTCTTCTCTCTTGAATGTTGCTAATGTTACAATGATACAAAGGAGGGTGTCTATATCCGTTTTCCCTCTCGAAATCTGAAACTGTCTAATCTAGACTTAAACATCTATCTACCGGCATTAAATCTATTAAATGCCTCCTATCTATTTCATACAAGAGCGTATGGCTTGAGGTCTGATACAATACAACAAAAGATGCTTTCATAAATGCATCATTTATACATTGGCGCATCCTCTTGGATGAAAATTTAAAAACTTTATGTTGGCTTGTCTAGCTGTTCATTTCCTTCCATGCTGGCTCGCTTGTCGTGGGCGATGCTCCTGCATCACTTTTAGTGGGTGTTTAGATTTTTCTTTTAAAAGAGTTATAGTATCAAGAATACTATAGTAATATGCTACTTCATTCATTGGATTAAATATGATTAATAATTTGGGTGTTGATGAACCATGATAATAGAAATTATGAATAGTCCTAATCAAAATTGAAATCATTACTAGATTGCTTTTGGAATTTAAAACCTTTGGGAATTAATGATTTTAGCAAGTGGATAAAAGAATGCAAAAACGTTAGAGGATATAATTGTCAAAATGATGATAAAGTTGTAAGAGTCTTAATTGATATAGTCAAATCTTTGTGTGTGGGGATAGAAAATGGAGCATTAATGCTTGTATTGAAAATTAAGGTAATACTTTGAAGACACTAGTTCATGGTGAAATGATTCAAACTTGACCAAAGTGTACATAGGATTGTGAAGAATTGAATCTAGGTAAAGATATGAGGATTCGTGTATAAACAATTAGTATTTTGTACGAAGGGTAAAGAAACTTGAATTCTTGTAGTTGATTATTAAACTATGATTGGAGAGTCTATCTCAAATTCACAATGGAGGATATGCATATTTAAATGTAAGAAAGTTAGAGTTATTTGATAATGAAGTGATCCCTAAATGAAGACACTAAAATTTTAGAATAATACTTTGTGGCGCGCGACAGAAGGCCACCATTGTTCAGTTGTTGTTAATTACTTATGCGCCATGCATTGTTGATTCATTGATTGCTATTTCCTGCTTGCGTTGAAGATTCGTGTTACCTTCCTATCTGAAGAAAAAAAATATTAGCACTTGTTCTGCGTCGTATGTTGTCGGAACGACGAGGGTCGTTACACTCTCCTATATGTTGGACCAGTCTAGTTGTTACTTAGTGTGTGTTTCTCTAAACATGAAGTTTTCTCTGCAAGATTGATTTTCTATAATTGTAAATAAAGAGTTTGATAAATGAAGGAGAGAGTAATACTAAGCAAAAGAGAAAATCATTGTAATTTTATAATTGTCTTAGTGTATTCATAAATAAACATGAAAAATGAAAAATAAAAATAAATATGAATAATTAATTGAATAACATTTAACAAAACATTATCACATATTAATAATGAATACGATATTTGATATTAATATTATAGGATATATATCATTAATTTTACTTTATAGTTTATTTATTAATATTAATATAAAATAATATATACAAGTATATATCCATTTTAACTCTAGAGTCAAGAAGGATCAATTTCTAGGTACAAACCTTTATTCAAGTTTTGTATTATAAAGGAGGTTTATACCTTGAAATATTTGATCCCTCTCCACACTTGAAAATCTCCCATTAAAATGCATTTATACATTCTATCAAAAAAAAAATAAAAAAATTCCAAATTCCCAAATTTACATTTAAAAACATTAAAAATAATATTGTATAAAATTTAAATAATTGTTTATACTATTCTTTAAGTAAAAAGTGTTATAGCATTATATAAATTACTATAAATCTTAGTAGAATGTTATAATATTCTATAAATTACTAAATCTCATGTTGTGGTCAGTCGGACTAGTGATACATAAGAATGACTATAAATGTGAACCCGTGAGTCTGCGTTCACGAACGTGTTACATCTATTTTATTCTACTATATTTTTATACGTGCATTTCATTTCCTTTGGTGAAATATCTTAATATATATAGTTTTATGTGTATTTATCATCTTATAAAGGTAGGGGTGGAACTTATCAAAAGCATGCCATGTTAAAATAATAGTTTGATTATCTTCAAAAGATGATAAATCTATGCAAACAAGACTCATAATTAAACCATAAATGATTGGTCCCAATAATATCATCTAATCTATTTTTTGATGATTATTTCAAAATATGGAAAATAAATGCATACGAGACAAATGTTTAGCCTTAAAAAAGTTCTAACAATGACATTTTAAAAATTAAATAATTTTAAAGTGGAGACATAAATTTAGTTTTCAAAAATTAGTTATTTCATTTGTTTGACAAGTGGAGACAAAAATTTAATCTCAAAAATTATTCACTAATCTAATTTATTCTATTTGTACACAAGCATGGAATGAGGAAGCGGTCAGACGTGTGATACATAAGCATGATTATAAATGTGAACCCGCGAGTCTGCCAAGTCGCTCACCATGTCACATCTATTTGATTCTACTATATTTTTATACATGCATTTTATTTCCTTTGGTGCAAGAGCTTAATATATATAGTTAATGTAATTTATTATATTTGTACAAGCATGGAATGAGGAAGAGGATGGTCGAAATCGTGATACATAAGCATGACTATAAATGTGAACTCGAAAGTCCGCCAACCCACTCACCGTGTCACATCTATTTTATTCTACTATATTTTTATACGTGCATTTAATTTCCTTTGGTGCAATAGCTTAATATATATAGTTTTTAATTTAAAAAAGTATTAAGTAATGTAATTTATTCTATTTGTACACAAGAATGGAATGAGGAAGCGATCAGTCGGACCGTGAGTCCTCCAACCCACACCGGCTCATCGTGTCACATCTATTTTATTCTACCATAATTGTATATGTGCATTTCATTTCCTTTGGTGAAATAGCTTAATATATATAGTTAATGTAATTTATTCTATTTGTACACAAGCATGGAATGAGGAAGGAGTCGGTCGGACTCGTGATACATAAGCATGACTATAAATGTGAACCCGCGAATCTATCAATCCACGCACCGTGCGACATCTATTTTATTCTACTATATTTTTATACGTGCATTTCATTTCCTTTGGTGCAATAGTTTAATAATTATATGTATTTATCATCTTATAAAGGTAGGGGTGGAACTTATCAAAATAATGTCATGTTAAGATAATAGTTTGATTATCTTCAAAAGATGATAAAGCTAATCTATTTTGATGATTATTTTGATGATATCATCATAATCTATTTTTTTGATAATTATTTTCAAAATATGGAAAAGAAATGCATACAAGAGAAATGGTTAGCCTTAAAAAAGTTCTAAGGATGACATTTACTTCATTTGTTTGAGAAGAAGTGAAGACACAAATTTAGTTTTAAAAAATTAGTTATTTCATTTGTTTGACAAGTGGAGACAAAAATTTAATTTCAAAAATTATTCACTAATGTAATTTATTATATTTGTACACAAGCATGATAATTGATATATCCAAGTTTCTATGCATTTATAAGAATTTTTATAATTATTTATACTTAAGAAAACCAACTTCATTGTACAAACATATCCAAGTTTTTATGGATTTATAAGAATTTTTATAATTAATTTTAATTAATAAAACCAACCAATGATGTCCTCCAACTCCATTATACAAACACCTTATATATTCATTCAATGATGTCCTCTCCAAGACATTGACAATGGATATTATTGACCTTAACTAATTTGTAGAATGTTGTGTCACAAGTGATGATGATAGAACCTAATTAATCATGATAAATTTAAAGCATTCCAAAGTATTTTTTAAATAGTAAACTTGAATTACTTTAAGTTATAATATAATGCATTTCCACCATAAATGGTTTTCTTAAGCATATATTGACATCAAGCATGCCAAGTATACTTTCCTAACACACACAAATTTCCTATATAATACATAGAAAAACCAAAGGATTCATATATTACAATGTTATTACCCCATGGATAATCCTAGCAAGATTAAAATTCACTAACGCAAGGTTAGGCACAAAATGACAAAAAAAACATTTTTGCACCCCAAACCAACTTGATGGAGACTATATAGGAGAAATAGTGAGATGCATGTTCTTAATGAGTGTTTATGGTTAAATTTATGAGCGACGTGATTTTAAACTGGGCCTATGGGTTGTGGGCCCATAGTACTTTTTCTATGCCACTTTGATGTTCTTTCAATTTTGTAATATAATTTCAAAGAAGCACAAAAAGAAAAATGTGATCCAACAAAGGAGGAAAATAAATTTGAAATAGACAGATGATTAATGTATCAAACAATGAATCAACTCATTCTAAATAAGTTAGTGCACCATCCATTGATCTCAAAATTGGCCTACAATTTACTGATCTGGCTAGTAGATTATAAGAATTCAAGTCTCCATAATACACTCATGGTAAGATTCTACAATATTCCATCTTCTTGGTTCAAATCTCTTCAAATTAATTTCTACAAGTTGTATCCAAGATGGTATCACCAAATAATTATACCAACAATTAAGTTGTTCCAGGTAAATTAACTTTTAATTTAATTTTAATTAACTCAACAAATTAACTTTTAATTTTTCAGGTAAATTAACTTTTAGGCAGGGACTACGTTGCCATGCAACACTTGTTTTAAATAAAAACCAATGTAGAATATAAAAATCCCAAACCTCATTATGTGCATTGTATATAGTAATGCACTAGTGCACTTCTAAGTTTAAGACACACAAATTAAATTAGTTTTAACATTAAAGTAGACAATATTTTTTAATCACAAATTAGTTATAATGATCATCGATGCAGCTAGTTATTTAATTCCTTAGTGCTCGATTGTTATGAACACATCAGTGCACTTAATACGATTTAAGTGCATCAATTAAAAACCTTTGTTAAAACCTATGATTACCTTCCTTTTCTAACAACTTCTATTATAAATGAACAAGGGGGAAATTGTTTTTGGGAGGTTCCATGAAAACCTCTAGTAGAAGGTGTATTCCTTGTATAAAAACATTCCAATTTGTGTTTGCATATAATATTTTAATGGACCGTGCTTATTGGACGGTAACTCTCCATATAACATTTTTTTTATTGATATAAAAGTTGTGTAACATGTAAATAAATCATTGAAATTATTATTTTACAAAATGTTTGATTATAATCAAAGTTACCAACCAACACCCTACATGATAGTTACCAACTGTAACATCCCGCTCTTGAGCACACTAAACAAACTTATTCCTTGAGGACACTTGCTCGCAAGTGATCCAGATTATTATACATTGGGAATTTGATTATGATTATGAGGCATTGTGAATTGATGACATGTTATTATGCTTCATTGACATAGAGAGGTACTATTGACTCGATTTTCCTGAGTGTGCGGGATTTTAGACCTCGAGGATGCAGAGGCATCGATGGAACCCCCTTGACTCTGGATCGAGTTGGCGAGTGAACTCTTACGGTTTGATTGTTTTATATGTGATATTAATGCATCTGATTAGATGATGTGATTATGGATATATTTCTGACATGATTTGTTGATGATGCAGGCCGACGATAGCTTTCCGACCAGACTCACATGTGGAGTAGAGGGGTCACACACGACTACCAGAGAAATTGAGGGAGATGTGTGGACAATAGCCTTGCCACAACCTACTAGCACTTCTGTTGTGGCTCAAACTTTAGGTTAATGACCACCTAGTTCGAGAAGATCCATGATGTCGTGAGGGATGACTGTGACAGTCACTCACAATGATTCTAAGGGGCGCGCAATAAGGCAGGGGCCTTATTACTTAGAGGTCCTTAGTCTCCCAAAAGATCACCTGACGGAGTATTGACTCCAGGTTTTTTTTATGTCTACCAAGTCATTCAATAGGCGAGTGGCACCCTTGGAGCACATCGCATTGTTAATTAATAAATGAATATACCTAGATGGCCTTAGGAAGAAACAATTTCCCTAATCTAATGTCCCCCAACCTCGAAATTTTAAAATATAGGTCTAGGTGAAACTTACAGTAAAAGAAGAATATATATATATATGTATGTATGTATGTATGTATGTATGTATGTATGTATAATAATGATAATCATCATTAGTATTCTGACAAGAAGGGGGAAAGTCATTAAAACTTGTCAGGGAATATGGGAACACCTAGGAGAGATTCTAGGAAGGTTTTTAGGTGGGTGAGGGAAATAGGGGTAATTAATTAATTAATGAAATTAGTTTATGGTGGAATGAAGGGGATGGGTGACACATGTAACGAGAGGATTTTTATGATTTAAATTATTAAACATTAAATAAAATGGGATTTTGGAAAAGTAAAGGACTTTGAAACTCTATATAATGGAGGGAGGAGAAGGATGATGAATCTCTTTTTTTGTGTGTAATGTTACGATATAGAAATCGATACTTGACTGAGTTAGCTTGTGGGATTTGGGATACCCAACTCGGTGAGGAGTGGTAGCTCGGCCTTACGATGCAAGGTGGAATCTCACTGACTCTCTAGATAGTGTGCGTGGCCCCTTTGCGGCTCAGGGGGCTAAGGGGGAAGAAGAGTACCCCTAGCGTTGGCTGGGAGGTACCGATGAAGTCTAATCAGTCAACAAGCGGGAGTTCCACAAAGCATGTAGGACATAAAATCAGAGCGGGCTATTGGGAAACGGTATGCTTCCTTTATTTATGCATGGTATATTGTTAGTATGATTTATGATTTTAGACTTGCATGTTTAATTGGGTAAGGAAAATGATTTTCTTAGCATTCTAGTTGATGAATGAAATTTTCACATAGCCTTTATCTCGATGATTGATTGACTCCCATGGTCTTCGATTCTCAGCATGTATCGACTTCCCTTTGGTTTATTGATTGGTGATTATTGTGGTTTTTTTTGCCTTTCATCCCTAGCTCATCAGTCCTCTTCTGAGAAGTCGGCTAGGAGCTTGATCTATGGTCATTGCTTCGACGTTAATAGACCTATGGATCTCAACGCCCTTCTTTTTTGTGCATGGATGATGAATGAAGGATGTTCCTGCTAGTTGTCTACCTCTGTTGGTTGTTCCTGGTTGAGTATTTGTCTTGCACCTTCTTGAGATTGATTTCCTCTGCATTGGTTTAGTTCCACCACGATCAACTCAATACCTTATGCGTTTTTGTTTCATCTCTGCGCTCTTGAAGGGTATTTTATTCTCAGTGATTTTCATGACATTTTCCAGCTCTCGAAAGGAGAAATCTCAGTGTGCCCACTTGATGATAGTGTATCTTTTAAACTTGTGACAATGATGAAATGATTTTATTGTGAGTTACCCATTGTTGACAACGATTTTTTTTTTACTACTCGTGACTTTGATTGAACATTCTAACATCGTTTTTACCCATCTTTTGGCTACGAGATTTCCATTTACTTGCCGATGAATTTACTAATTTCCTTGACAGTGATTTATCTTATGTTAACACTCATTTTTTAGTTTAAAAAAAAAACTCTCGACAATTTTTTTTATGACAACACTCTGCGGTAAATTACTGTGGTAATTTGCGGTGGTGCTAAGTTGTTGTAGTAATATTTACCACAATGTTAATACATTGTCTATGCACTGCTACTTCCAATAACGTTTTATTTCTTTATTACACCGCATTTCCAGATCTTTCCTGGTTAAACTCACCTTATCAAATCATTTTTGTCATACCGGTCACTGATTCGCCTCCTTCCCTTCACAAAGGTCGACTCGGATAAATCAAACTCTAAGTTGTTGCATCTATTGCACAGATAAACTAATTAAAATGAATATCCTGCAGTTAAAACTTTAACCCTCCACAAGAGTGAAGGCAATTAAGTAATGATTTTGAATTGGGGGACGCCTTCAAATTTATGGTGATTTCTCCATCAATAACGCTCACTCTATAATGAATTAAATTGTTGGGGTGAATTTTGAATCTTTCACTCACGCCAGTCACACCTCTCGACCTAATGCATTGTTCCATCGATGCCCATCCATGTCAGCCCCTTACCCAGACAGTTGATTCTTCCTTGTTCCAATGAATTTCATTTCCAGATGTATTTGGTTTAGAGTCCCTGGTGATTGATCAATCTACACACTTTTTGATTTATTCCTCACAACCTTTGTGTAGTTACATCGTAGTTTTACAACATTGGTAATTTACGTTTACCTTAATCAACAAATTCTCACCTTTTTAGACAACCAAATATGGGATTTTGCGTTGACGACAATCGATTCAGCATTTGCTAGACGACTAACTAAATGCTTCGGCGTTCATACCCCTAAGTTTCACTTTTACCTGGCAGCGTGTCTAGTTGGCATTGTTGGTTTTGGACATCTTTCCTCCCTTTTATTTAGGGGTATTAAGTATTGTTATAGGATATCTTTAGCATTGGCATCGACTGTAGTGAATGGATCTAAACGACATTAATTATGATCAGGCCTATGGCAATTAAATCCCTTTAGACGATTATGGCGTTAAAACTCATTAAGTGCATATGGAAGTAAATCTTATTTAATACATATGGCAGTAAATCTTATTAAGTGCATATGGCAATAAATATTATTAAGTGCATATGGCATCAAATCTTATTTAATACATATGGAAGTAAATCTTATTAAGTGCATATGGCAGTAATTCTCATTTAATACATACGAAAGTAAATCTTATTTAATACATATGGCAATAAATCTTATTAAGTGCATATGGCAGTAAATCTCATTCAATAAATATGGCAATAAATCTTATTTAATACATATGGTAGTAAATCTTATTAAAGTTCATATGGCAATAAATATCATTTAATACATATGGCAGTAACTCTTATTAAATGCACATGGCAGTAAATCTAATTATATCTATATGGATTTAGTTTCTCATTGAATGTATATGGCTTTAATGGCATTGTCACTTCTTAGTAGATTCTTTTTAATATTCATAGACAACTGTCATTTTGGCATGATTAGTATAGATAGACAACAGGATGTAATTTAAGGTGTTGATAAGTGTTTCATTGTAGCATTCTACCTTGATATGGTTAATGTTGTCATGTGATGTCATTTTCTAGTAAGATTGTAATGTTTGGATTAATTTAGAATTGCCCAAATTAATTTGAATTTAATGATTAAATGTGATTGGTGAGTCTTGACTAAAGGTAAGTTAAACTTGCTAAGTTAAAGTGGAATTAATGATAAAATTAAATTATAATTATCCACATCAAAATAGATGAATGAGTTGGGTTGGTTTGTTGCGTGGTCATGTAACAAATTGAGTTTTCTTGTTGACATCATCCTGCGTCTTGTTGAACCATTGCTTGGGGTGTGGGTGTAGTCTCCTTGTCTGTTGTTTCGTCCTAGCGCGTCGGATTTATCTAGAGTCCTTGGTCCAGATAAGATGTGTTGTGCCAAGTTATGGATGCGTCTATCACCTGGGGACAGCATGATTACTGATGAGGGGATGATGGTGTGCCCTATTGGATAGCGGTGAATGAGAACTTGGTTAGAGTTGATGCATTCTGTGTGGGTGTTGTCGAGCATTGTAAGATGCTTTTGGCCCATGGGTAGAATGCCCTCTTGCGTTGGTTAGTGCGCCTTGAGGTTCTAGTATTGTTCATCAAGGACATTGTGTCAGGAGGGGGATCTTGTCGTTTATCTTGTAGGCGTGTCTTGTTTGCGTCACGCGGGTAGTCGTTCCTCCTGGTTGTTCTATGCATGTTTCTCTCAGTTTCCCTTGCACCAGTGCATGGAGTCATTTTTTCTTGTTGCATGGAATACGTGCTTGTGTTCATCGTCAGTGGTGTGGTTAAACTGTTGTCATCATCTCCTTCTTTCCTAAAATAAAAATAAAAAAATTCATTTCTTCTTCACTTGTAGTCGTAACGATGGGGTCGTTACATATGGTATCAGAGAGGGTTCAACCTGCGACTTGGTATCAATAGGGTTGTCATTGCTATGATTTGATTATAATGTTGCTAATTGAGTTGACTTGTATTCATGCAGGTAATCATGGTTAGAAGACATCGTGGAGGTAGACGATGGGATGCTAGGGGAGGAGGCGCAATGCCTCTGGTAGCATCCACGCCTGAGGGGTCTAACCCCCAGGGAGATGACCAGGTTATCGGGCAGGAGAAGATAGCGGTGGGTGATGTGGGTGGAATGATGAGGTATTTTTAGTGGATGTCTGAGGCACTGATCATTCGTTTGGATAGAGATGAGGCTAGGGCATCGACACTCCCTGAGAGTCCACCACGCGCTCTGGTCGGTACTGGTAGCATTCACTGTGAACTCAAGAAGGTAAAATTTCTTGAGTTCTTGGGTGCCTCTTTGGTGCCCCAGATGGCCCAGTCGCCGAGGCATGGTTGGAGAATATGGAGATGTGCTTTGCAATTTGATACTATACATCCAACATGAAGGTCCACGTGGTGGTATTTCAACTAAAGGGGAGCACTCTTCTATGGTGGAAGATGCTCTTGCCACAACTAAACATGGTCATCGAAGACGTGTCATGGGAA
Organism: Picea glauca; assembly: GCA_000966675.3. Lineage (NCBI taxonomy): Eukaryota > Viridiplantae > Streptophyta > Pinopsida > Pinales > Pinaceae > Picea > Picea glauca. Next base: position 295,697 of record JZKD02S2059195.1, on the reverse strand, counting down.
TTGTTCGAGGATCGGTTTTCAGAGAGGTACATGTGATAATAATTCATTGAGTGTCAGCTCAATGAGTTCAACACCTTACGACAGGGAAGTCGTACAGTGCCCGAGTACGAGGCCCATTTTATGGAGTTGCTTCGGTATGTGTTTCATATTAATACTAAGAAAATTAAGGTCAACAGGTTCATGTTCATCCTTAATGGAAGAATACATGCAAAGGTTAGGATTATGATGCCTTATAACTTGCATGATGTCATCCAGAAGGCCTTCATAGCAGAGGAGAAGCTTATCAGTGGGGGTCAGTGTAGGACTTCAGTGAGACCAGCAGGGTAGGTGTCAACTAGTGCGTAGAAGCATCAGACACTAGCTAGACATACGACGAGATAACATGGCTTCCAGAGGGGATCCACTTTCACTATACCTCAGTGACCAGTGCCTTAGCAATGAACACCTTATCAGGGACCACAACATCGGTAGTAGCATCGACTGCAACAACAACAGTTTAGGCCTGTTCAGGAGAATAGACTAGGATTCCAGGCCGGTGGGTTGTCATCTTCTACTTCGGGTACCAGGAGTACTAGACTGAAGAAGGAGTGTTGGATGTGTGGGGAGCCAAAATACCAATGCGACTACCCAGTGGAGAGGCTTAGAACATCTGGATCAGTCGAAACCAATACCGTGGGAGATTTGGGCAAGGCCCATAGGATTCATGCAGTGGTGAATAACTATCAAGCATAGCACCAGTCGATTGTACTCGTGACTTCAGGTACCATCGCTGAACAGACCCTTAGTATTTTGATAGATCCCGATGCTACCAAGAGTTTCATTTCTGGTGCAGCGCTAAAAAGGATTAAGGTAAAGGTAGTCGAACAAAACGAGTTTAGCTTTGTAGAGATGGCTTCGGGATCCAAACATAAGGAAGGTTCAAGGAAAGGTTACGGGTTGTACCCTTAACCTAGGAGATTTTGTCACCAGGGACAACCTATATGTCACGATCTTAGGATCTTATGACGTCGTGATTGGTATGGATTGGTTGGAATCGCATGAGGCAGTACTCAACTATAAGATGAAACGGTTGAGCTTGGTCGATGAAGAGGGACATAGATGCATGATTGTAGGACAGAACTAAGGAGTTTCCCTGAGGTTCATCACTTCCTTGCAGCTACGGAAGAACATGCGCAAGGGATGTAAGATTTAGGATTTGCTTGCATTAAATGAGAAGGGAGTATCAGAAGGTCTAGAACACCTTCCTGTGGTGAGAGAGTTTGCAGACATCTTCCTAGAGGAGTTACCTGGGATGTTGTTGGAGAGGGATTTGGATTTTACCATATACCTAAAACCAAGGACTGAACCGATAGCTAGAATGCATTATCGGATGTTGACCCCAGAGTTACAGGAGTTGAGAATGCAATTGAAAGAATTGTTGGACCTGGGACTGATACATCCAAGTGTGTCACCATGGGGTGCACCTGTTATTTTCATATGAAAGAAGGATGGGTCATGGAGGATCTACATTGACTACCATCAATTGAACAAGGAAACGATCAAGAATCAATATCCGTTGCCGAGGATAGATGATCTGTTTGATCAGATGAAGGGTGCGACGGTGTTCTCAAATATCGATTTGCGATCAAGGTATCACCAGTTATGGATCAAGGAGTATGATGTCCCTAATACCACCTTTAAGATGAGGTTTGGACATTACGATTTTACTATTTTACCATTTGGACTGAAAAAGGCCCCGAGGGTATTTATGAGTTTGATGAATGGGGTGTTCTGCGAGTACTTGGACAAGTTCATCCAAGTATTCATTGATGATATTTTTGATTTACTCTCAAATGACAGAGGAGCACGAAGAGCACTCACGCTTGGTACTACAGTGTCTGCGAGAGCACAAATTGTATGGGAAGTTGTCCAAATGCTCATTTTATCAATCGAAGATTCACTAATTAGGGCATGTCATCTCCGACAAACGTATCGCCATGGATACATCAAAGGTCAAGGCTATTGTGGAATGGCCTGCGCTGATGAATATTTAGGAAGTATGTAGCTTCATGGGTTTAGCAGGATATTATCGACGGTTCGTCGAGGGATTTTCGAAGATACCAAATCTAATCATGGAATTGCAGAAGAAGAACAAGAAGTTTGTTTGGACCAATAAATGCACAGTAGCATTTCGGAGGCTCAAGGAGCTGTTGACAAGAACACCGACACTAAAGGTCCCTGACATGGACATGGACTTCTTGGTATGCACTGACGCATCTAAGGAATTCTTAGGTAGAGTCTTGATGCAAGACAGTCGAGTGATCACTTACATCTCTAGGAAACTGAGAAGGCATGAGGAGAACTACATGATGCATGATTTGGAGTTGTTAGCCATTGTATATGCCTTGAATATTTGGAGACACTACCTTGTTGTACAAAAATTTGAACTCAAGATGGACCACTGTGGACTACAACACATCTTTATGCAAGGTGACCTAAACGTGTGACTATGACGTTGGACAAAATTTCTTAGCGAGTATGACTTCGAGATTACTTACACAAGAGGAACATTGAACCGAGTGGCAGATGCATTGAGTCGAAGACCACACATATTTTTGGTGTTGTCTCTTCAGACGAATCTATGTGAAAATATTCTAACTTTACAGCATAACGATGACTGGTACAGAGAGGTCGAGGGTTTTATCAGACAAAACACAATGATGGTACCAAGATTTGAAGGATTTAAGTTTGACGACGATGGATTATTGAGGTTTAAAAATCATATTTACGTACCACCGAACGACGAGTTGAGGAGTTTGAGCCCAAATGAGGCTCATAGAGTAGTGTACATGGCTCACCCTGGAGTCACGAAGATGAGGACAGACCTTAAACCCTTATTCTTTTGGAATGGATTGAAGGCAGATATAGTCAACTATGTGGTTAGATGTCTAGAATGTCAATAGGTAAAGGATGAACATAAACATCAAGTAGGATTACTAAAGCCACACGCTATTCCGAAATCAAAATGGGAGGTAATTTCGATGGATTTTATTTTTGGATTGCCATTGACGGCAAGGAGACATGACTTGATTCTCATAGTAGTAGACACTTTGATGAAGACTGCTCACTTTATTCCTATGCATATGACATATCAGGCACCTAACATAGCTAGATTTTTCATCAGTGAGATTGTGAGGTTGCATGGCATGCCTAAGAGGATTATATCTGATCGAGGATCGTTGTTTACTGGACGATTTTGGACAAGTTTCCAAGAGGCCTTGAGAACCAAACTTAACTTCAGTACTACGTATCACCCGGAGACTGACGTCCAGACCAAACGAATGAACCGGACCTTGGAGGACATGTTGCGCATGTATGTGATGGACCAACAAAAGCATTGGGAAGAATTCTTTCCACTGGTGGAATTTGCTTATAACAATAGTTACCAAAGCACCATTAAGATGGCGCCTTTCGAGTTTCTTTACGGGTGACAATGTTGTACGCCCTTGAGTTGGGATCGACTTGAGGATAGGGTCCTAATGGACCAGAAGCGATCCAAGAAATGGAAGAGCAAATAAAAAAAATAATACAATGGATTAAATAAGTGCAGGATCGATAGAAGAGTTATGTCGATGCGCACCATGTCGCCTGTAGTTACGAGGTTGGCGATCGAGTCTTCTTGCGGGGAAAACCACATAAGAGTTTGATCAAGTTTAGAAAGGGAGATAAAATCTCTCCTAGGTTCATGGGACCTTTTTAGATCATGGAAAGAAAGGGGCACGTGGCCTATCGACTAGCCTTGCCTAACTCCTTGAGGCATATGCACGATGTTTATCACGTATCTATTTTGAGACATTATATTAGTGATCCTACACATGTTATTGACATGAGTTCCTTGTAGGTATCAAATGAGGAGGCACTCACGGCTGAGCCAATCTACATCCTATATCATCACATTTGACAGCTACGACGTCGAACAGTATATCAGGTCAAGGTCCAGTGGGACAACTATAGTCCTCACTCGGCGACCTGGAAGGACACATATGCTATGCGCCAACAGTTTCCATTTTTTTTTGATAGATATACTTATGATACTGTGTAACAACCCTCTTAGCTAAGGACAACTACT
>JZKD02S2059195.1:258196-284049 GCA_000966675.3 Picea glauca | reverse complement strand
TATTCCTATTTTTTCTTATTACGTGAACTTCTTGGGGAAGTACAAGAGGTTCTTGTTTTCTCCACGAGGTTACTTAAACCTGCCTCTGGTTTGATGGGGGGGTTGGAATGATGACTTGTTCGATGTTTTCATGTTCCCTCACTCATTATTTCCTCATGCACTCCCATGCACCCCCCCTGACTCATCGATTGATCCATCATCACCTACATCTTGTCTTGGAAAAGGAAACGGAGTTGTTGAAGAACTTAGCCATGAGATAGTTGGCTATAGTGCTCGTTGGTGTGATCTAGCTATGACCTGGGGCTTGCATGTCTGAAATGCATTGGCCTGTGCCCTTTTTTGCTCACAATTGTGAGTCCTGAGAGTTCTAGCATTCATATTCTGGACCAGCTGTGCTTGAAGCCCTGGCAGGAAGGAGAAGGACTACCTGAGGGACTGCATGGCAGAGAAGGGTAGAGGTCCATTCTCTTGGGAGGCATAGGCTGGGTAAAGAGAGTTGGGTACTTGGATATTTGTGGGTGTCGAGAAACCTGTGAGAGCTTGAGAGTTGACTGGTTTAGGAACCCAATTACACTCTGGAACTGTCCTTGTGGATTCGTAGCCCTAGCTCAACGGTGACACTAGTGTTGCTATTTAGAGCAACGATGTCTACGGTTGGGTGGAACATCCTTGGTATGCAGCCATTCAGTGTCGTCTTTCATAAAGATAAGTGTTCTCTGTCATGATATTACTATCTATGTATGAATGTATCCATTGTGTAGTTTAATTGTCATTTACATGTATATGAATGTATTTCCATTGTGTATATTTAATTATCATTTAGCATAATCTTTATATATTGAATGATTGTTGGATATTGTTGTACACGTTGTTAATTTTGATATCTTATACATCGTTAATAAATAAATAAGGCCAGCATGAGAAAGAAGTCCAAGGGCAGGCTTGTAGGTAGTGTACTCAACCTGTGGGTGGTTGGGTATGTTACATATTGGTATAAAAGCTTATGGTTGAAACACCGAGCCAGTATGGGCCAGGTTTGTTGGTCAGAATCTCATAGTCGAGATCGAACTTTGACCGTGAAGTTGAAAAGCTCAGGAGGAACGGCATTGCAGATGCTATGCAGGAGAGAGAACTTCATAGAAACTCTGTGAGGGTTTGAAGGATCGTGACCATTTCTTTTTAATTCAGGAACGATCACCATGGTAGGATCGGGGAGATCCAGGATCATTGGATCGGAGGATAGGTAAATAGGGGTCGTCCGATGAAACGGAAGCAAAGTTAAGGTCGTGACTGTCATATCCCATTGGATAGAGAGATCAACGACCAACATGCGTTGTGGGGAACTAAGTTGTATGAGAGATAATTTCTCAGTCCCACAATCCAAACCACAGTTTCCATGGGGGTTACGTGTCAACATCAGGAGAATTGTGGGGTGAAAAGAGGGTTACTCCAAACCGCAAATGCATGCCCCCACAAATTGAAAGGAATGCAATGTTGTGACAGGTAGGGCTCGAACATCGAAACTTCAAATAGCCAAAGTAGCTAGGGACCGTCGATCCATAAGAGGACATGCGTCAACCGATCGCGTGCTCTGGGTGAAATCACTATGGGAAAGAGTAAGTGAAGAGAAGTTGAGATTTGAGACTCCCATATCCTGGAGAGTCGGAGACCTAAAGTAAACATCAACTATCGGATCGTTCGAATTAGATCCTGACTATCAATCACCTAGACGTTACGGGTCAACAAATTAGTAACTCTTAAGGAATCCGTTTGAGAGATTTTCAGTTGAGGTTTGAGACAGCCAAAGACGAAGATCCTGAGAGCCGAATAAAACCTCGATCGTCCGATCATCCGAGAAGATCTCAGCCATTGATCTGTCGAGAGTCACGTGTCACCAGATCCATGACATCGTATAAAATCCAGTGGGGCCAAATAAGTTTGAAATTTGAGATTTCCAGAGTCTGGAGTCCCAAAGGAATCATGGTTGTTGATCCGCAGGGGACATGCGTTAGAATATTGCAAAATTCGGATAAAAATATTTTCAAGGAAAAAGGTTGAAGTTTGAGATCTCCGAAGTCCGGAGCCCCAAAGAAATCATAGTTGTCAGATTGAGGAAGACACATGGAGCAAATTCATGGACTCCGAGTGAAGACCCAAAGTGAAACCTAGTCATCTGATTCAGGAGGACATGTGGTGAGAGATTATCCATTTGGAGAATTCGGATTTCAGGAGAATTGGAAGTGTGCTAGTTTGAAAACTCCCAAAGCCTCGAAGCCCGAAGAGCCTAAGTGATAAGGCACGATGACATCATCGAGGATGACATGGACACATGGTATGTGTGCCACCTGTCAGTAATTTTTAGGCATTTGGAACATTAAAAAGTTGATTAGAACGTGACATGTGTCACCCGCCTGATTGGGCCACATGTCTGCTTGAAACATTTCTCCACGTGGTGACATATTGTGAAGTCCGGAAGATCAGTCACTCTAGAAGGGAAGGAGGTGATAGGTTGGTTGGGTCTCAAAGGCCCGAAGGCCATAGTATATATCGACCATCGATTCCAGAGGAAACGCATCGAGGGATCATCGACTGCAGGTAAAAGCACTCTGGGAGAAAGTGGAGGAGGAAAGTTTGAAACTTCTAAACCCTGAAATGCCAAAATGATTCACAGTCATCAATCTTTGGGAGGACACCTATCGACAAATCAGGAACCCTGGGTAAATGCGTACTTGGAGGAGGCAAGCAAGAAAATTTGATACTCCTGAAGCATGGATTCCTGAAGAAGATCTCGATCATTGATTGCGAAAGAGGATGAGGACCGTTGATTTGGTCCTGGCTAAAAGATCTGAAGTTGTGAAGCTTTGGACAAGTTCTTTTTCAGCTAAGTGTAGGGTCATGGCCTTGGTCATATGTAGGTTGAGAGATGAGGAAGGAAGGCTAAGGGAAAAAATTGGTTATCTCTGAGACAGAAAAGTGCTAAGGGAGGATTTAACCACAGTTTCTAGTCCTGGTCACCTAGGAGGTGGTTTGAAGGAAGCGCCTACACAGGGTGAACTCTGTGTCAGCCAGGGATAATAGGACATTGTTATTTTCAAAGAATGGGGATATGATCTATATAAACAAGAACGAGACTTGTAGCATGATTTGGCAATTTTGTCTATCATACGCATGATTATAACAAAATGGTCACTTGCACATTTTGTAGAATTAAGAGACTTAAGCGCATCAAATCAGGATGCATATTGAGGAAATGGGAGAAGACGAGGGAGCCTCCAGTCGTGAAAAGGAGGCCAAAGGCTAGAATAATAGAATCGGTAATGCAGAGACATAGTCCAATGGGTGCAAGGAAAAAGGAGAACAAGAAATTTTGATAGAAACGGTAAGAAGTTTGAAGATGGAAGTGAAGAGATACAAAGAAGACAACGAGAGATTGGTGAGAGAGAAAATTCAGATAAATTCTTGAGTTCTGCAGAGTTTAAATTAGTTGCAGAGGAAAAATAAGAAGGAATAAAAATCAAGACAAGAGGAAGAAGGAAGGTGTCAGGAAAGAGGAGATGCTCGTGGAAGAGTTGGTTATTCCAGAAGTGGTAGCTGATCTCATGGACGCCACTCACCTCCTTACACAGGAAGGAAGTTTTATGCATCAAATGATTTCGTAAGTAGCCTAAAAGTGTCTCTTGTCATACACCAGAGAAGGAAACAAGAGATAGATAGTTTGCAAGGAGAGCTGAGGAGCCTCAAGCCACCTTCCTTCAATGGTAAAAGAGAAAGGGAAGATGATGCCGAAGCATGGTTTCTTGGGCTCCAGAGATATTTTCAGTTGCATAACTATTCATCAAACCTACAATCCATGATTGCCACCTACCATTTACATGGGAAAGCTACAGTGTGGTGGGACTAACTGAAGAAAGTGGAACATGTTAATGAAAGTAGGATCACTTGGAAATAGTTCAAGAAGTACTTCCAAAAGGAGTATCTCTCAGAGAATTTCTATGACAAGAAAATGCAGGAGTTCTTTGAACTCAGGTTGGGAAGCATGACTATGGAAGAATACAAGAAGAAGTTCTTAGGATTGTTAAAGTATGTCAGGTTCATTGGTGATGAGAAAGTGAAAATACATAGATTTCTATGTGGATTGCCAGCCTTCTATAAGGAAAATATCAAGTATGATGAAGCCAAGACCTTGACTGAGGCCATCAGGAAGGCTAAATACTTGTATGAGAAAGACCAGGCAAGAGAATCCCTACAAAAATCTTGGAAGGACAAGAAGAATGTGAATTCTGATCAAAGGAGGAAAGGATTCAAACCTCCCTTCAATAGGAATGATCCTAATAGAAATCATCTACATCAATATGCTAAGGAGGGTTTCAAGAAGGAAGACTCCTTGGAAAAAATGGGAAGACCACCAATCCAATGCTAGGGATGAAAGGAAGATCACTTGTACAAGGATTGCCCACATAGAAAGGACAGAGAGAAGAATGTTCACAACATCCAAGAGGATACAACAATCGGAGATATGGGGAGAATATATGCAGCTTTAAATGATCGACAAGCAGAGTACCAATCCAATATGATCAAGGTGGAAGGTAAGATCATAAATCAACCTGTTTCTATTTTGATTGATTCAGGAGTAATCCATTGTTACATTGACCCTAAGATAGTGGATAGATTACTTTTGGAGAAAAGTAAACTTGGAAAAACAAGTTTGGTTCAGTTAGCCACTGGAACCAAAACAAGAATCCATGATATGGTTAGAAGCTGTTTAATGCAAGAGCATCTCTCCACGTTAGCTAGCCAGATAGCCAGCCACGTCGAGCGCATGCATTCAAGCAGAAGAGAGAGGCGCAGTCCTCATTTAAATCTGAATTCAACGTAATTTAATGTCTAAGTTGGTGAGCTGTAGAGCCGTTCCTTTGTGAAGGCATTAGGTAGATCGGCCATTAATGTTTGTATGGTTGAGATCTAGATCCGATTCTGGACTAGACAACTCGTTCAATGCAATTGAATAGGGTAGGTAGGTTGGAGGGAAGAGCTCTAAGAGCCCTCTCGGGTAAAATAGAGTAGGAGTATCTCCTTGGGAGTTAGTTGAGTATGTTGATTTGTAATGGTTGTAAGAGGAGAGCCAGAGAGAGTTCAAGAACACCCTTGTACAAATAGGCATTTGCCATTTTTAATATAAACAGAAACAATTTTTCCTGCATGTATTTTTGTGTTATGTGGATGTCTGTGAGTGTTCTTTTATGCTGTAGATGTATGCTGTAGTTGTGCATCTGAAATAGTGTGTTTGATTTTAGGTGAAGGTATTTTAGGCTTCACACCGGGAGGGTGTGATAGAACACTGCAGGTTCTGAGAGTTGTGCACAGAGGATGCACTTTTGAACTCTGCGGAGTCAAACAAAGATGTGTTGTGGCACAAGAACTAGAATATACAACTCAAAAGAAGACCTCAAGGTTGTTGAACACCTTGGAGGGAAGGTTGTGTAGGAGAGACACAGTTGCAGACAGAATCTCTGAGGAGTTCTGTGAAGCTCTTCCAAGTGGGCATTGAGCATATGCACAGTGGTGCATCGGAAAGAAATCTATTGTGGGTTCAGAAAGAGGAACCAGTATCACTGAGGATTCTGAGAGCTCTGCTAGGTGGGAATTGAGAAAGTGCAAGGAGTGCATAGAAGAAGGACTCTGTTGTGAGTTAGGAGAAGAATCAGAATCACTAAGGATTTTGAGAGCTCTTCCAGGTGGGCATTGAGCAGGTGCATAAGTGTACAGAAGGAAATAGAACTGCTGGAAGTTCTGAAAAATATACTCTACCAAGAGGGCATAGGGACAGTGTGCAGACAGGCACAGGAGAAGAGAACTCTTTGAGTTCTGTAATTGAGGGAAGAATCCACTGAAGGATATTCATAGGGCTACTGAACACCCTAAAGCTCTCAGCAAGAAGTGGCTTGAGCAGAAGGATAGCTAGGAGGGCATCCATATTTCTCCATCTGCAAGAGAAAGGAAGAAGGATAAAATCCCTTAAGGTTCTGAGCATGTGAGAAGCTTAGGAGAGGTAGCATCGTGTGTGCGAGAAGACTCTGCAGGGGCACAGAAGTCAAAGAATCCTTCAAGGATCTAGAAGAAGGATAAGCTCAGGAGGGCGAGTGCTTTCATGCACAGAGTCAGGCTGCAAGGAGTGCAGAGGCTGAAGAACTTATTGGAGAGTTCAAAGTTCCCAAAGCTCAGGAGTGACAACATTTTTACACGCGCAGTTGAGAACTCAAAGCAAGGAGTTCACAAAGGAGAAAGAGGAAAAAGGTCGAGGCCTTTGGAAACTTGGAATTCTTCCAAGGCAGGAAGAAAGTGCGCAAAAGCTCAGGAGGAGCAACGACAGCCGTTGTCAGATCGGTTGGAGGAAGATATATGGACCATTGGTTTCGACGTCCAGGAGAAGCTCAAGAGAAGCTCACAGAAGGGGGAGATCGACAACCATTGGATCTCATTTAGAAATCCCATCATTCGTTGGATCGGGTGAAGGCGCGCAGAGTTTAGCCTCTGGAGTAAGTGTGCAGGAGAATGGATCTGGGCCGTCAGATCTTGACAAGATAGTCGTCAGCCATCAAAATGGACAGGAGGTGCACGGGGTTTAACCCTTCTCACGCTAGGCAGAAGTCCCGACAGCAATCGAGATATCGACGTTCATGATATCGGGAGTCACAAGGACAATAAAGTCAGGACATTTCAAGTCTCGAAAAACCAGGAAGATTTGGAATGTTCATTAGTGGAGACACGTGGTAGAGATCGAGGCGTCAGGAGTCGGGATATCGACATTCCCGTGGACATGATATTGGGTAAGTCCACCCTAAAAACCCCAACACAAATCAGGACTGTCCATCATAGGAGGAAACTTGGCAGCAATCAGATCCATCAGGGGGAAGTCTCGAAAAGGAGGTTGTTCATCAGCTAATCGGGAATCGGCATTTCGTGAGTCCCGTGGACATACGTGTTTCGACATTGGAAAGCTCAAAACCCCGACAGTAGTATATGGTTGTGATCATATGAGAGGTGGTCGCATGGACCAAGGCATAGCCAGGAGGGGCTAAGGCCAAAGCGTATCGGGAATCAGAGGATCGCGAGTCCAAGGGACATTTGAGTTTCGGCATTGAAAATCCCAAAACCCTGACGGAGGAGGAAGGAGCCATCATGGGGCCAGTTGTCAGCGTATCAGATAAGGAGGAAAGATCCATTGTGTGGGAGCCAACTGTCAGCCTATTAGGATTCAAAGGATCGGGAATCCCGTGAGCCAATGCATTATGGCATTGAAAAGCTCAAAACCCCGATGAGAGGTAAGACTGCGGTCACGGGGATAACGATCATATGGGCCAGGAGCCTAGCCAGGAGAGCTAGTGCGTAAAGAGTGCATTGGGATTTGGTAGATCACGGATCGTGAGGACATATGCATTTTGACATTGGAAAGTCTGAAACCCCAATGAGGAGGCATGGTTGCGGTCATATAGGGGGAAGTTTAGGTGGACCACGAGCTTAGCCTGGAGGGCTAATTGGAGTTGGAGCACATCGGGATTTTGAAGCCCAAAACCCTGAAAGAAGGATAAGGCTGTGGTCTTATGGAAAGTGGTCACATGGACTAGAGGGCATAGCCAGGAGGGGATAAGGCCGGAAGAGAGCTCATCAGAGATCGGGGATTCGAGAGGACAGGGATTCTCGACATCGGGAAAGAGGAAACCCCGAAACCTGAAACTAAGTTGGGGGAAGACCACGGTTGAGTGCAAAGAATCGTGCAGGTGAAGAAAGGACCTGTGAATCAGGTTTTAGCAAAGATTCCATGAAGGAATCGAAAGAGCCGCTTCGGCTCATGAATGAATGAGAACGATCCTGTGAGCAAGAGAGCGCGACGAGGTGGTGTGGTCGCGTATTCTTACTGCATCAAGTGGTATTAGAGCTTGATTCTTGCTTGTATATTTCAGGCAGGAAGAAGCAGGGAGAGGTAAAGAGCACTTTGATGCACATCAAATGGTATCAAATCTTGAACTATGTTTGTATATTGAAAGAAGAGGGAGGTAAAGGAAGAAGACAGAGCACTGGAGACTCTGTGGCGATTGTTTGCAGGTAGGCAGCAATCAAGAAGACAGTCAGGGAGACTGTAGGAGGATGAAGCTGGTAGCACTCTTGGTGCAGAGTGACAGCAGCAGGTTTTCTAGGAAAGCAGACAAAGACAACACCATGGTTACTTAAGACCATAGGCATGCTGGTTGGAAAAGCAAGGTAGAAAAGCTTGCAGAAATGGATAAAGATCTCTATGAATTAAAGGCAGACATAGAAAATCTCGAATTGAAGATGTGGCAGGATAAGAAGCCGAGATGGGTGTATGAATGGCCCATGAAGAAGCTGAAAGAAAAATGGCCAGTCAAGGAGTTGATGTTCAGAGGGTAGCGCAGGCTGTTAAAAAGATGGTTGAGGTATGATGAAAACCTCGACGGACCAGAAGAAAAAATGGTTCAGATCTGTGAACCAGAGACTGGAAAATTTCTCGGTGAAGAGAATGAATTGGGACCATTTGAGGATCTCAAGAATTTCCAGGAGGGCAGAGATGAAATTCCAGATTTCCAGGTGGCAAACGAGTTGAGATCACTACGGGATCTCAGAGACTTTCAGGAGGATAGTCGAGGAATTTAACATTGCCAGGAGGGAAATGGATTGAGGTTGTTGCGAGATCTCAAAGACTGCTAGGAGGGCAGCAGAGACATCCCATATTGCCAGGTGGGTAGGGATGAGCAGGTGAATTTTGATCAGCCCGAGGAGCTGACAGAGAAGATGAGCTCAAAGATGAATTTAGATCAGCAGATGCAGCTGACAGAGGAGGAGGATCTAGGGGATCTTCTGATGATTGGGGGAATTCATATATTCCTACCATTTTCCTAGGAGGAAGAAGAAATCTGGGTTGCAGATGTAGCAACAACAGTAGAACAGTCAGCTGTGACTATTAGGAGAGAAGAATAATTGGAGCAGACTTTGGAAGCTGCCCAAGCCGACAAAGAAGAAAATGAGCATTTGGAGGAATGGCTCAACACTTTCAGCCAGGAAGCTGAGAAAGATGTAGCACTGAAGCTGAAAGCATGAGATGAAGAGGATGATGAGCATTCTGAGGAATGGCTCAATATTTTCAGCCAGGAAGATGAAAATACTGCAACATGGGAGTTTGCAGAAGAAGAAGAGGCAGACAACATTTGTTTTGTTGATCTGTGGGAACAAATAGAAGCCTTGGAAGAGAGGGTGAAAGTGAAGAGTGTGCACATCCAACAGGTAAAGTTGGAAGCGGATGAAGGAGGCATGGGATATCATGATGATATGCTCATGTGCCAAAAAAAATTGCAGCAGAGGAAACTGCATGAGCAGAGCCAGCCATGGGAGTAGCTGGATGAAGTGATCGAAGAGATCATGGAGCTGATGATCTGATTAGCAAAGACTGCCAGCGAGGAGAGGCTGAGCAGAAGGGAAGAAACAACAACAGCAGCAACAACAACAATAGTGCAGCAACAGCAGATGAGCAACTCCAGAGGATGGTTTGGGATCCATGAGGATTTCCAATAGCTGAGAGGGGAAGCTCATGAGTAGGAGCTCATGAATTTTTCAGCTGAGGAGTTTGATGCAGGAGCATCTCTCCACATCAGCCAGCCACGTCGAGCGCATGCATTCAAGCTGAAGAGAGAGGCGCAATCCTCATTTAAATATAAATTCAACGTAATTTAATGTCTAAGTTGGTGAGTTGTAGAGACGTTCCTTTGTGAAGGCATTAGGTAGATCGACCATTAATGTTTGTATGGCTGAGATATAGATCCAATTCTGGACTAGACAGCCCATTCAATGCAATTGAATAGGGTAGGTATGTTGGAGGGAAGAGCTCTAAGAGCCCCCTCAGGTAAAAGAGAGTAGGAGTATCTCTTTGGGAGTTAGTTGAGTAAGTTGAGTTGTAATGGTTGTAAGAGGAGAGCCAGAGAGAGCTCGAGAACACCCTTGTACAAACAGGCGTTTGCCATTTTTAATATAAACAGAAGCAATTTTTCCTGGATGTATTTCTGTGTTATGTGGATGTCTGTGAGTGTTCTTTTATGTTGTAGATGTATATTGTAGTTGTGCATCTGCAGGAGTGTGTTTGATTTTAGGTGAAGGTCTTTGAAGCTTCACACCAGAAGGGTGTGACATAACACTGCGGGTTCTTAGAGCCGTGCACAGAGGATTCACTTCTGAACTCTGCGGAGTCAGACAAAGACGTGTTGCGGCACAAGAACTGGAATCAACAACTCAAAGGAAGACCTCAAGGTTGTTGAACACCTTGGAGGCAAGGCTATGTAGGAGAGACACAGTTGCAGACAGAATCTCTGAGGAGTTCTGTGAAGCTCTGCCAAGTGGGAATTGAGCATATGCACAGTGGTGCATCGGAAAGAACTCTATTATGGGTTCAGAAAGAGGAATCAGAATCACTGAGGATTCTGAGAGCTCTGTCAGGTGGGCATTGAGCAAGTGCAAGGAGTGCACAGAAGAAGGACTCTACTGTGAGTTAGGAGAATAACCAGAATCACTGAGGATTCTGAGAGCTCTGCCAGGTGGGCATTGAGCAGGTGCATAGGTGCACATAAGGAAATAGAACTGCTGGAAGTTCTGAAAAATATACTCTACCAGGAGGGCATAGGGACAGTGTGGAGACAGGCACAGGAGAAGAGAACTCTTTGAGTTTTGTAATTGAGGGAAGAATCCACTGAAGGATCTTCATAGGGTTACTGAACACCTTGAAGCACTCAGCAAGAAGTGGCTTTAGGAGAAGGATAGCGAGGAGGGAATCCATATTTCTCCATATGCAGGAGAAAGGAAGAGGGATAAAATCCCTTAGGGGTCTGAGCATGTGAGAAGCTCAGGAGAGGTAGCACCGTGTGTGCGAGAAGACTCTGTAGGGGCGCAGAAGTGAAATAATCCTTCAAGTATCTGGAAGAAGGATAAGCTCAGGAGGGCGAGTGCTTTCACGCACAGAGTCGGGCTGGAAGGAGTGAAGAGGCTGAAGAACTCTTTGGAGAGTTCAAAGTTCCCAAAGCTGAGGAGGGACAGCGTTTTTACACGTGTAGTTGAGAACTCAGAGTGAGGAGTTCACAGAGGAGAAAGAGGACAAAGGTCGAGGCCTTTGGAAACCTGGAAACCTTCCAAGGAAGGAAGAAAGTGCGAAAAAGCTCAGGAGGAACAATGACAGTCATCGTCAGATCGACTAGAGGAAGAGATCTGGACCATTGGTTTCGATGTCTAGGAGAAGCTCAGGAGAAGCGCACAGAAGGGGGAGATCAATAACCATTGGATCTCATTCAAAAATCCTGTCAGTCGTTGGATCGGGTGAAGGTGCGTAGGGTTTAGCCTCTGGAGTAAGCGTACAGGAGAATGGATCTGGGTCGTCAGATCTTGAGAAGATACCCGTCAGCCGTCAGATTGGACAGTAGGTACATGGGGTTTAACCCTTCTCACGCCAGGCAGAAGTCCCAACAACCATTGGAATATCGGTTTTCGTGATATAGGGAGTCACGAGGACAAGAAAGTCGGGACATTTCAAGTCTCGAAACACTGGCAATATCTGGACCGTCCGTTAGTGGAGACACGTGGCGGAGATCGAGGCGTCGAGAGTCGAGATATCGGCATTCCCGTGGACAGGAGATTGGGTAAGTCCACCCTAAAACCTCGACACAAATCAGGACCATCCGTCATAGGAGGATGTGTGGCAGCAATCAGAGCCATCATGGGGAAGTCCCGAAAAGGAGGTCATTCATCGGCTAATCGAGAATCGACATTTCGCGAGTCCCGTGGACACACGCGTTTCGGCATTGGAAAGCCCAAAACTCCGACAGTAATATATGGTTGCGATCATATGAGAGGTGGTCGCATGGACCAGGTCATAGCCAGGAGGGGCTAAGGCCAAAGCGTATCAGGAATCAGAGGATCGCAAGTCCAGGGGACATGTGAGTTTTGGCATTGAAAATCCCAAAACCCCGACAGAGGAGGAAGGAGCCATCGTGGGGCCAGCTGTCAGCGTATCAGATAAGGAGGAAAGTTCCATTGTGTGGGAGCTAGCTGTCAGCCTATCGGGATTCAGAGGATCGGGAATCCCATGAGCCAATGCATTACGACATTGAAAATCTCGAAACCCCGACGAGAGGTAAGACTGCGGTCACGGGGATAACGGTCATATGAGCCAGGAGAGCTAGTGCGTAAAGAGCGCGTCGGGATTCTGTGGATCGTGGATCCTGAGGACATATGCATTTTGACATTGGAAAGTCCAAAACCCTGATGAGGAGGTATGGTTGCGGTCATATAGGGGGAAGCTCATGTGTACCATGAGCTTAGCCTGGAGGGCTAATTGGAGTTGGAGCACATCGGGATTTTGAAGCCCAAAACCCTGAAAGAAGGATAAGGCTGCGGTCTTATGGAAAGTGGTCACATGGACCAGAGGGCATAGCCAGGAGGGGCTAAGGATGGAAGAGAGCTCATCGGAGATCGGGGATTCGAGAGGACAGGGATTCTCGACATCGGGAAAGGGGAGACCTTGAAACCCGAAAGTGAGTCGGGGGAATACCACGGTTGAGTGCAGAGAACCATGCGGGTGAAGAAAGGACCCGTGTATCGGGTTTTAGTAGAGATTCCACAGAGGAATCGAAAGAGCCACTTTGGCTCATGAATGAATGAGAACGATCTTGTGAGCAGGAGAGCATGACGAGGTGGTGTGGTCACGTATTCTTACTGCATCACTGTTCCATAAGTCTTAATGGCATGAATACTAGTATTGATCTAAACGTCATACCATTGGGGTCTTATGATATTTTGATTGGGAAGAATTGGTTGGACAAGCATCATGTTGTCCTAGAATGTATAACAAGACATTTACATGTCTCGATGGAAATGGAAAATAGAGCACTGTGAAAGGAGTTCCAAGACCCATCTCTGTAAGGGAGATTTCATCCTTACAGTTGAAAAGTTGTTTTAGAAAAGGATGTCAACTGTATGCAGCCCATGTGGAGGAGTCAGTTGATACAAAGGGGCTAAGCATTGAATATTTCTCAGTGCTTAGGAATTTGAAGATGTATTCCAAGAAATACCTGGATTTCCATCATGAAGGGAGATTGATTTCTTAATTGATTTAGTGCCAGGTGCTACCCCAGTGTCAAAAACACCTTACAAAATGAGCAAACTAGAGATAAAATAATTACAAATGCAGTTGGAGGAATTTTTGAGGAAAAGGTACATCCGTCCAAGTGTTTCACCTTGGGGAGAAACAATACTTTTTGTCAAAAAGAAGGATGGAACCTTGAGGCTATGTATTGACTTACGACAAATGAACAAGTACACTTTAAAGAACAAGTATCCTCTACCCCGAATTGATGACCTCTTTTATCAGCTAAGAGGACAAAATATATTTTCAAAGATTGACCTGAGGGAAGGATACCATCAGGTAAGAATCAAGGAAGAAGACATTCATAAGACAACCTTTAGGACCAGGTATGGGCATTATGAATTTGTAGTGGTGCCTTTTGGACTAACCAATGCACCAACTGTCTTCATGTGCTTAATGAATGGCATATTCGGAAATTATTTGGACAACTTTGTCATAGTATTCCTGGATGCCATAATTATCTATTCTAAGTCTAAAGAGGAGCATGAACATCACTTGAGATTGGTATTTCAAGTACTGAGATAACATTAGTTGTACGCCAAGTTGAGTAAGTGTTCCTTTTATCAAAATAAGATCCATTACTTCAGACACATTATTTCAGAGCAGGGCATAGTTGTAGATCCAGAGAAGATTGAAGCCATTAGAGGATGGCCAACACCCATAAATGTGTCAGACATAAGATATTTTATGGGATTAGTCGGCTACTACAGAAGGTTCATAGTAGGGTTCTCTAAGATTGCTCACCCGATAACCTCTTTGCAAAATAAGGGATCTAAATTTGAATGGACACTCAAGTGTGAAAAGAATTTTAATATGTTGAAGGAATTATTTACTAGTGCACCTATGCTAAATATTGCCAACCCAAATGAAATTTTTGTGGTATGTACAGACGCTTGTAAGGAAGGACTTGGGGTAGTCCTCATGCAGAATGGACATGTCATTGGATATGAGTCCAGAAATCTTAAGGAACATGAGAGGAACTATGCCAAGCATGACTTGGAACTTGTTTCAATTGTTCACACCTTGAGGATGTGGAGGCATTATCTCATGGGGAAGAAATTCGAATTAAGGATAGACCACGTTGGTCTGAAGTATCTTTTCAAATAACCGACCTTGAATGCCAGGAAAACACGATGGCTGGTATTTTTTAAGTGAATATGACTTCGATGTCAATCATATCAAGGGAAAGGAGAATAAAGTTGTCGATGCAGTTAGTAGGAGAGTGCATATCATGCATGCTACTACTGTCAGTATGCATTAGTCAGAATTGAAGAGAAGAATTTTAGATGGTCTTGTTACAAATCAACATTACCTACAGGTAAAGGAAAACTTACAAAAAGGATATGTACAACATAAAATAAAGGAGTACGAGATAAAGGAAAATGGATTTCTTATGCATAAAAATAGAATCTATGTTCCTAGTTTTGGAGAACTAAGGAATTTGGTACTGAAGGAAATGCATGATGTTCCTTATGCTGGACATCCCGGTTACCAAAAAACAATTATATTAGTAAGAAGCTAGTTCTTTTGGCAGGGAATGAAGAAGTATGTTTTTTATTACATCACTCGATGTATGGAATGTCAGAAGGTGAAGGTTGAGCATAGGCACCCAATGGGTTTGCTGTAGCCATTGCCAATTCCATAAAAGAAATGGGAAGTCATCGCCATGAATTTCATCATAGTATTACCCAAAACAAATAAGAAACATGATTCAATCATGGTGGTGGTTGAAAAATTAACAAAGGATTCTCATTTTGTGCCTATGAGGACAACGCATACAACAACTAATATTTGCAGAAATTTTCATGAAGGAAATTTCTAGGTTGCATGGAATACCTAGGACAATTGTCTCAGACAGAGATACAAAGTTTACCTCCAATTTCTGGAGGGGAGTTTTTAAAGGATTTGGCACAAATCTAAACTTTATCACAACATATCATCCCCAGATAGATGGGAAAACAGAGAGGGTCAATCGAATAATTGAAGACATGCTGAGAATGTATGTGATGGATAATCCATCTAAGTGGGAAGATTACTTACACTTGGTTGAGTTTTCATATAAAAATGGGTATCAAGATTCGTTGAAAATGAGCCCATTTGAAGCCTTGTATGGTAGGAAATGAAATACTCCAGTGAGCTGGGAAAACCCAATAGATAGAGTGGTACTTCGGCCGGAGTTTCTCAAGGACATGGAAGACCAGGTGGTCAAGATTAAGCAAAATTTAACGGTAGCTCAGGATAGAAAGAAATTTTATGTATACAAGAAAAAGACAGTTACAGAATTTAAAGTAGGGGAGCATGTACTTTTGAAAGTGAAGTCCAAGAAAATCTCTTTGAAATTGGGTAGTTGTACAAAGATGGTAGCCAGATTCTATGGTCCATTCGAAATATTGGACAGAATAGGGCCCGTTGCATACATGCTTGCATTTCCTGCTTCCATGAATGTGCATAATGTATTTCATGTATATTTACTAAATAAATATGTACATGATCCTAACCATGTTATTGATTGGCGTCTGACTCAGGTAGAGACGGAGGGAGACTTTCAGGTTCAGGCAGTGTAGGTGTTGGACAAAAAAGTCAAAAAGCTCCAGAATCAAGTTATGGAACTAGTAAAAGATCAGTGGACCTTCTACAGTCCTGAAAATGCTACCTGGGAGCATGAAGATGCCATGTGGGTAGAGTAACCGCAACGTTTTTGAATAAATTTGAGATTTTGATCTTTTTTTTGTATATGCACTGAGGACAGTTCCAAAATAAGGGGGAGGGAATGTAACACCCCGAGTTTTTGAACCCCCATTTTAAATAATGTATTGCTACAATGTTGAGAGACCAGAGTGCCCAAACAATTATTGAAGGGCCAGTATGCCTAAGAAATGTAATGTTTTGATCATTAATAATAATAAATACATTGTTGGCTACTAGATGGACAAGGACTAGAGTTATAGGGGGCTATGATTCCACAAGAGAGGGAGCATGAGCGACTAAGTGTTTATTCCTATTTTTTCTTATCACCCTTTTTGTCTAAGGGAGGGGATCAGTTACGTGAACTTCTTGGAGAAGGCAAGGAGTTTCTTGTTTTCCCCACGAGGTTACTTAAACCTACCTCTAGCTTGATTGGGGGGTTGGACTGATGACTTGTTCATTGTTTTCCCATTCCCTCACTCATTATTCCATCGCACACTCCCATGCACCCCCTGAGTCATCCATTGATCCATCATCACATGTGTCTTGTCTTGAAAAAGAAAACAGAGTTGTTGAAGAACTTAGCCATGAGATAGTTGGTTGTAGTGGTCGTTGGTGTGATCCAGCCGTAACCTAGGGCCTGCATGTCTGAAATGCATTGGCATGTGCCCTTTGTTTCTCACCACTGTGAGTCCTGACAGTTCCATCATTGAGATTCTGGACCATTTGTGTTGAAAGCCCTAGCAGGAAGTAGAAGGATTGCCTGAGGGACTACATGGAAGAGAAGGGTGGAGGTCCATTCTCTCAGGTGGCATAGGATGGGTAGAAGAGAGCTAGGTACTTGGATTGTTGTGGGTGTCAGGAAACCTGTGAGAGCTTGAGAGATGACTAGTTTGGGAACCCAATTACACTCTTGAACCATCCTTGTGGATTCATAGCCCTGGCTCGAGGGTGACATTGTTGTTGGTATTTAGAGCAACGATGTCTATGGTTGGATGGAACATCCTTGGTCTACAGCCAATCAGTGTCGTCTTTCATAAAGATATATGGTCTCTGTCGTGATATTACTATCTTTGTATGAATGTATTCCGTTGTGTAGTTCAGTTGTCATTTACATGTATATGAATGTATTTCCACTATGTATATTTAATTATCATTTAACATAATCTTTAGATCTTGCATGCTTGCTAGATATTGTTGTGCATGTGGTTAAATCTATTATCTTATGCATCCTTAATAAATAAGGAATGTCAGCATGAGAAAGAATTCCAAGGGCAGGCTTGTAGGTAGCGTACTCGGCCTGTGGGTGGTTGGGTATGTTACAAGCTACCCAAAATTACATCCCCCTTATGAAATCTTTGTCCTCAACGCTTGATGTACAACCATATACCAGGGTCCCATGGATAAGTGTGGACCATAGTGATAAAATAGACTAGAGAACCAAGGTCCTATTAATAAATGGAAGCCACCATGTTGAAGTAGTCCAGACATCATTGTAAACCATGATCCCATGTCCAATTTCTCATGTGAACTCCACACAAAAGATATTGGCACCCAATAACCAACTAGAAATGATGCTCCCAATACGAACACCTATCATGTGGATCCAAATAAGAATATCCATCCACATAGTGGGAGAGGATCAAAGATGAATTGGGAAGGAACAATACCATTGTAGAATATGCAGGTTGGACACTGGTAATTGTAACTATCTCCTGATGTGTGACATTGATTTTCTCTACATAAGGTGGAGTAGATTCATCAAATAAAATATGGAAGTGATTGTCATCCCAGAAATGACAACTATCCATATACCAATCATCACAATCATCCTCAAAATCATGCTAAGCATATATTTCTTTATTATATTCATACCTAATGTCTGCCATAAGAAATCTCTCCTGCATGTTATCCAATGAATATTGAATACTACAAAAACTATCCTCGAGGCCGTCTACAAGGTCATGCACGGTGTCATACAATGTGTCATAAAATTGGGATTTGAATGCTTCAATCATCTGTAGAATTTCTTCGAGGGTTTGAGAGGAAATAGCCATTGAAAACACCACATAAAATATACCAAAAGAAATATATTAAAACAATTTATTCAATGGCATTGATATGGTAACAATTTGAGCACCTTATGAAAAGTTATGAACTCTGCAGTCACGTCGCCGTCACGAAAACCCCCCAAAATGGTTGATTTTAAATCAGAGATATCTTATCTTCCAGAGCTCCGATTTCGACTTTTTTTTTTTTTGAAAATGGGTGAAATTGTAAGAGGAAAACATATCTATAGTTGTGTTTGAAAAAATCAACCTTGGATTCTACATAAATAAAATAATTCACGTATTTGTTTGTGGAAAAAAACCCCTGAAAATTGTAGATTTTAAAATGCAAATAACTTGACTTCCCGGACTTTGTTTCAGACAATTGTGTTTTTTAACTTGGGTGTTTTTTTGAGAGGAACTCATATCTACAACCAATTTTTGAAAACTTTGCACCAAAACCTATATAAATAGTCCAAAATGTCGCGACCCTCTTTGTTTTTTCTGAAAAAACAAATCTGCAAAAAATAAAAATATTTTCCCCACACTTCTAGCCAAGGAAAGTGATTTGATACCACTTGTTAAGTACCAAATACTTGCAAACAAAAACACCACAAAGATTCAAAGAAAAAAATAGAAAACCACCACTTTATTATATCAAAACTCTTGGGGTAGGGAAACAACATACAATGGATCCTATTATGAAAGGGATCCTCTCATGTTCACTTGCCTCTTTGAGGGGTAGCTAGAGAGGTAGTGGGGAGGGGGGAAGAAGGCCCATAGTGATAATAGTGGAGGCCATTCAATGTAAGGTGGACTAGGTCCACTATATTATTAAATAAGGTCCACTATGGTAGTTAGATATGATAAATGTAAGAGAACTTCTTAGAAGGTTCTACTTCTAGAAGCTTCCTCCTCTAGAATGTTATTAGGTGATGGTAGCACTATATAAAGGGGTCCAAGCAATGTAATGGGATATGAAAAGAAGTATTTTATTTGGAGTGGTATCTCAATAGGAGGAAGCCCCCTCGAAGAGACTAGTGAATATGAGAAGATCCCTTCCATAATAGGATCCATTATATGGTGTTTCCCTAACTCAATGGTTTTGATACAATATAGTGGTGGTTTTCTATATTGTTTCATATATGTTGTGTGGTGATTGTATTCAGATATATTTTGTACTATTGTGGTATTTTGTGTTCAGGTATTTGGTACTTAACACTAGTTTTGACCACAACCATGCTTTTCTGTCGTAGAAGATGGTTGATTGTGGTTGTTTTTTGATGACTATGGTTTCCCATTACTAACTAAGGTTCACCATAGTTGATCACAACCTTAGTTGACTAAGGTAGACCATGACCATGCTTTGCTATGTTTGACAATGGATGATTGTCGTTCACAAAGACCTTGGTCAAACCATGACCATGGTTGATATATTGTTGACCATGGTCGACCAAATTACTAGTTGACTTAGACCTCGATTGATCATGTCCATGAAAATGGTTTACGTTGACCATGGTTGATGATAGTTGACCATGATCAACCATTTTTTTCGTAGACCCTATGTCGATATTTTTTCACTATGTTGAGCATCCTATGGTTGAGAATGGTGATTATGTATAACCATGATTTACCATGGTGATGCTATATTGCAATGCTCATCAAGGTTGACTTGTGTAAAATTATTTCATTCTCAATAGTTTACCATGGCCATGGTTGACTATGTTTGACCATGGTTGACAATGACCATGGTTGAACATGACTAGGGCTGACCTTGGATTACCATGGAAATGGTTTACCATTGACTGTGATTGACCATAATACATTAATACATTAATTACTATATTAATTACATTAATACAATAAGAGATTATTTAATTGCACATTAATTAATTTTGGTCTCACTGGACATTAACCATCATCATCATAATATATATTAATATAACATTAACATATGTGTATATAATATATGCATGTATATGTGTGTGTGTGTGTGTAATATATATTAATATGTGTGTGTGTGTGTGTGTGTGTGAGAGAGAGAGAGAGAGTATTAATGTATACATATTAATGTATATGTGTATGACTATTAATTAATGTATTTATATATTAATTAATTATGGTTAAATATAGTTAATTATGGTTGGATTTCATCACAATGTCTTGTTGATGAAGGGTTATCTTCACATTGCAATGTCATTTTATGGTCATCACATTGAAACATGAGGTTTTGTTCATCACAACCTTAGATTATCTTATGATCCTGACATTGTGAAGATAGGTATGTTCGTCACATT
Source organism: Picea glauca (assembly GCA_000966675.3). Taxonomy (NCBI): domain Eukaryota; kingdom Viridiplantae; phylum Streptophyta; class Pinopsida; order Pinales; family Pinaceae; genus Picea; species Picea glauca. Next base: position 263,824 of record JZKD02S2059195.1, on the reverse strand, counting down.
GACCATGGTTAAATATGGTTGACCATGGGTGAACATGACCATGGTTAATGTAACCTCCCTGACCATCAACCACTTGTTGGGCAACGCTACTACGTGGAAACATTCTCATACTTTTTACAATACTCATTTAAATGAAGTTAAATTGCTTAACAGAGTAAACATATAATTACTGCTAACATATAGAATTAATGGAATCAACAGTAAATATCATCGCAATAGAATACATGATAATATTGCAAGCATCACAAACATGCACTTTAATTGAACTAAATACATGCATATACTTATCTTTGAAATGGTAGTAGCCCAACCAACCACGTGCAGACTTTCCCCGAACCTCCCAGCCTTATACCTTACTTCTCATCACTCTCAACAGTCGGTCACCCCCGAGCTGGGACTAAGATCCACCCAAGGTAAGGGAATCCTAGACTAGGCTGAGGTTACAAGAAAACTACATAGAGCAATCAGAAGGATTCTCCCTAGGACCCTTCTTACAGAATCTCATTCCCCACATGCTTGTTCTGCCCACGAGTATACACCTTCATAAGCACATTCCATCGGTGCTTCACCTCCCTTTTGGGCCTTGATAATAGGCTAGATCAGGAATTCTTAGAGCTCTGTAGCTGATTTAGGACTCTCTTTGGAAGAAACCCACTCCTCAGTAGACTACCTCACCTAGAGAGAGTTTCTCATAGGCCTGACTACCTGTCTCTCTACCATGGGCCTGACAACCTGGTTCTTCGACCAGTTCCCAATTCAATTCCCGCAAGTTCAAGAAAACAACAACAACATCAGCATTTGGTCCACTCACAGGTGACAACAACAACAAAAACTTTCGGCTAACTCACGGGTGACAGCAACACAAGGAAAAATGGGGTGTGTAAACAGGAAATGACAAAAATCCACTAAAACACAACACGGTTCAAGTAACACCCATTTGCAGGATGCATGACAAGATGGCGTAGACCCCTGAAACATCGGGTTGGAGCCCACACAGGATCTTTCAACTTCATCCCCTTAGAGTCTGACTGAATCTTTTAATTCCTCTCAGGAAATTATTCACTCACTCTATCTGAGTATAATTCACAGGCCCTTCTTAGTTATTCCCACTCAATCATTCACTGGCATGAACCCCGCGATCAAACCCCAACTGTCAATGGGACTTTTCTTTTTTCTTTTCGGGATATCGGATTTCGTGATTTTTTGAATCTCGTGGTCGAGCGCCTTACCTCTTCGACCTCTAAAACCCGAAATACCCAAAAGAAAGACCCTTCTTACCACTGATTTTGGTTTTTCTCTCTTCGCGATTTCAGAGATACTGATGTGGAGTGCTCTACTCCTTGTCAAAGGCAATGCTGAAATGTCGATTCCCGAAATGCCAACAAATACTCTGTCATAACTTCTGATTTCAAACTTTCCTCCCTACTGAGTTCCGATCACCCATCCTCAAGACTTTTGAAACCTCGAACTCTGAAGTTTCGAACTCCTGAACTCGTCACTCTTTGACTTCACACACGGAACCTCCTTTCGCATTTCAGGAACTTGATCAACCAAGGTTTTGGCTTGCACTCCGGGCTCTCAAACTCTGAATTTCTAAAATGATCTGATGGACTGAATCGGTCACGATCGACGGTCCACGTTGACTCTACCTTTCAAAGGATAAATCTATCCAACTCTTAACTCCCCTGCAACTTTCCTGGATCCTACAGTTCCCACTATTTCAGAAGTTCTCCTCGGAGAATTTCGACCATCCAATTTCTCTCCTTGAGAACTCTTGTGAAATAAACCAAGGTCCCTTCACCTAGACTTGATTCCTACAAAGTGACTTCGCCTTGTCTCCCCTTTGAAGTATTTCAAAGGCACTAACCCTCCTGATATTTTCTAGAAAACTCGAGTCTTCAAGAAGACTCATGCGCGCACTCCTTGCGGCACTTCAAATACTTCCAGGTATTTGATTCTCTCGTCTTTGTACACCTTTCTGCAACAACAGTCCTTCAACTATCCCCTTAATTGATGAGTTTTGAACTTTCAACCAGCCTATGCAAACCTTGCACGGCTCCTGTGTCTCACCTGCACTTCTACTGGAATGAGAACGACAGTATCTCTCCTGAGCTTTCAGAGATAAACTCTGAACCTTCATCAACGCACTCCTTGGGGACGATTTCACTGCACTCCTTGCAGGAACTTCTCACTCAGGTTGAGAAACAATTGAAACTCATTCTCTCTCTCTCTCTCTCTCTCTCTCTCTCTCTCAGACTTCAACATTCAACATGAAATCATACATACATAGCATAACAACAAATGCACCACAGAAAGAGTAAAACAACTATAAGCATAGCATTCAACATGTATACACAGAAAGCATTATAACACCATCAGTCTGAATCAAAGCTTCATATATTAATTCATAACTTTTGTACATGGGTTCTCCTCTATAGCTCTTTTCTTCTTCTCTATGCTAATGTGCTTCATCATACAATCTCTAACTGATACAATGATACAAATATGAGTGTGTCTATAGTCATTTTCCCTCTAGCTCCTAAAACTGTCTATTCTAGAATTTAAATCTACCTACTTTCATTAACTATGCATAAATGCCTCTACATCCTACAGATGAGAGAAGGTCGCTCAAGATATGTTTACAATATGGAAGTACGCCTTCTTAACTATTTCATTAACATCTGCACATCCAAACTTTCAAAAACATTTCAAAACATTTTTGACATGTGCCAAAATGTGATGGTGTTCATCCCAGTTGTCTTCCGCCTCCATGTTTTCTTGCTGCAGATAATGCTCTTGCATCATACTCCCTCACTTGAAAATTTTCATGGACTCCTGTTCATGAGCTCTTGCATGGTCTGTCCATGCTTCTGAATTTCTACTTCATTCTCCTAGCTGGCATATTCAACTGGATGTCCCTTCCATTTGACCAAGTATTCAAAATACTCTTTTCTCTTGGTCCTCTTGCTGACTCTCTTGTCAAGTATACTTTCCATCTATGGATTTTCAGCTACAGGCATTTGTTTGGTCCACTGAAATTCTGTTTGTTCACTGTCTTCTTCTGCTCTGTAAGGGTACAAATCTGAGATGTTGAATATCAGTGAAGTTTCTATCCCATCAGGTAATTCAATCTCATATGCATTTTCCCCACATTTCTTCACGATCTTGCATGGTCCAATCTTCTTCATATTCAGTTTGTTATATGTTCCCCTTGGGAACCTTTCCTTTCTTAGATGTGCAAGAATCAGATCGCCAACTTCAAACTGAAGTTCTCATCCATGTTGATCTGCTCTACTCTTGTATTCTTTATTTGAATTATGAAATCGCTCCCTCACTTGGCTGTGAAGTTCCTTCATTGCTTCTGCAAAATCCTCTGCACTAGCACTTCTAGTTTCATTATGTTCTGAATCTTTCAGTTTAGAAACTCCTCTTGGCTGCATTCCATACAAAATTTGGAATGGACTCTGCCCTGTGCTTCTGTTAAATGAATCATTTTAAGAAAATTCCGCATGTGGCATAATGTGGTCCCACTGAATGTGGTGTTCAGTCACTAGGCTCCTTAGAAAATCTCCCAAGCTTATGTTTACAACTTTTGTTTTCCCATCCGTCTGAGCATGATACACTGAGCTAAAAGGAAAACCTTTCCCCAGCTTCTTCCATAAATTCCTCCATAAATGTCCCACAAACTTGGTGTCTTGATCTGAAACTATAATTCTTGGTAAGTCGTGAAGTCTGACAACTTCCTTGAAAAACAGGTTTGCAATATGAGTTGCGTCGTTGGTTTTCTGACATGGTATGAAATGTGCCATCTTTGAAAATTTGTCTACCACCACAAAGATTGAATCAAATCCTCTTTGTGTCCTTGGAAACCCTAATACAAAATCCATGCTCACTGCATCCCTCTTTGTGTCTTTGTGTTCTGGTATGGGTAATGGCTGGTATAACCCTGTGTTCTTCTTTCTTCCTTTTGTGTGCTCTAAAATTCTACATCTATCCACAAATATTTTGACATAGGTCCTCATCCCTGACCAAAAATATGATCCATTTAATTTTGAGAACGTTTTTTCATGACTGAAATGTCTGGCCAATCATCCACTGTGTTTTTCTTTCAACAGATTCTCCCTCATGGAGCATTTTGGAATACATAATTGATTGCCTTTGAATAATAATCCATCCTGGATCATATATTCAGTCCATTAACTTCTGTCCCTGACAATTGGATTCTCATATGTCTCATACGCCTCTTTGAAATATGGATCATCTTTGTACATGTCCTTGAGGTTATCAAAACCCAATGTTTTGACTCTGAACTTCTACATCAACAAACATTTCCTACTCAAAGCATCAACAACTTTGTTAGAAGTTCCAGAAATATGTTTAATTACAAAAGTAAAACTCTGCATGTATTCAACCCATTTAACATGTCTTTGGTTCAACTTCTCTTGTTGAGTTATGAATTGTAAGGCACGATTATCATTGTACAAAACAAACTCTTTAGGAACCAAACAGTGCCTCCACTTCTTCAGTGCCTGTATGACTGCATAAAATTCCTTGTCATATGTGGAGTATTTCACTTTCTCTTCATTCAGTTTCTCACTGAAGTATACGATCGGTCTGTCATCTTGGCTCAAGACTACTCTTATTGCAAATCCACTTGCGTCACATTTGACCTGAAACGTCTTGTTGAAATCTGTCAACACCAAAACTGGTTGTTCAGTAATCTTCCTTTTCAACAAATTGAAACTTTTCTCTGCTTCCTCTGTTCGGTGAAAATATTTATGTCTTTTCTTCACCATGTCCATCATCAGTGCGCTAATTCCACTGAAATTTCTGATAAATTTCCTGTAGAAACTAGCTAATCCATGGAAGCTTTTAACTTCAAATATACTCTTCGGTTATGGCCAATTCTTAATAACCTCCACTTTATCTGGATCCATTTTCATCTTATCTGCAGAGATAACAAATCCAAAATAAATGAGCTCTGTCTTCATGAATCATGATTTCTTGATATTTATTAGCAACTTCTCTTGCTGTAATCTCCTCATCACTGTAGCCAAATGCTTCAAGTGCTCTGTTTCTGTTCCACTGAAAATCAATATATCGTCAAGATATACAATCACGAATTTTCCTATGAAATCCTTCAGGACTTCATTCATTAACCTCATGAAAGTACTAGGCGCATTTGTTAAGCCAAATGGCATAACATGTAATGACCCCCTCGTTACGACAACCCAACTCTAGTAACTAGTAATTTTTTTTTTTTGTGTGTGCGTTTAAAAAGTGTGTGCATGCATGTACAAGGGAAACAATCAACGCATTCGACTCTGCGTCGCCACCCGACAACGAATAAAAAGAAACCATGATGTGTTGGAAATACTAAAACAACTGAGAGGGGGGGGGTGAATCGGTTGTTTATAAGCTTAAAAAATTTTAAGTTTGTTAAAACATTATTAATCTTTCTTCATGTGGTCATCAACAATATATAGCATATGAACATTAAAAGTAAAGACCATCAGTCACACATGAAATACACATAGAGACAGATTTTCATGAGGAAACCCATAAAGGGAGAAAACCTCTTCTTCTTCGAAATGATAGGCAGTCTTTTGCAGTTCTGTACATCATTTA